>OX375879.1:114752117-115352117 GCA_947359465.1 Metellina segmentata | reverse complement strand
GCTGTTAAATATCGTGTAGGAAGCAACATTGACATTAGTCGAATGCAATATGCCACGAAGTGCAGAATTATATGATTTCGAGAAAAGTGTAATCGTAAGAAAAGTGTAATTTAATTCTTTCTGTGTTGATCAATATCTTTTTAACTGTTTGAATTTACAGTTGGTGTTAATTTTATATATGTAATTAATTTTTAGTGAGATTTTTTTTTTAATTTTTGGTAAACGATTTGACGATTTTCCGTAGTTGGCTTCAGAGAGCGATTGAATTTATGTGTCAACACTTTGTTTTGTTTGTTTCTTAACAAATTTTGACCTTGATTTTGATTTTGTCTGCATCTTTTCTGCATAGATGGGTTGCACTGGAATTATTTCTTCTCTTTGTCTGTGAATTAGCAAATTAATGAACTCAAGAGGTTTAGTTGCGGAATCCGTAAAGTGAGTGGTTGCTTTGCATAATATTCTTTCCTTTTCGGTTGATCTACCTCTTAACCCCCTCTCGGTGGTTGTCTCGAAAAGGCATCTAGTCGTTAGCAATACCGACTTGATCTTGATGGACATCATTATATCGCCATAAAAAATAATTGTTACCAGTTCTTGATGAACATCATAATCTCGTCATTGGAAATAATTGTTACCAGATCTCGATGAACATCATTATCTCGTCATTAGAAGTAATTGTTACCAGATGTTGATGAACATCATTATCTCGTCATTAGAAGTAATTGTTACCAGATGTTGATGAACATCATTATCTCGTCATAAGAAGTAATTGTTACCAGATCTTGATGAACATCATTATATCGTCATTAGAAATAATTGTTACCTGAGCTTGATGAACATCATGATATCGTCATTAGAACTAATTGTTACCTGATCCTGATTAGCATCATTATCTCGTCATTAGAAGTAATTGTTACCAGATCTTATTGAACATTATAATCTCGTCATTAGAAATAATTGTTACCAGATCTTGATAAACATAATTATCTCGTCATTAGAAGTAATTGTTACCAGATCTTAATGAATATCATAATCTCGTCATTAGAAATAAATGTTACCAGATCTTGATGAACATCATTATCTCGTCATTAGAAATAATTGTTACCTGATCTTGATCTCGTCATAAAAAAAATTGGTTATATCTTGATGACACAAGGTATCTTGTAGTTAGAAAAATTGGTCAGTTCTCTTGATAGACGACGTATCGCGTTGAAACCAATTGAAGTGTAAAACTATTTTCTTGTTATCTCCTTAATGATTTCCTTTTCAGTCTTATTCTCTTCACTTTGCTTATTATTCAAAAACATTTTCCTCAAATCTACCTTTTAACTAAGAATATTCATCTTGATATGTGTTATAAGTTGAACGAATAACCCCTATAATAGATTCTTCACCTGTGATAATTTTACGTTCGATGACCTCGTTTTATTCGAGTCTGTTAATTCGCGTAAACGTAATTATAAAACACAACTTCAGAATATTTGAAAGAACAACATCTACATTTATTTTCTAACGAACGACTACTACACAAGAGTGTTGCCATGCAGAGACTACTAAGTAATTTTATTTAATCTCGTACCGGCGTGCAACATCCTCCCCGCCCTGGTCGACCTCCAGGGGAATGACCAGCTAAACGGGCCGGGAAATTGTCTATCCATTTACTCGCAGTATGCATGTACGGGCTTTGTTGTCACGGCCTAAGATCACTGACTCGACGCGTGCTTTCCTCCAGGTGTGCCGAGGTCTGACGTCCTCCTGCAACAAGACCACATCTCTGACCCGGATTTCAGTTCCTTTAGGTGGGTTCTTCACATGGTGAAATGTTCTCAAGTCCATCAAATACTCCCTCTGCCATCTTTTCCAAAAGGATTCCATTAAATGTTGACGACTTCTCCATATACGTGTTAAATCAGAGTCTGAACTCGATGGGCCAGAAGGGATAGTTGTGAGTCGTTTTCCTATTAGAAAGTGAGAGGGTGTCAGTGCTTCGTCCGGATCGTCTGCAAAACCATATTCATGGACAATTGGTCTGCTGTTCACGGCGGCTTCGATATTGCATAGAACCGTGACCAGACCGGTAGCGTCTAAGCAAGCTTTACCAAGGGTCTTCCGCAGACACTGTTTGATAGTACCAATCATTCTCTCCCAGAACCCTCCCCACCAAGCCGCTCGTGAGGCGATGAATTTCCATTTCATGTTTCGATGAGCATAAAACTTGTGTACTTTGGAAGAGGATATGATGTCCCACAAGGACCTCAACTCCTTGTCTGCAGCGCAGAATGTAGTGGCGTTATCTGTGTACACAGTATGAGGAAGGGAGCGTGGAGATACGAACCGTTGTAGTGCAAGTAAGAAATAATCAGTGCTTAAATTAGACACTATTTCCAAGTGGATGGTTCGAGTTAAGACGTAAATATGACTATGTAGGCCTTTGTAACCAATTTTGCGTTTTTGACATAGAGGGGCCCGGCAAAGTCAATTCCAGTTGTTTCAAATGGGGTCGACTTTTGAATTCTTTCAGCAGGTAATGGAGCTTCTATCTGCTCACCACGCTTTTGCTTCAGTATCTTGCATGGAAGGCAAGTGTATATGACCTTTTTAATGGCTTGTCTTGCTCTTAATATCCACCATTCAGAACGAAGCTGAGAAAGCACAATCCTAACACCTATATGGTGCATTTTTAAGTGTGTGTGGCGTATGAGCAGGCTTGTAAAAGGGTGAAAACCTTCCAATAAGATGGGGTGTTTTTCCGATTCTGATAAGTCTGAAAATTGCAGTCGGCCTCCAAGACGTATAAAGTTGTTGTCAAAAAGTGGGTTGAATTTTTCTATCTTTGAGTTCTTAGGAAGTGACTTTGATTTCGACAAGGCTTCATATTCTAAAGGAAATTATTCTTTCTGAACGGTTTGTATCCAATAGTTGCGAGCTTGATTCAGTTCCGTGGCATTCAATTCACCAGCCATTTTTTCTTGTGTTTTGCAGTTGTGAATAAAGCGAAAAATCCAAGATGTCACGCGTAACAATTTAAAGTAAGAGCTGTAGTTTCCAGCATTGATAATTGGCAGAGTAGAGACAGTGTGAAAAGTCTGCACTTTCTTCTTTTTTAATTCTAAGTTGTGAGTGTAATCTTCATAAGTGTTGTTTGAATCAGGCCAGTCTACAGGTTTGATTAACCACTTAGGACCATGCCACCATATTTCTAGATGTCTCAGTGTTGATGGTGAAGTTCCTCTTGATAATATATCAGCAGGATTGTCCTTTCCAGGACAATGTCTCCATTGGGAAGGATTAGTATGAGAAACAATTTCTGTTACTCGATTGCAAACAAATGTCTTCCATTTATTTGGGTCACTGCGAATCCAACCCAAAACAACTTGGGAATCACTCCACAATGTTGCATTGGACATAGGAATATTAGTCTCAGCACAGAAGTATCGCAACAATCGAGCTCCCATCAGAGACGCTAGCAGTTCCAAACGGGGCAAGGTGACTTTCTTGATAGGTGCAAGTCTGTTGCGACTGCACACTAAATGCACGTTTGCTTGTTCACCCTGATAACTAACTATGTATAGAACTGCTCAATAGGCTCGTTCAGATGCGTCGCAAAATACTTGAATAGTAAAGGGAACGTGTGATGAAACGCCTATAAATCGAGGAATTTGAAAAGAGCAAACGTCATCAAGTTCTCCAACAGCATCATTCCATGAAGTTGCCAAGTTAGAGGGGAGTATTTCATCCCATTTGATTCCTAGAATCCATGTATCTTGAAACATAATTTTTCCAAAGATTACAAAAGGAGATAACAGTCCTAAAGGATCGTAGAAGCTAGCAATACAGTGGAGTAGCCATCTCTTTGTCAGTGCTTTGTCTTGAACTGCGCAGAGAGAGGTTTTGAAAGAATTTCCTAGGGTGTCAGTTTCGGTATTCCACTCTATGCCTAAAACTTTAACAGTTGTTTTGAATCCTTCATCTTGATCTCGTAATTGGCTCTGAAGCATTGTGGAGTTAGTAGCCCATTTCTCCATTGGAATTTCAATCAATTGCATCAATTCTTTGACTTCTTTATGAAGTATGGTGATTTCAGATTCTGTTTCAACACTAGCAACAAAATCGTCCATGTAAAGATGTTTATCGATCATGGGAGCAGCAATCGGGAATTAATGCAAGTGCTTTGAAGCCACTTCGCGTGTTGCAGCACATAACAAAAAGGGGCTGCATGCTAGTCCGAAAGGTAGACGAGTAAATCTGTAAGCAATTATTTCGTCCGTGAAAGTTGTGTTAGTTTTGTCCTGTGATAGTCTATACCAGAAAAATCTTGTGGAATCTCTATCTCTTTCGTGTAGGCTTAGATGTAGAAAGGCCCTTTTTCCGTCACTTGTGACTTCAAATTTGTGCATTCGTAGTCTGAGTAGACAACCAATCGTCTCAGGTAAAAGATTTGGACCGATTTCTAAAGTGTCATTCAGTGATGGCATTCCTGGATCATGTGATGAGGCATCGAACACAATCCTCCATTTGGTCTCGTTAAGTTTCACTTTTTTGACAGCATGATGGGGTAGGTAAAATACAGTGTTTAAATTCGACGGCTCTAGCTCGCAAACTTCAACGTGTCCTTTTTCAAAGTAGTTTAGCATACAACTATCGTATTCTTTCTTCATAGCAGCATTAGATGCAAGTCGCTTCTGGAGAGACACCAAACGTTTTTCGGTAGTAGCTATGTTAGTAGACAAAATTGATGTTGTAGGCTTCCTAGGCAGAGACACAACTCTAAGATTTCCCTCAGTTTGGTAGGTTTCGTGAAATTCTCTCATAATTTCATTCTCTCGAACAGTCTTGTTCCTAATTTGAGTGTCTTTGATACCAATACAATCCAACTCCCACAAGCAACGCACTTCGTCGTCCAAACAATCACCAGAAATTTGAATAGAAACATGGTGAACTGATGAATCATGTTTGATAGTGGTGTGTGTTCGTGACCCATTAAGTACCCATCCAAAAATAGTGGGTGCTATGGCAAGAAATTCTGTAACTTTAATCGGGGGTTCCGTAGTGACCACATGCCAATAATAGTCGCCACCAATGAGCAATTCGATGGGTAAGTTGTCGTCTCCTGGAGGGTCTGCAAGTGTTAGTTTTCGGCTCCGAGCAAATCGAGCAACGTCCGCAGGGGCAGTAGGGTGTGAGGTATATCTGTTGGAGCTTTCGAAAGATGTTATAGAAACAGAGTTTTTGTACCACAAACTTGAAAGTGAAAGTTGCACACATCGTCGCATGTTTCGTGAAGTACTGGGAGATTCAAAAGCATGTACATTTAGTTGCTCAGTGCTTACAATTGGGAGTTTCAGTTTGTCAATGAGGTTTGCATCGACAAAACTTGTTTGGCTACCTCCATCCAAAATGCATCGGGTTAACTTCGTTAGACCTGTGGGGCCAGTAACATACACGCGTGCAGTTTGTAAATGCGTAATGCTAGTTTTAGGTATGTTAATGTGATGAACCTCACTATATTGGATCGCAGTGTTTAGAACAGACGAACAAATGGATACGAGGTGTTTATTCTTGCATTTTGTGCAGTGAGCATTGTCTTTACGTGGACAATTTGACATTCTGTGTCCTCTATTAGTACACAAGAAACAACGGTTAGAGCCTTTTAGCTTTTGTATGCGAGTGTCATAGTCAGTTATGGTTTCGCATTTCTGGGCCCAATGACCAGAAGATTCACAAAAGGGGCAAAAAGGGGTATAATTATTTTTCTTGTATACAGAAGTGGACTTAGTATTCACGTTAAAGGCAGTAGTTGGAGTAAACGGTTCAATAACATCACCTTTTATTTTTGACGTAGTTAATGCTCCTTGCACTTCTTGTGATAAGAACTCCATCATTTTCGTAATGTTTCCTTCAGCCAATTTTTCTCTTTGGGCATGAATGATCCACTGTTTACAAGTGTCATCTCGAAACGCTCGTAGTAATTTTGGAGCTAATACACGACCGTAACTGTCAATGTCCTCACCAAGTGCGCGTAAGGCCTGTAATCTTCTATTACATTCAATGTAGGTTTCATTTAGGGCTGTTGCCGATGATTTACGTACTGGTGTTAGATTTTCCAGAAAGTCCAAATGTGCTTGGATAATTCTATCTTTGTTCCCATATCTATCTATAAGGAGCTTTTTAGTGGTTTCATATGTGGCAGCAACAATACTGATGCCATTAACTAAACGTCTTGGTTCGTCTTGCAAATAACCTCTTAAGAACACATGTTTGTCGATAGTTGAAAGGTTTGGATTGGAGTCTACAGAAGACTGGAATTGTTCCCAAAAGCTTTGCCAATTTTCAATTTCACCTCCAAATGGTTCTAACTTAATCGTTGGTAGTTTCACTGTGTACGTTGAGGTAACAGGTGTTATCTGACCAGCAAGTGATGGATTAGTAAACGAATTAGTCGCCAAATTGACATTGTCAGTACCCAAATTAATAGTTGGCGATAATTTATGTTGGATGATTTTTCGGGCTTTAAAAATTGCGCGCTCAGCACTTTCTGTATAAGTTTCACATTGGGTAATGTCATGTTCATATTCGTCATCCGTAAAAAGAACATGGATTTCATTATCAACCGTTTTCATTTCATTTAAGATGGTTGTTAAACGACTTACCGCATATTCCACATCTTCATTCGTAGTAACGTCTGTCATATTATTAATCTCAGTTGAGAAACGAGTTATGTTGCTTCGAATATTTTTTCGTTTCCGCTTCAATTGCAACACTTGTTCGTCTTTCGTCTCCATTTTCTTCCGTGGAGATCAAAGTTCGCAATAGTAAAAGTTTCGTAAATAAGTAGTAGTAAAAAAGTAGCAAATAAGTAGTTGCGTAGTTCCAAGTCGTTGATTCGTATGAGTATTTCGGCACCAGATGTTAATTCGCGTAAACGTAATTATAAAACACAACTTCAGAATATTTGAAAGAACAACATCTACATTTATTTTCTAACGAACGACTACTACACAAGAGTGTTGCCATGCAGAGACAACTAAGTAATTTTATTTAATCTCGTACCGGCGTGCAACAGAGTCGTATGTAGCGTATTCCCAACATAGCTTTAATAATCGTAAATACTTTAAACTGATTTTCCTTATCAGTTTAAAGTATTTACATTTATTTTTCAATTTATTTGCGATGTTAATAAATTTTGCTTCTTAGTGAGGGAACTATTGTCATACTTAGACACGAATCAAAAGGATACTCTACCTTTATAAAAAAAAAACAGGCATTAAATCCAAGGAACGTGCGTGGATTTAAAAATCAGGCGTTATCCATAACATTTGCTTAGATTATTTACATTATTTCGACTTCTTTTTGCGATGTTAACACATTTTGCTTCATAGGGAAGGAATTATTGTTTTATACAGAAACGAATAGTAAATATTCTTTCATCTTTGAAAAAATAAGTGTTAAATCCAAGACACGTGCAGGTTTTTGTACATTGCGCCAATAATCTTTTTACTTTCTCTCACAGATATCGTTAGGAAAGAAAACAAGAGATGAGGTTGACAGAGAAACTGGTTGCTTTCAACCCAGAGAACTATCATTTGGTTTGAGATTTGAGGTTCCCGAGACCACGGGGAAAATCCGCCTTCTTTTGGTCTGTAATCCTTAAGCCCCCCTCGGGGTGCCGGGCACTTTTTTTTTGTGTTGCTTCCTTGTCCGAACACTAAGATGTCGCAAACAATTGCTTTCAAAGAAGGGGCTTCTTTTTCTTCTTATACTTCAAATCCTTTTCTTTTTAGCCAAAGAGTTAAAGCCTTCAGAAGGAAATTCTTTAAATGCGGGTCCAATATTTGCGAAAGTGACGACAGCAGAGATAGTGTGTGTGGAGAGCGGAGTATTGTTTTTTCGTCGTTGACTTTGCAGCCCTGGTGTACACACGGGTTCCACAGGGAAGTTTGGGCTGGAGTTTTGTGAGAGGAAAGCTGAATCCGGCTGTGTTAAGTAATGTTTTAATTATTGGATGTTTCTTTAAAATACTTACTTCTTTAAAATACTTACTTCTTTAAAATACTTCTTTTAAAATACTTACTTCTTTAAAATACTTCTTTTAAAATACTTACTTCTTTAAAATACTTACTTCTTTAAAATACTTCTTTTAAAATACTTACTTCTTTAAAATACTTCTTTTAAAATACTTACTTCTTTAAAATACTTCTTTTAAAATACTTATTTCTTTAAAATACTTCTTTTAAAATACTTACTTCTTTAAAATACTTACTTCTTTAAAATACTTACTTTTTTAAATGCAATATTTTACCTTTTTGACTGATTGTAGTATAAAAGGTTATGGAGAGTGGAGTATTGCGTTTTCTTCATTGATGTTGCTGAACTGGTGTATACAAGAGTTCAGCTGCGCAATTTGGTCTTGAGTTTGATATGAGGAATGCAGAATCCAATTGGGCTTAGTAGTGTTTTAATTATGGAATATTTCTTTTTTAAGATACGAGTGTTTACCTGTGCGAACCGAGTAGGAAATGTTGTTGAAAGCAGAACGTACTGTTTGTGACTGATATTGACTTTTGGTCACTGATATTGCAGAAACGGCAAATTCAAGGGTTTGATTATAAAGATTGGATTGCGTTTTGACTGAGAGATGCTGAGTCCCCGTTTGGGTTATGTAATGCTTTAACTATTGAATGCTTCTATAAAAGACAATATTTAAACCGTTGTGAGAGGAGTATAAAAGTTTGTGCAGAGTGTAGTATTGCTCTTTCATCATTAATATTGCAGAACCGACTTCTACAAGAGTTCAGTTGCGAAATTTGGGCTTGAGTTTCATGTGAGGAATGCATAATCCAGTTCGGTTAAGTAGTGTTTTAATTATGAAATATTTCTTTCAAAGACGAGATTTTAACCTATGCGAACCGAGTAGGAAATTGTGAGGAGTATTGCTGTTTGGTCGCTAATATTGCGAAACCAGCGAATACAAGAGTTTGATTGTGAAGTTTGGATTGCCTTTTGACTGATAGATGCTGAATCTGGTCGAATTTAGTGATGTTTTATACACTGAATGTTTCTTTTAAAGACGAGATGTGTTAACCTGTATGAGGGGAGTAGAAATTTTAGAGGAATTGAAAAAAAGGACATGGATTTTCTATTAATTGAATTATTGTCAGTAACAACAGCAATAACTTTGAATTTAAACTTTTATAAGCTTACAATGATTTTCTTAATAAATTCATGCGAGTGTTCTGCAGTTAACTTTCCATACAGGCAAAATGTGTACAACGCCTTTATAGGAGGAGAGTAGGCTTCGAAACATAAACACATAAGCACTTGAAGCACTTTCCATACAGGCAAAATGTGTACAACGCCTTTATAGGAGGAGAGTAGGCTTCGAAACATAAACACATAAGCACTTGAAGCTGCTTTGGTGGTATTATATGCCATGCCTGTCACTTTCCCCTCCTATGTAATCAAAATGGCACTGAAGGGGAATTTCATCAATCATTAAAATTACCACTCTATCTAATTCGGACAAAGCCGAATTCATCCTGCTAATATAACTTAAAAAATTGGAATCAGACTCTTCATATTTTGGGTTGCAGTTTAGATTGGTTCAAATTCTTTAAAGTGTTCCTGGGTGAAAGAGAATTACATTTTTTGAATTTCTCAAAAATTTAAAACAATGAGGGAATATTTCGTTTAAAAGGCTACAAAAAACTATTGAATCAGAGGAATACTCATTGTTTAGTTTACCTTCTTTCAGCCTTTGTATATGTTCTGTTATGAAACTAATCATACTTAAGTAGCATTCCTAACTTTTCATGGGTGTAAGTTTATTAAACAATTCCAGAATTAACTTTTAAAATCAATTTATCATTAGTTTAAGATTCATTTTCAGAACAAAAAGATCCAAATTCTTTCAGTATTTCACACATTGTATTAATGTTATTTATGAGGGAGGGAAAACTAAACTTACCTCTTCTTTATGGTTTGCTTTTTAAGGTAAACTGAAACACTGAGATTTGAAGAAACAATCATTGGGCACATAGTTCCAGGATTATCCCCACTAATATATATACTAAAAAAACAGACTCATTTCCTCAATGATAGTCCAAATTTCATTAATAGTTTGCTTTTTCAGCCACTTTTTGAGCTTGATCAAAGAGCTGTATTTCCTATTTTCATCGTAAACTTTTTCCAAGTTTGGCTTGCAGAAATTCCAGTTTTTTTTTTGTTTACTCTCTGGAGATTGTCTCGAATTCACTGTACATGGCTGTAAATGTTGTACAACCTGGAATAATTGAAGGTACAGAGTCGGCTTTCAATCTTGGATGATACAGTGGAATGTTCAAGATGTTTCCAGTTTTGCTATCCACAAATTCTGTGTCTCGTGTGATGTCATCCTCTCGGAAATTCAGTACACAAACCAGAAGAACAACAATAGTTTAGGAAAGCAACAAAACACACATACAGAGTAAATAACAAGTGTGTACCCAATAAGAGGAATCTGCCTACTCCAGAATAAAAAAAAAGTTTTACTAACTTAAAGAATTAACTCAGTTAACTACATTTATAGATAGTATATAAAGTTGTCGCATTAGTAAGTAGGTATGTTTAGTGATAAATAAACAGTTTACTACTAGTTTGAGTTATAGTACTTTGTAAGAAGTTGTCACAAATTTACCCCTGTCCTGCTTCCTAGAAACCATATGAATTGCCCCCTTTATCAAAAACTGGGTAATCTCTTCAGAAACAATACTTTTAGGAGAGATGAGAATACATCACTATGTTATGGTCTTCATTAGAACCCAAAATGATTCATTACTTCTTAAACACAATGTAGTTTATCTCTTAATTAACAGGATTAATTAAATTTGATGATATATTTACAAGATAGGGAAAGAGGCCATATTAAAGAGCTGAATACTTACTCAAGAATGTGAACTAAACCTAAAGTCTTGTCGCTTGATACGATGGATTCATATTCGCAAGATTTTCGTCTTTCAGGAACTTGAAAACTGACACTTTTTGATATGTGTCATAATTTCCAATGCAACACTTGAATGCTATAGCAGATCATTCAAGTTAAAAACTACCAGTTTTTCTTTCTGCTTATACTTGGAATTGTTTCTTAAAGTTAATTTCAGGAGAGAATGAAGAACAATTAATTTAACAAATATAATTTAATGAAATGAACATACATAGGGCTCCCGACAAGTTAGATAAAATGGATGTGGAAAATCCTAAACATTTTAGAGTTCCGCACTTGAAGAGATCACACGAGCGTCCGCTTAAAGTTTCAGTTCGTGAATATCTCCACGCGCTCTAAGTACTTGTGACGTCACTGACACCCATGCCGAAGACAAAACATCAGATCACTAGCGACGGCAAAGGATCAACACTGAGAAGGCTCCAAGGGTTGCGACATATACAGTGCAGCGAATGGGCATATTGATTATAAAACAAAATATAATGCAATACAAAATCTTAAAAACTTTGTTTTTAAACGAGACGATTTGAATTCACTCTCGTCTCGATAGCGGGGCACGTAGTCTTAATTAAAAACAAGTGCCCGTAGGGTTCAATTCACACGCATGCGCACTGCTCGGACTACTCTAACGACGTCAGACATCTATTTCGCTTGGGTTGTTACGGCTTTCTTCTATGGGAGGTGTTGATTTGTTCCGTCTATTTCATTAGGCGCGTGTACATATACGAATCAAACCGTTCGCGAGACTCTAGTTTTTATGATTAGGACAAGGTTTTGGGCTAAAAAGGAACGACTCGTGAACCGCACGTGGCGATCCGCTTCCTGTCGGTTTTCCGACCAACACAATGGCGTTCGCGGTTCAGATTGGGACGGCGTCGTGAGTAGTTCGTTGCATTTCTTTCTGCTCGCGATCCTCCAGGCTCCATCGCCATTACTGGAGGCTGACGAATGACTCCCTGGTGGTTTGCGGTTGGTTCCTTCCATTCCCATGGAAAGTTCGATGTGAAAGTTCGATCGAAAGTTCGATGCGAAAATAATTTCAACGAACGGTTCGGCTCGCAAATGTATGCGCACCTTTGGAAGGTCGATGGGCAAAATTAAAATACTTGTCAACAAACCAACACCTTCATTTCATGTTTGATTTCTCATCTCAGAATAAAATAGAAAAATGTAAAAAAAGCGGAAGTGAGTAAAGAAGAAAAACATCCTACAAAAACCTATCCTGGAAAAAATTCTTCCTTTCATAAATATGTGATTTGTATAGTTTTCTTAGGTTTCCTATGCTTTCCTCCTGTCCTTTATCCTCCACGCAAGTCTTTCTCCCTCAACACAGCAGCTTCGCCCACCATCTCACAATCAGTCCAGAGGTGTTTTGCGTAAATTGAATTTATACAAATTTTACTCAAAAATACTTCCCGCCAGTTATTTTCCTTCTCCGCTTCTCCGTGTTTCTCATATTCTAACGAAAACCCCACCATGCGTAAACAACTTTCCTCCGCCAATGCCGGCGCTATTTGCAGACAGATTGCATAATTGATGAAACTGTCGTGAAAAGTCTCACCGAACGAAGAACACGAAGCACGGTATGCACGCACGTAGAGGTGAAAATGGAAAGAGAAGAGTGAGGTAAGTAAATAAAAATAGAACGGGAGGAAAGGATGGAGTGAAGTAAAAAGGATTGGATAAAGAACCAGATGAATTTTTCTTTGGTTAAGGCCTTATCCTCCACTTTGGGAAAAAGAGTGGACGTGAATTATTGAAAGGTTTTGCTTGTTAAAACTCAAGGTACACATATGCTAGTCTGATTTCCCCAAAAGACTACAGATTAAATTGTTAGTAAAGATCGGGGTACGTGACGTGTTAATTGATGAATGTTAACGTTGCTTGTTGGGAAAAAGAGTAGACGTGAATTATTGAAAGGTTTTGCTTGTTCGAGGTTCTCATATGCTAGTCTGATTTCCAAAAACACTACAGATTAAATTGTTCGTAAAGATCGGGGTAAGTGACGTGGTAATTGCTGAATCTTATCGTTGCTTGTTGGAAAAAGAGTAGACGTGAGCTATTGAAAGGTTTTCCTTGTTAAGACCTTAAGGTTCTCATAATCTAGTCTGATTTCCAAAAATATTACAGATTAAATAGTTAGTAAAGATCGGGGTACGTGACGTGTTAATTGATGAATCTTATCGTTGCTTGTTTGGGAAAAGAGTGGAGTGAACTATTTAAAGGTTTTGCATGTTAAGACCTCGAGGTTCTCATAATCTAGTCTGTTTTCCAAAAATACTACAGATTAAATAGTTAGTAAAGATCGGGGTAAGTGACGTGGTAATTGCTGAATCTTATCGTTGCTTGTTGGGAAAAAGTGTGGATGTGAATTATTGAAAAGTTTTGCTTGTTAAGACCTCGACGCTCTTATATTCTAGTCTAATTTCCAAAAGGACTACAGATTAAATTGTTAGTAAAGTACGTGACTTGTTAATTGCGTTAAGTGTTAACGTTCCTTGTTGGGGAAAAGAGTGTACGTGACTTATTGAAAGGTTTTGCTTGATAAGAACTCTCATATGCTAGTCTGCTTTCCAAAAGGACTACAAATAACGAGATTTGTCGTCCATCAAAATATGACCTATTTTACCAACTACGAGCTATGGCGTCATCCTGATATTACCAATATTTTTGACTACTACAAGATGAATATATGGTTCGTTTTAAAAAGTGTAAAATATATCTCGTCCATCAAGATCTGATCAGTTCTGTTGATGCCAAGATAACTTGCCATGACTGACTCCAGGATCCTGACATGCGTATACAACTTTCTTTCGTGGATGCCGGCGTTATTTGCAGACCTATTGATGAAACTATCGTTAAAAGTCTCTCCAAGTGGAGAACACGATAGTAATAGGGAAGCATAGAGGAGGAAAATGGAAAGAGAAAAGTATGGTAAATAAATATTAAAAAAGGAAAATAATGGAGTGGAGTAAAAAAAAAAAGTGTTGGATAAAGAACCAGTTACATTTTTCTTCGGAAATATATCATCTCACTTTGTGAATAGTGAACGTGAATTATTGAAATGTTTTGCTTGTAAGAGACTCGTGTCTCTGATATGCTTGCTTGATTTACGAAAGACACTATGATATAAATTGTTAGTAAAGATCGGGGGTTGTTATAATGTCATTGCTGACTGTTAAAGTTGCTCGAATTTCTAAGGAAGCACATAAAGGCACAAACGTTTCTGTTAACAAAGCATCACGTGATCTAAATTAAAATAGGACTTACTTCAATGTGCCTGTAACAAATTGGGAGGGGTCAAGAGATGCAATAATTGACTGTGGGATTTTGGACTTGGTGGAATTGGTGAGAGTACTAACTTTGAAGCTGCAAATTCCGAAGGGAAAAATCCGAAGACATTTGTTAATTTTTAAAGTCAACACGTGAATTTAGAATATGGTGGAGTGTAAAGATCCTATCTACCTCAGAGATGATAGAAGGTGAGATACTCAGAGAATCATGAACATTCGAATACGAAATATCTAAACCAACTCAGGTCATTCTTCCAAGTTGTTCCGACAAAATATCTTTTGTATCAAAACCTAGGAATATTTTGCTAATGACAATATATCTCTTTATCAGTATATTTACGATAGTTGGTAGGATGACTAGATAAAGATATGATCAGTTTTTCTAGTGACCGGATATCTCTTCCATCAAAATCCATTCAGTTTTTTTAATGACAAGACCTATAGTAGGGGCAATCACTAGAGTGTTAAACATTCCAAGAAAGAGTTCGAGGCTCGGACAAAAAATAATCATCCGTTATTCTTGCTTCATTTGATGCCCATCTGAGGAAGCATAATAGAGGGAGGTTTCGAATCCTTTCTTGGTGTATGTCTCTCTTTTTAGCCACCAAGAATTTCCTTGGTGCATATTTTGCTTGACGTTTTTACTTTGTTGTTGACGTTAATATTGTGCCTGGAGCAGTTTTTTTCCAAATATAGTCTCAAAACCGAATTAGACATTCAATGTCGCTTCTGCTCTCTCGACTTGTAATCAAATCTTCTGCTCTCCTTTTCTGGGGTCTGTTCGTAAATCCTTTCTTAACACTCCAAGTGGTTTCGATGAGATATCTCGTTCATCGCTATCTGGTCAGTTTTGCTAATGACGAAATACCTCGTCGAGACAAAATTGCCCTATTACTCCTAAGGGAAATACAGATGCAAGAGCAAAAATGAAATAGTTATTTTCCTAGAACTGTTGATAGTTTAGAACAATTTTTTACACCAGAGGGTGGTTTCTATTCTGTGGTTTTAGTGGCGAAAATAAATCACCATTAGTGTTAAAATAACATTTTTCTTTCGTCCATATATTTTAGGTGAAGATTTGTGTCCTTTGGATCACTTTACTTCTTTTCCATGTCCTGTTTCCTTTGTTAATATACAGAAAACTCATGCATAGTGTAATACTGAAAAACAATTCAAATAACATTACTGAGGAATATAAAGAACACTGAAAAGATAGTTCTTCAATGATACAAAAATGAATGCCCTAAAATCTATCTTAGATGGTTAGAGTTTTATGATGCAAATAATGTACATGCAGTGATAAAAGCAATACCTAATGAATGTGTATTAGTTGAATCAAATGAATTTTAATGAATATGAATATGTTGCTATCAGTTTTAAAATATCCATTCGTCCAACAATAACAAATACACTGACGAGCCAAATCATTATAACCCCATCCCCACAGTTTTCAATGAACTCGTCTGGATGACGTGAAGAACACGTGATTAAGTGACAATGGTATTTATCTGCTGCTGGAGAAGGTAAGTAATCATTATTGCACTTACTTTTGCGAGTGATAGGGAAGGCTGCTGGTCTAAGCTAATTTGATAGAGGGCAGATCGTAATGGCTCGTAGACTCGGAACGAGTATCACCGAAACTCCACGACTGGTAGGTTATTCACAATCTGCCGTTGTTAGTACTTATGCGAAGTGGATAAATTAAGGTGACCCCAGAAACAGACGCAAAAGTGTTGGACGTCCACGTGTCATCAAAGAAAAAGGACGTCGGAGACTGTCGCACTTGGTAAAGCAAAATCGGCGCGAGACAGTGGATCAGCTGATAGCCCAATACAATGTGTTTCGGAACACACAGTTCTGCTGATTATGTTAGACATGGGACTGTGCAGCAGACGTCCTACTCGTGTGCCTCTACAGTGTGCCCGGGAACATCGAGACTTGATCATGGATGAGTAGAAGAGAGTTGTCTGGTCAGATGAATCCCTATTTCACATTAATCACGTCGATGGACGTGTCAGGGTACGCCGTCTGACAGGCGAACAGTTGCTCTCCTCCTGTACAGCAGTCAGACACAGGATGGTAATGAGGGTATTATGCTTTGGGGGACGTTCTCATGGGGGACTCTTGGATCCGTAGTTGTGGTAGAACAGAAAATGAACTCTGCGGACTATCTGAACATCATTACGTATCAGTTGTACCCTTACAAGACGTCTTTCATCCCAACTGGAAATGGAATCTTGCAGCAGGATAACGACCTATGTCACAAGGCTAGGATTATGTTGAAGTGGTTCGAGGAGCATAAAGATGAATTCCACTTATTATCCCGGCCACCTAAATCGCCGAATCTTAATAAGATAGAGAACACATTTGGGTAGTCATGGAGCGGCACCTCACAGCTCAAACACCACCATGTCCGAATATCGCGACTTTGCGGGACCGATGGTTAGACATCTGGTACAAACTGTCTCCAGTCATGTACGAAGAACTTGTGGTATATATTCCCAGGCGAAGTTGCAGCTGTGTTGCAGACCAAAGGAGACGCAGCGCGTTATTGAGTAGGTGGTCATAATGTTTTGGATCTTCATGTATATGAAAAAAATAAGAGATCCCAACATGGAGGGAAAAAACGAATTTAATTAAAGTTATGGGTAAATATAAGATTAAAATTTTATGTCATAAATATAAAACGTCGTATCAAATCATGAATACAACTCTTATGTATATAGACCTACCACCTATTAAGTGCCAGTTTAGTTGTTGATTTTTGGAATATTTATTGGCGAAGTGCTGATGGTCATATGCAATAAACAAATCAACTGAAGTCACGTGCAGAATACGTACAGGAAACACTACTACAACACTTAGCTTGATAATAAATGCCTCTCATACATTGTATTGGCGAATTGTTGAAAAGAACATTAGCGTTAATGCCTTTATGTCGTTTCTGGATATCGTGATATTCGAGTAAGGAAGCACCATTTTCCGTAATTGAACAACTAGATATGCTTTCAATATACTTATGGATTAGGACATTTGCTAATGAGAAAACTGAAGCTTTGATAAAAAGCAATCTAATATACTGGAATGCTATTTCAGGACCACATATTCAGGATAAATAGATTACATGTAGCATAATAAATAAATATATCTGTGCTCGGATGGCAAAATGTTACAAGTCACTTTTCCCAAAAAAATGAGTAAGCTTGGAGTCTGATTTGTTAATGTTTGAAGGTGGCAAAATATCGTAGGTCTTTTTTCAGTTTATGGGAAAACAAAGGTGGGAAAATTGTAATAAATAAAAAACCACAGAACTAATTGTAGAATCTTGAGTCTTAAAATTGCTGTCACGATAAATTAAAAAAAGTGACTTTTACATTTTGCCATCTGCGCACAGATGTACACTGAAGAGCCAAAAATTATGACCACCTTCTCAATAACGCGTTGAGCCTCCTTTGGGCTGCCACACGTTCTTGCTACATCACTGGAGACAGGTTGTACCAAATGTTTAAGCAGTGGTCACGCAAAGTCGAGATATTAGGACATAGAGGTGTTTCAGCTTTGAGCTACCGCTTCATGACACCCCAATCGTGCTCTATCAGGCGAGTTAGTTGGCCAGGACATTAAGGCGAATTCATCAGTATGCTCATCGAACCACTCCAACCCAATCCGAGCCTTGTGAGATGGATCGTTGTCCTGCTGTTTGTTCGTTGTACTGATTCTATATCCAGTTGGGAAGGCAGACGCCATGTAAGGGTACAACTGATCCGCAATGATGTTCAGATAGTTCGCAGCGTTCATGGTCTGTTCTACCACATCTACGGGTCTCAGAGTCCTCCATGAGAACGTCCCACAAAGCATAATATCACCACCATCAGCCTGTGTTTGACCTGTTGTAGAAGAGGGGATCAAGTGTTCACCTGCAGAAGGCGTACTCTGACACGACCATCGACGTGATGAATGAGAAATCGGGATTCATCTGAC
Organism: Metellina segmentata; assembly: GCA_947359465.1. NCBI lineage: Eukaryota > Metazoa > Arthropoda > Arachnida > Araneae > Tetragnathidae > Metellina > Metellina segmentata. The sequence continues at coordinate 115,333,865 of OX375879.1, read as the reverse complement.
CAGACAACTCTTTCACTCATCCATGGTCCAGTCTCGATGTTCCTGGGCAACAGTACGTGTAGTTGACGATGACGCTTGGCCAAAAGGGGCACACGAGTGGGACGTCTGCTGCACAGTCCCATATCCAACAGTGTCCGCTGACCTGTGTGTTCCGAAACACTTGCTTTTGGACCTGCATTTTATTGGGATGTCTGCTGAGCCACTGTCTAGCGCCGATTTTGCTTTTCCAAGTAGGACAGTCTCCGACGTCCTTTTTCTTTGATGATACGTGTACGACCAACACCGTGGCGTCTACTGCTGGTGTCACCGTAATTATCCACTTTGCATGAATAGTAACAACGGACAACCTACCAGTAACCTACCTAACGGACACCTAACGTGAACAACCTACCAGTCGTGCTGTATAGGTGATACTCGTTCCGAGTATTCGGGCCATTATGATCTGCCATCTATCGTATTCGCTTAGATCAGTAGCCTTTCCGATCACTCGCAGAAGTAAGTGCAATAATGTTTACTTTACCTTCTCCAGCAGCAGGTAAATACAATTTTCACTTAATCAATTTCCCTCCACGTCATCCAGACGAGTTCATTGAAAAATGTGGGGATGGTCATAGTGTTTTGGCTTGTCAGTGTATATATAAGTGTATGTTTGTGTATGTATGTGTGTATATTCTCTATACAAATGTATATTGTTTGATCAATCCTAACTAAATTTGGTATACGTATACTTTAGAACACTGCGGAAAACATAGGCTATTTCTTTCTTGTGTTCAGACCAATCTGTGTCCATGAAAATTGGCACACATAAAAACCTAAAAGTGCTCTCGAAGCCGCAATTTTAAAATCTAAAGTTTGTTTTTCTCCAATAAATGAACATGTATAAGGAAACACGTTCTGCAGGGTTTGTGTATGATTTAACGGAGCGAAATATGGCGGTGATATAATTGCTTTCGCAGTAGGAAACACGTGCCAGAAAGTTTGTGTACTTGAATTAAGACAGAGAAAGGTCGCGTTCATATTTTAGCTGTCGTTCTCGTATTTGAAACCCGAACAACTTCGAGTTATTCAGGTAGTCGAAAGCTAAACCTGAAAACGAACGTCCGTGCAATATGAGTGAAAGCGCATTTCATGCTACACTGCCGGAACAAGATTCCCTTTGGTATATCGTGTCAGTACCTGTACTGCTACACGGCTCCTCTGTACATCGAAACAGATAAAAACCCGTCTTCAAATACAAAATTGGAAAAACTAAATGGCCTATCCTTGTTGAACATTCATGGTTGGTTGGGTTTTTAGTTTGCAAGGAGTGACACAATCTTGGCCGTATCTGGCCAAGCTGCGCCAAACAGCTTCAAATAAAAAGACATACACACTGAAGGAAAGCTTTACTAGCATAGAAGAGAGGGAGAAACCTGCATCGCCTACAGCTCACAGGTTGTAAGTGCAGAGGACAAATCCTCTGAGCTATGACTGCCAATGAACGTTTGTGGTTATGAATATATTCCTTCGGAGTAAGGTGTTGAACGAATTTGCATGACTACACGATATTTCTTAAGTAATTTATTTTATATTAAAATTTAATTTTACATAAATTAATAGAATAATTACAGTATTGCAAATGAATATATATGCAAAATGCTCGGATTTAAAACAATTATAAATTATATTACAAACACCTACTAAAATCTGCTATGCAAAATAAACAATTTCAAGTAACAGCACTTCTGGAAAATAAATAGATAGCATTTCAATTCACGCACCCCTGTTCAACTGATGTCGAGATTGGATGGAAATTTTAGACGTAAATTTTTCTTATACTTTTCTAGTACTTTCAACGAGATATGTCGTTCATCAAGATCTTACAGACTTTGGTAATGACGATACATCTCGTCATCAAAGTAATGACAATTTTTTGATGATGATGTAGTTTTACTCGGTCAGTTTTCTTTTGACGAAGAGACGTCTCATCCATTAAGATCTGGTCAGTTTTCTTTTAATAAAGAGACATCTTGTCCGTTAAGATCTGATTAATTTTCCTTTGATGAAGAGAAGTCGTCCATTAAGATCTGGTCAGTTTTCTTTTGATAAAGAGACGTCTCGTCTGTTAAGATCTGGTCAGTTTTCTTTTGATAAAGAGACGTCTCGTCAGTTAAGATCTGGTCAGTTTTCTTTTGATAAAGAGACGTCTCGTCATTTAAGATCTGGTCAGTTTTCTTTTGATGAAAAGATGTCTCATCCATTAAGATCTGGTCAGTTTTCTTTTGATAAAGAGACGTATCGTCCGTTAAGATCTGGTCAGTTTTCTTTTGATGAAGATAATTCTCGTCCATTAAGATCTGGTCAGTTTTCTTTTGATAAAGAGACGTCTCGTCTGTTAAGATCTGGTCAGTTTTCTTTTGATAAAGAGACGTCTCTTCCATTAAGATCTGGTCAGTTTTCTTTTGATAAAGAGACGTCTCATCCATTAAGATCTGGTCAGTTTTCTTTTGACGAAGAGAAGTCTCGTCCTTTAAGATCTGATCAGTTTTATTTTGATAAAGAGACGTCTCATCCATTAAGATCTGGTCAGTTTTCTTTTGATAAAGAGACGTCTCGTCCGTTAAGATCTGGTCAGTTTTCTTTTGATAAAGAGACGCCTCATCCATTAAGATCTGGTCAGTTTTCTTTTGATATAGAAGACGTCTTGTCCGTTAAGATCTGGTCAGTTTTCTTTTGATAAAGAGACGTCTCATCTATTAAGATCTGGTCAGTTTTCTTTTGACGAAGAGAAGTCTCGTCCATTAAGATCTGATCAGTTTTCTTTTGATAAAGAGACGTCTCTTCCATTAAGATCTGGTCAGTTTTCTTTTGATAAAGAGACGTCTCGTCCGTTAAGATCTGGTCAGTTTTCTTTTGATAAAGAGACGTCTTATCCGTTAAGATCTGATCAGTTTTCTTTTGATGAAGAGACGTCTCATCGATTATGATCTGGTCAGTTTTCTTTTGATAAAGAGACGTCTCGTCCATTAAGATCTGGTCAGTTTTCTTTTGATAAAGAGACGTCTTGTCCGTTATGATCTGGTCAGTTTTCTTTTGATAAAGAGACGTCTCATCCATTAAGATCTGATCAGTTTTCTTTTGATGAAGAGAAGTCTCGTCTATTAAGATCTGGTCAGTTTTCTTTTGATAAAGAGATGTCTCGTCCGTTAAGATCTGGTCAGTTTTCTTTAGATGAAGAGAAGTCTCGTCCATTAAGATCTAGTCAGTTTTAACTTGACAAAGAGACGTTTCATCCATTAAGGTCTTTTGAGTTTTGATAATGTCGAGACTTCTCGTTGAGACTGTTACCAGCCCACGGAATAGCACGAGACTCGGGCAAAGTTCATTTGTTATTATGGCCGCTTAAAGCCCATCTCCGAAAGCATGTTCCAGGGAGGTTTCGATTCCTTCCTGACGTGTATGTGTCTCTTTAAACACATCAAATTCCTTACTTGAACGTTGTTACGTTGTTGACTTCTAGTGCTAGTGCGTGCCCCAGTTTTCTCAAATATAGCCCTCCAAACCAACCATACATTCAACGCCAACTCTGTTCTGTCTCCTTGTAATCAAAAATCCGTCTCTCATCTTCAGAGGTTCGTCTGAAAACCATCCAAGTGTTTTCGACGAGATATCTCATGCAACTCTTTGGGACAAAACTGCCCTTTAACTCCAAAGGAATGCAGATGCAAGAATGAAAAGCAAATTTGTGATTTTGTCATGACAATCACCACACAAGGGGGTTAACAATCCTCAAAACATATATATCTTTAGTAAATCTCCTCGGCGAAACTAAAGTTTTCACTTAATTTTCTTATAAAGAAGCCTTGAAAAATCCCAACAGAAGAAAACGGTTTTTGACTTAATATCTCCTAAGCATGTCTCATCGAGATAAAATATTTCCCTCGTATAATATTTTGTTAACCGTCTGAGCGTCACAAGATATGCGAGTAGTGTTTACTCACAACACACAGGCCGTGATATTTCATTAGGTGAGTAACGGATTGGCAACCGGAGAGTTGCGAGTTCGAATCCAACCAAAGACAGTCGTGTACAAAGGGCTCTGGTACACGTCAAATCTGTCGTGGCCTCAAATGTCTTCACTCTGGCGTGGTGTAAAAGTTTGATGAGTGCTGTTAGGGTTATAGTGGAAACCAAGTCTAAGATTATTGGTCGTAGATTCATCATTTTACAATTTGAGTTTTAGCAATTCAGGAGACGAAAATTTGAGAACATATTCTCATATAATTTCCAAATTTCAAAATCTACTTTTAAAATATATAAAAAATAAAATAAATATTCTGTTCAGAGGATCACAAAATCGTACATCTTGAAGTACAGATGGCCGGAAAACGACAAAGGGATTGAAGTTCTACAACAATTGTCATTCAAGTGTACTTCATTTTTGCTCAATTACTTTCCTACTCAATTCAAGAAGAAAAATCCATTTTACTATACATATTATTATAGTAACAGTTATAAAATCAAATAAACATCTCGGTTCAATGAACGGACATATCGTACATCTTGATGTACGGATGTCCAGAAAAATTACGTAAAGGATAAGTCCTAAAACAATTCTCGTTTACTTACTTTATTTTTGCTCAATTACATTCCTACTCAATCAACGACGAATTCATTCACGAAACTTTTGATTAATTTTCTCCTTGGTCCCGTTTTACATTCGAGATCTGAGTGCGCAAACTTTCCGCTAATCAAGTTATAATTCAATCTCGCAATGTTTTTGCTTCTAAGTGGAAGGCTTTAAAAGTAAAAGGCGCAGACTGACAGCAGCTCGGAACGGAATTAAGCTGAAAGAGGCCGAAATGAAATTATTTTTCTTGACGTGAGTCTTGCAGCGTCGTTTCGGCCATGTTCACCTCGGTGGGAGATTGTTAAAAACGCTCTTTCTGCTTCATTAAATTCCACGACAATAAAAGTTCGCTCTCCGCCGTTTTTGCATTTTTGCTTTCTATTTAAATATGAAATCAAAAACATCACAAAAAACTACACAACATGGAAACGAATTAATTTATTTTCATGAAATTACTTTTACAAATGAAGAATGTTGTGTTACGGGCGGTAATAAGAATTGCTCTAATAATACGAAGTCCGAAATAGTTAAATTTTCGTAGTTATTATTCTTTTCATTGAAAAAGGACTCGGAAGTAACAAGGTGGAACGTTAATCCACTCCTCGTGCTGTTTCAGACGTAGAATTTATTTTTTCTGAAATTTGTTTTGTTTTTCGAATAGAACTCGGTCTTTTTGATTAATTAGATTTTGCATTATTCCACATAATCTTAGTTCAATATGACGTGTTTGCTTCACCGAAATGAAATGCTACTGTTATATATATATATGTGTTAGCTTCACCGAAATGAAATGCTACTGTTATATATATATATATATGTGTGTTACGTGAAAACAGATAACTCTTTATTAAATGTAGCAAAAGTACTTTGAAACGTGAGAGAAAAAAGAAAATGCATTTTATTGTCATGGCATTTTCTTGAGCTTTTTATAACTCTCTTTGTTAACGCCTCATTCCGAATTGTAAAATAATTGTATTTTGTTTATATTATTTTATGTTCTTCCCAATATTTCATGTTCTTTTCTGTTCTTCCTAATATTTCATGTTATTTCTGTTCTTCCCACTATTTCATGTTCTTTTCTGTTTTTCCCAATTTTTCATGTTCTTTTCTGTTCTTCCCACTATTTCATGTTCATTTCTGTTCTTCCCAATATTTCATATTCTTTTCTGTTCTTCCCAATATTTCATGTTCTTTTCTGTTCTTCCCACTATTTCATGTTCTTTTCTGTTCTTCCCAATATTTCATATTCTTTTCTGTTCTTCCCAATATTTCATGTTATTAACGTATCAGAATTCATGCATTGTCATCTATCGATATTCATTGACTAGAATAAGTAGCAACTAGAATACAAAAACAACTGTTCTTGTAACCTATAACACTCGCAGAATGGACGTAGTCTGTGTACTATCTCGCAGATCTCTTTTCAATAAAGTTGCGTTTGTAACTACATCGCATTTCTTTTTCTCAAAATATTATCGCATCGCATTCATCATCACCCTTAAAAAGCATTTTTGTCATGAGAGAACTTGAAAATTGAAAATATAAGTCGCCAATTAGTTAAAAAAGAAAGAGTCCCCAACTACGCAATTTTCTAATTTCTTGCTTTATCGAAATTAAAAGCTTTCATGAAAGAAGTATAGGTTAAGTGAAAAAAATAAAACTTTTTATTACGTGAATAGTATGACTCTTGGGATTATGAATTGTGAGAGCATAGATAAAATGCAATTTCGCCAGTTGTGAAGAAATTCTCTTCAGCCTTCAACTTCATGTAAAAGCAAACTTTTCGTAAGACAATTAGGGAAATTTGAAAATAATGAAATATAAATAACGAATTAGTTGAAAAAAGGGAGTCACTAATAAGCAGTTTTTGTTTCGTGTTTGCTTTATCGAACGAAACGAAATGTTCGTGAAAGAAATACAGGTTCGGGAAAACTGAAAACGCTTGAATAAGTGCAGCATAACTTAGGATTTTGAAATGAGAGAGCAGAGAAAAATTCATTTTTGCCAATTGTTATGGAATTCTTTTCAACTTTATAACTCCACTAACCCTCCAGTTGGTTTTAACGAGATATCTCGTTCTTCAGGATCGAAAAAACTTTACTAATCACGACCAATCTCGTGATCAATATATTGTCGATTTGTTTACGATGACAAATTCTACACATGGTCAGTTTTTTTTCTACAAATGATGATATATTTCGTCCATCACGACAAAGTTAGTTTTGCTAATGACGAGATACATCTTACAGGCAACCACAATGAGGGTTAAAATGCAAACCTTTCGTAAGTTAGAGAGTTAGTTTTGTTTTTAAGGTGCAAAGTCGTAAAACATCGAGCAGTTTGCGCCAAACGGTGTACATAATGCAAACCAATAAAATATATAAGTTAAAACTAGTTTAATCAGTAAGAACTATAATGATGGATGAAAGAATGCGAAAAGGGGAAGGGAAGATGAAAGGGATTCGAAAGGGAGGAAATATCACAAGGGTATTTCGGGGTTGTGATAAACTTTTCATAGGATAATAATAGGAATTCGAAAGTAATGAAACATAAGTCAATAATCAGTTGAAACAAAGGGAAAATCAAGGAATGAAGTTTTTTTAGTTATATTTTGCTTTATAGAAATGAAAATCTATTACGAAAGTAATATATTTTACGTCAAAATAGAAAACGCCGAGACCAATCAAAAATGCATTTTCCCCAAATGCTATGAAGGAAATTCTTTTCAACTTCATAACTTCATCAAAAAGCAAACTTTTCGCAAGAGAATTATAAATTTCCAAAGTAATGAAATGATATAGGACATGAATTAGTTGAAAGACAGGGGGAGTCGCTGAATAAACCTGAAAGTGTGTTGTTGCATTATCATGATGTTGGATGTATAAAAAGAATGCTTTTGAATGAAATATTATACATACGTACATTATGTAAATACATCCTGACGCATATGTCGCGAAAATTACATCAGGATTGACATCATATTATTGACATAAGATTCCAGCAAGAAAATTTCCTGAAATAAGTGTTATGGATACATTGAATTAAATTAGTTTTATCATTCAAAATATAGCATAATAAAATCATTTTAAAACTTTATTAGAGAAACATAAGACACAGAAAAACAACTTTTCAATTTATTTTTAAGATGAATATTCCGTCTTCAGTCTTTCAGTCGAGATGTTTTATTATTGAATACGTAACATTCAAATTGTATTAATGTGTTCAAATATGTATTTAGTTAAGATATTAGGGTATCTTCCTTCTGTGATACGATTTCATTCTCATCCAATAATAAATTGATTTTACAAACTTTTAACAGACTTATCTAAAACCACCGTTGGGTGTCAATTTGACCCTCATAAGAAATAAAAGCCAAGTCAAACTAAATTTTTTGTAAATGATAAAGGATGTTAAAATGACAATACATAAGAATATCAATACGTTTTGTTTTAGTTTTTAGAGTTAGAATTTTAATTTTTTTTAAAGTTTTTAGAGCTAATTATTTTTGTCTTTTGCTTAAAAAGTTAATCTTTTGAAATGGCAACAAAAATTAATTATTTTTGAAAGTATACAGGGGGACTTGTAAAGTCCTTTTAAGCCCTTTAATTTTTAAACCGCATTTCGTAGAGTCAAGGTAGTAACGTGTACCTGCAGGAAAGTGACCATGCTGAATTTATTGAGACAGCTTACAGCGCCCCTTGTGGTAAAATAAGGAAGTTAAAGGTGCTCCTAAAATCTGTCGTGGCCTCTTAAGTTCTCGCGTTGGTGAATTGTGGAATTGCAGAGATTAGGGAGCCATCTCAGGCGTTACTGCGCCATCTGACCGTGGTTCCAAGCTACGCAGTTTGTCCTCGGATCTTTCCCTTCGGGTTTGATCCCGGACCGTTGACAATAGCCCGTTTGGTAGCTCCAGTACGAAGAAAATTAATTTCTCCCTTCCCTTTTAAGCCGACCAACCGGTATAGTGGTTAAGGTGTTAGCCTCTAGATCGGAAGGTTCCTGGTTCGAATCCGGGTTCGGGCATGGATGTTTGTAAACGTATGGTGTAGAGGCGGCTGGTGCACCTTAAATCTGTCGTGGCCGAAAGTCCTCACGTTGGGTTGGCGTGGAAGTTTGGAGAGTGGGGTGCCAGCTCAGGTGTTGCTTCGTCATCTGACCGTGGTTCAAAATTACGAAGTGTTGTCCTCGGATCTTTCCCTTAAGGGACTGATCCCGGACCGTCGTCAATAGCCCTTTGTGTTGCTCTAGTACGACGTTAACTAAAATTACCAATTACCCTTCCTTTTTAAAATTCACACTGACGAGAAAATGTCAGAAACAAATGCGTGTCGTTCAGTGGATGATTGGTAAATCCACAGCAACACTAAAACTTAAAACTTATTTGTAGACGAATAAGATAAAGGCGTGAATTTACGTTCTTATAAATTGAATTCGTAGATTAAAACAGGAACCAAAGTTTCCAACAAACCCACGATCTGGTGCTAAACAGTGGACATTTACTGCGGTTTCGTATGTATGCAAATCCACATTGTGTCGCCATCCTTTATGTATCAGATAAAAACCGCACGAGCTGGAGTTCTTACTTCATACAATACGCTGTGAGGAAATGGAGACTTTCACTAATAGTCAGTATTGTGAGATGGTGCTTCTCTATGGCGAATGCCCACTCAATGCAGTCCAAGCTGCACGGACTTATGCCGTTCGGTTTCCAAATGTTCCAGATCCAACTTCGGCAACCATTGGAAATGTTGTTTGACGTCTCAGAGACACAGGCATCACTCGAAGTCGACCTCGTTCGTGCAGACCACGTTTGTCTAGTAGAATACAAGCAGAAGACATACTGGTGTACGCTTTAGCCCATGCTTACAGCAGTACTAGATAAATCAGAAAACAGACTGGCATATATTTTTTGAATACCAAGTAGACGAAACAACGCGTCTATTTTGTTTCCAAATATACTTTTTGTACACCATGTAAGCGAAATATACACGTCTATTTTGTTTCGAAACATAATTTTTGTACACCAAGTAAGCGAAATAAACGCGTCTACTTTGTTTTGAAATATATTTTTTGTACACCAAATAAGCGAAATAAACGCGTCTATTTTGTTTTGAAATATATTTTTTGTACACCAAGTTAGCGAAATAAACACTCTATTTTGTTTCGAAATATATTTTTTGTACACCAAATAAGCGAAATAAACGCGTCTACTTTGTTTTGAAATATATTTTTTGTACACCAAGTAAGCGAAATAAACGCGTCTACTTTGTTTTGAAATATATTTTTTGTACACCATGTAAGCGAAATAAACACCTCTATTTTGTTTCGAAATATATTTTTTGTACACCAAATAAGCGAAATAAACGCGTCTACTTTGTTTTGAAATATATTTTTTGTACACCAAGTAAGCGAAATAAACGCGTCTACTTTGTTTTGAAATATATTTTTTGTACACCAAATAAGCGAAATAAACGCGTCTACTTTGTTTTGAAATATATTTTTTGTACACCAAATAAGCGAAATAAACGCGTCTATTTTGTTTTGAAATATATTTTTTGTACACCAAGTTAGCGAAATAAACACTCTATTTTGTTTCGAAATATATTTTTTGTACACCAAATAAGCGAAATAAACGCGTCTACTTTGTTTTGAAATATATTTTTTGTACACCAAGTAAGCGAAATAAACGCGTCTACTTTGTTTTGAAATATATTTTTTGTACACCATGTAAGCGAAATAAACACCTCTATTTTGTTTCGAAATATATTTTTTGTACACCAAATAAGCGAAATAAACGCGTCTACTTTGTTTTGAAATATATTTTTTGTACACCAAGTAAGCGAAATAAACGCGTCTACTTTGTTTTGAAATATATTTTTTGTACACCAAATAAGCGAAATAAACGCGTCTACTTTGTTTCGAAATATATTTTTTGTACACCAAGTAAGCGAAATAAACGCGTCTACTTTGTTTTGAAATATATTTTTTGTACACCAAATAAGCGAAATAAACGCGTCTATTTTGTTTTGAAATATATTTTTTGTACACCAAGTTAGCGAAATAAACACTATTTTGTTTCGAAATATATTTTTTGTACACCAAATAAGCGAAATAAACGCGTCTACTTTGTTTTGAAATATATTTTTTGTACACCAAGTAAGCGAAATAAACGCGTCTACTTTGTTTTGAAATATATTTTTTGTACACCATGTAAGCGAAATAAACACCTCTATTTTGTTTCGAAATATATTTTTTGTACACCAAATAAGCGAAATAAACGCGTCTACTTTGTTTTGAAATATATTTTTTGTACACCAAGTAAGCGAAATAAACGCGTCTACTTTGTTTCGAAATATATTTTTTGTACACCAAGTAAGCGAAATAAACGCGTCTACTTTGTTTTGAAATATCATTTTTGTACACCAAGTAAGCGAAATAAACGCGTCTACTTTGTTTTGAAATATATTTTTTGTACACCAAGTAAACGAAAAAAACACCTCTATTTTGTTTCGAAATATATTTTTTGTACACCAAATAAGCGAAAAGTTCAAAAATCGGATGTGTGGACCGGGCTTCAAATATTTGAATCTCAAAATATCTGGCGCACCTTGTTGAGCTTTTTCGCTTGTCTTCATGTCACGATTATTAATTTTTTAGCTGAAATTACCTCAAATGTATATGTTCCTGAAGGATAGAAAATTATTTACCTTAAAATCACCAATTTTTTCATTTATTTCGATTCCGAAGAGATCTGAGTTGTTCATCTCATTCGTGAATCATTATTATTAATTTCCTGGTCCCAAAAATTAATTCGAAGAATTAAAAATAATCCAACAATTGCAGAACTCTTAATCTAACGCTATATGGTCCCCCACAGTGTATGTGTTTATGAATGCATATCCACATAGTTGAGTATTATGGAATGTTTGTTAAAATTTTCCCAGCTCTATATCTGTCTGCAAGGGATGGAAAAGTCAATACCTTGAAATCTGCCATGCAGTATCATCATTTATTTAGGTATCGAAGCGTCCCTCAACATCTGCGCTGATCAACGCACACCTGAATCAACATTATTAATTTTGTGTTGAACAGGAATCGGCGGTTCTTTCTGGCGTTCTCCAAAGTCGTGTTATGGAAAGGAATTCGAAGCATCTGGTGAAAATAAGTAAATTCCTCCGCCCATTAGATGTGAACAGTGGGCGCAGTGAAATATCTCCCGGCGCAAATAATAACGGAGCCCTGTTATGAGACTTCAGCTCGGTGACACGTATTAGTGAGAGGAGGGCCCATTTAATTTCCTCTATCCTGGCAGACGATTTTTCTGCTCGGATTTCTGTGGGGAACTGAAGTGACGTGACGCTTCCTCTAAATCAGTTCTTATTGGCCGCCATCTTGGACACCTGTCAGATTTTTATGAGTATTAATTCTGAGAGATTGATTTCGGGTGCCAGGTGCAATGAATGTGAATTTTTACCTCGGCGGCGTTGGAAATTTCTCGAAACGAGGTGATTCTTTTTAAATGGATGGCGAGCAAAACAAATTGGATTCTGAATGAGTGGTTTTTCAGTGGAAACAAAAAAAAACATCGGAGAAAAAGTAGTACCGTTTGAGGATTCATTTGACTTATCGCAGCTTTGACGATTTTTACATTAATATTTTATATCGATTGAGTACACATATAATTCTTGACATCAAGTTAAGAATTCTCTTAATTTTGAATATGAGCAGAGAAACCACTGAACATTTTACTCCCCATTACTCACTACGGAATACGTATTGGAAGCACGTTCCTACGCGAAAATACTAACGTCATCTGTGTTTAATTTTACAGAAAAGCCTCTCATAAGCGACATTCTGAAATTGTATTCGAGTACCATGGTGAAAATTACGTCACAAGTCTTGAAAGAATTTACCAAACAACTGGCTACCTCTGAATTTAATTTCCCAAAAAAAGTCTTCTCTTACAGGATTTTTTAAAAATTGAGCTTGAACACATAATTAACAGAACCATTTTAAAGGTGTGTCGTAAGATATAATTATATTAAATAGTTTAATTATTTCATAAAACACCATAGTAACTAAGTAACAATTGTTAACTATACTTTTGGTATACCCTTGGTCAAGGTATACCCTAGACCAAGTTCAAAAGACTAAGTTGTAGAAGTCGCAGAACGTTCACCTCCTCTAGGAGTGGTCACAAGATACCCTAGACCAAGTTCAAAAGACTAAGTTGTAGAAGTCGCAGAACGTTCACCTCCTCTAGGAGTGGTCACAAGACACCGATATGGGAAAGAGGTACTTCATGTATGAGGATACCACCCCATGTCTGGATCACCTAAACGCTGTCCCACATAACCACCTATATATAAAGGAATTGTTGGGTTTTTAGGATACCCTCAAGTCCTGAATACGCATAAGCTGTCCCAAAGGGTCACATATATCGGAAAGAGTTGGTGGGGTACCCATTTCAGTTCTGATGATTCAGGAGCTGCACCAATGAGGTACATTCATGTGAAGAATGACAGTTGTTGTGAGAGTCACACCTCAAGTCCTGATAATCCAAGGGCTGTCCCATAGATACACCAATACTTGAAGAGGATGTTGAGGTTGTGAGAATAGTCCCTCAAGTCCAGTTCAGACAGAAGCTGTCTCACTGGGACACTGATATCGGATATAATTTTTGGGGCTGTGATGGTACCCCCTTCAGTTTTAAACATTCAGAATCTGTTCCACAATGGCACATACGTGAATCGATAGTGGACCACAGTGTATCAACCAGGAGGTGTTCCACAAAGACACCCATATAGGATGGAATTGCTAGTGTTATGAGGGATAACACCTTCAAGTCGTATTAGCTGCCTCATATTGGTATTGGAGTGTCACTGAGAGGACTAGGTGCTTCGGCTGTTTTCTTCTGATAGGGTCTATACTATGCATGAAAACCAGTCCATATTCCCAGCATTTGTGCAACTCCTAAATTTGTTAGAATATAGCCTCTATGAGCCGTATTAAAAAAAGTTATAACTTTCTCCCTATGACATTTTCCAATTATATTTAGAGCGTCTGTTTATGAAAACTAGCCCTATCGTCTAAATAACCTTCTTGATATCGATTTGACAGATTCCGGTTTCGAATTCCGTTCTTAGTATTGATGTTTGTAGTAGTTTGGAATAAGCTTTTATCCCGCTCCAATCAGTCCTAGTGTTGCAATAAAGACTAGCAGCAAATCAAGGCAACGAAAAATTGACCCAAACTGTCAATGAGTTTTTTTTAATTTAAAGAATAGAGAATATATTTCTGTACAAAACTTTTAATATTCTTTAAGTACCTTTTCCTATAAACCTACAACAGAAAGTTAAACAAAACCGTGTAAGAAAATGTTTTTTTTTCTTAAGCAGCTACGTGAATAAAATTATTTCAAGAACTATTTGAATAAAAAATTAATTCCTGAGTTATGAAAATTAATCTTTTTTCAATATGAAATAACTGTAATTTGGAGGGTGAATGAATTATTTTTTGGAAGTATTCAATTACCCGTTTTTATCGGATCAGGACGAATAAAACAGGGTACATATAGTTATAATTAAAAAACGTTGTTGTAAATTAAAACAATGGTCTTCCTACACTGATGAACATACGTGAGTTTAAATATCACGGAACAAAAGTAATTTTAAATTAATTGTGTTTGAAATGTGTAGTAAATTAAGTCTGAGGTGTCTGTTTTAATTCTGAACTTCTTTTCCTACCGTGCTTTGACAATTTTTTGCTTAGGGCCTCAAACAGTTTCTCTGATTAGAGTTTTTTACTGGTTTTTGTTTTTTTCTTGTTCTTCAAACTCCAATTCCTACCCGGTCCTGTCCGACTGCCAAGGTCCCGGTTTTATCAGACAGCGCCATTAATCATAAAAAAAGGCTTAGTATATTTAAAACATGAAGTGAAACGTGGTTTAATAATTTAAAATAATAGCTTTAAGAGGTGTTATCAGATGTTGCGCTCACATAAAATAAATCTGCAAGCAATTACAAAGTACGGAGTAAAGTCGGTTAAGTAAAAATCTATCCTTTTCTATTCGAATTTTTTAAAACATTGGCATCGACAAACACATAATCTACACTGCCTTTCTTGCAACTCCAACTAACACGGCCGCTGTCTGCAACTAGTTTCATGCGTTATCCGACAGATATCAGTAATAATCTAACCAAAACTACAGGGTCCCGGTTTTATATCCGCTTACCCGTTTTTGTTCATCTTTCCTCTTCTTGTTTCGATGTCGTCTGTTAAATTTTGACAATCTTAGGATTTTGTAAAGTTTCTCTCCACACAACGTATTAAAACGCAATTTTTTTAAAGTTTGAGTTGGATTTAAAGTTTATGATATAAAAAGTTATGATTATTAAAGTTTATGATATAAAAAGTTATGATTATTAAAGTTTATGATATAAAAATTACATTTTATCTTGAATTAAGATTATTGAATTAAGCTTTATTAAGATAAGATCTCTATTAAAATTCCAATCCTTAATATCGGAAAAGGTAACAAACTTAATACATAAGTATGACAAAAAAAACTTCACCAGTGTCACCAAATCTCAAAAATTTTAAATACTATTATGAAAACGCAAATTTTAATTAAAAATTGTCCACGTCCCTAACTGCAACACACATTGAGATAGACATACAATATGCTCTATAGAAATCACTTATTTTCTATTCAAGCGCTTATTATTATCTTTTGTGTAGTAATAATAACTAGTAAGTGCACAAAAAAACATGTCGTTGATATATTTCATTGTTCATAAATATTTGAAATTCAAATTAGAATGTAAGTGAATTAATAATTATCATTACATTTAAAAATATATATTTCTTGGTAATAATCTTATCAGCAACTCAGTAATTCAGAACTCTATAACTCAATTAAACTTACAGCAGCAAAATATGTATATCTATAATTATATTTGGAACTTAGACGTTTATGTGCCATATTACTGGCGTTGCCAGGTAGAAAATTGCACACTTAATAATTTAATTATACTCTTACAAGCGCGTTTTCACATCCTTTCTGAATAAATAGCGCGTGCGTTTCCTATTATTTTATCATGAACTAGCTGAATAACTCAGCGTTACTCGGGTTTCAAATATTTCCGAGACAGTTAAGATATGACCGCGACATTTCCTGTGTTAACTCAAATGCACAAACCCAATTGCTCCTTTAAAACTTTCTTTCAAATTTCCTTTAGTTGAATTATATAAATAGCTATAGGAATTTGGGTGGTAGCATTTAAATATTTTCAAATTTAAATCATATTAGAGAGATAATAAAAATGGGTAATTCACGTAATCAAAAGTCTTGCCTATAATATAGTAGGATTATTCATTTTTTTAAAACATGTTATACGAAAACTAATTTAAGTGTTATTACTACTTAGAGGTTAGAAGAAGTTTAAGAGCTGGTTTTAGTCTCACGAGTGTATTTTGGGGCTATTCATTACTAAAAGAAACGAAATATGATTACAAAAGGGCGGGGAAGAAAATACTAATAGCGAGAAAGATGTAGAGTAAATATTATAACTAAATGACAACGTGTGCAAACTTACAAATGAATTCATATTATGTAGAAAACACAGAACTTATCTTTTAAAAGACATCAAAGAAACATTTGTGGAAAATCCTATTTGTCAGTTTTGTTTTGCCATCGAAATCGACATGTTTTATTCAGAAACCAGAAAATAGTTCAACGAAATAATTATCTTGTCAGTGCTAGTTTTACATGACATGAAAACAAGCAGCGATTATTCTTGGGATAGAGTTGGAAGGTGGAGTTCCAAAAAAATTATACTATAAATAATATTAATATATTAAGCTATAAATGCATTTTTCTTGATATATTTATGGTTATTCAGAGAAATATCTATCAGCTCAACGAAACACAATGTTGTTTACTGATAACTTGAACCTTGATAACTACCTCTTTATATTTTTGTTGTCTTTTCTTAGAAGTACAAATTTAAATTTTGTAAAACACCCAATTGCCTAAAAGCTTCTCTTACTCTAAAAGCTTTCTTGCGTCATCGTGTTTTCAGTGAAGCTTTCCAATTCAGTCTTTTACCAAATAATATACCATATAATATAAAAATAATATATTATGTATTTCCACGAATATATGAAGCTTGTAATAGTGAACGCAACAAAATGAAGAGTACTTTATTGTATGTCTTTTTTGTAGCAATCAGTATTATTTGCTGCACTGGAAATAAATTTACTAAACTAGCGGAATTACATGAATTCTAAACAACTACGAATATTAACACCGCGGACATGTTGATAACCGTATATTAGTATTTCATATAATATTGATATGATGTACACATATACTATGTATTGCATTATACACTTTAAGATAAAAAGTTGCACTTAGAAGGAATTGTCAGAATGCAATGAAACTAACAAGGTTGGTAAAGTGCAAATGAATGAGTAAATAATTGAAATTTGAGACAGAAATATGAAAACTTTATCGAGAAAAATTTTAAAAAGTGGTATCATTCAGTATGGCGTCTGACCTCCATTATTCTCAATGCAGCATGCCAAACGCTTTGGTAGTGCGTCATGTTGTTGTTGTGTTGTTGTTGTTGTGTGTCTCCTGAACTGTAAAACACGAGAACAGCCCAGTGATCTGAAGCAGAACAGACACAGAAGAAGAATACGGGTTTTATTTTACAAACACACAAATTGATCACTGGTAAAGACATAGGGGGTGCAGCTATCCACTTTTTGGTGAGGAACCACTTGGGCTGGAGTCTGACTTCTTCCTCGGACATCACATACAACCAGCCCTAGGGCAGTAGTAGCCCTAGTCGGGAATCGAACCACGAACCCAAAGCGTTGGAGCAGAGTGCTTTATCCACTATACAGTTTGGACGGCGTAGAGCGTCATACACGCTCTTTATGAAGACCAGCGACCGTCCATCCCATGCTGCTTGAACTCTGTCATATAGTTCTAGCAGATAACGCGGTACGTGTGGAGTGGTGACCTCTCGTCCAATTTCATACCATACATTCTCGGTCGGACACAGGTCCGGTGAGTATGCCGGTCATGGTAAAATATCGTTGTGTCGTAGACAAGCGCTAGAGGCGACATAAATATGGGGACGAGCTTTGTCTCGTTGAAAAAGTTGATGCACCTGGGAGTTCAGGAATGGGAGCGTAACTGTCTGTAAAATTTCTTGTACGTACCGTTGACCTGTCAAAGAGCACGTAACGAATATCAAATGTGATTTGGCATCACACGCAATTGCACCCCACACCAAGATACCAGGTCTTCTGAACGTGTGACGCTGTACTGCAAACCGTAAATCTTGGCACTGATCACGTTGCCTCACATACGGATTCGATTGTCGTTGTCGTCTCCACCCAAATAGAAGCGGGATTCGTCAGTGAAAACAACTCGATGCCATTCGACGCCCCAATATCCGTTTAGCAAGACACCATTCCAGTCTTTGGCGGCGAGGCAATGCTGTTAAAGGCAGTTTACGTTACTGTCTTCATGAGTTTAGTCCCACGTCGTGAAGCCATCAACAAATGGTGCACTCACTTATTAGATGATCGACAGAGGTTACCACTGCCCGTTGGTTGTCTGCAACAGTGGTTGTTGGATCAGGGCGCGCATGTCTTATAGCAAGTCGATCCTCTCTCGGTTCGGTTTCTATAGGCCTTCCTGAGCCGGGTTCACGCT
Organism: Metellina segmentata; assembly: GCA_947359465.1. Taxonomy (NCBI): domain Eukaryota; kingdom Metazoa; phylum Arthropoda; class Arachnida; order Araneae; family Tetragnathidae; genus Metellina; species Metellina segmentata. Next base: position 115,315,524 of record OX375879.1, on the reverse strand, counting down.
GTCATGTATCCAACGCTGCCAACGGCGTCTAATAGTAACATCCTTACAACCAATGTGTTTCACAATCCGTAGATTAGACCATCCACCTTCTCGGAGGCCAATCAGGCCTCTGTCAAACTCTCCCAGTTGCTTAAATTGCTTGATAATTTTTTTTCGAGGAATAACTTAATGAGAAACGATGTAATCAGCACAACTGCATGAGTCGAAATGAATTTGCTGCGCTACAGGAAGTCCTTTTTTAACTCGGTGTACAGCGTGTTTCATAGTTGCCATACGCGTGGCGCATGCTCAAACGATTCTGAAAGTTTTATCATTTGCATCTCCAACACAAATGTACCACTCATCCAAATTCCATTTTTAACGGTCTACTCCTTCCGAACGCAACTTTTTTTCTTTTAGAGTGTATGTGTCGAGATCACTAAGAAAATAATAATTCATGTAAAGAAACTCAATGGGAAATTTTGAAGAATAAAGTGATGTTAATGGATCAGTACGTCATCGGGGAGAATCCTGATTGATATAAGAGGAAATTGTGTTTACTGCTTGTGAGCCGGGTATGCTAAAATTACTCACCCCTCCCAAACGCAGGTTGAAAACACAACACTGAGAGGTACAAATTCGCAAAAAGGACTTAAAGATAGAACAGACTTCCCCACCTCAACCAAAATTGTGCTACAAAGTTTAAACTTTTCAACAACGCATTACAGAAAACCGAGTGAAAATTTTAATGACCGAAACAACACAAATTGGTGTTTTCTGCGTGTGAGCAGCGATATCCAAAAAGTAGAAAAATTGGGCAAAAATTAAATCAGGCAAAAGGTAAATGCATAGGTTAAAATAAGAATATCAAAATATCATAGACGCTACAAGTTCATAACAAACACAAAAGCAATGCTAGACCATAACACTGACAAGCCAAAACGTTATGACCATTTCCACATTTTTCAATGAACTCTTCTCGATGACGTGGAGGGTTATTAAGTGAGAATGGTATTTAACTACTGCTGGAAAAGGTACGGAATCATTATTGCACTTATTTATGTCGGTGATGGGAAAGGCTGCTGATCTAAGCGAATTTGATAGAGGGCAGATCGTAATAGCCCGAAGACTCGGAATGAGAATCACCGAAAGTGCACGACTTGTAGGTTGTTCACGATCTGCCGTTGTTAGTATTCATGCAAAGTAGATAAAATACGATTTCACCAGCAGTAAACGCCAAGGTGTTGGTCGTCCACGCGTCATCAAAAAAAAAAGAACGTCGGACTGTCCCGCTTGGTAAAGCAAAATCGGCGCGAGACAGTGACTCGTGTGACAGCCCAATAAAATGCAGGTCCAAGCACAAGTATTTCGGAACACACAGTTCAGCGGACACTGTTGGATATGGGACTTTGCAGCAGACGTCCCACTCGTGTGCCTCTGTTGACCAGGCGTCATCGTCAGCTACGCCTACAGTGGGCCCGGGAACATCAAGACTGGACCATGGACGAGTGGAAGAGAGTTGCCTGGTCTGATGAATCCTGATACGTCATTCGTCACGTCGGTGGTCGTGTCAGCGTACGCCGTCTGCCAGGCAAACTGTAACCCACCTCTTGTACAGCATGCCATACATAGGCTGCTGGTGGTGGTATTATACTTTGGGGGACGTTCTCATGGGCGATTCTGGGACCCCTAGTTGTGGTAAAACAGACCATGAACGCTGAGAACTCTCAGAACATCATTGCGGATCAGTAGCACCCCTACATAGCGTCTGATTTACCAACTGGAAATGGAATCTTTCAGCAGGACAACGTCCCATGTCACAACGCTCGGATTGTGTTGGAGTGGTTCGAGGAACATACTGAGGAATTCCACTTAATGTCCTGGCCACCTAACTCGCTGGATCTTAATCCAATAGAGCACGTTTGGGGTGTCATGTAGCGACAGCTCAGAGCTCAAACACCACCATGTCCGAATATTTCGACTTTGCGCTACAGCTACGTAGAAATTTTGTCAGACTTCTACAGTAATGTACCAAGAATTCCCAGGCGAGTTGCAGCTGTTTTGCAGACCAAAGGAGGCGCAACACGTTATTTAAATGGTGGTCATAATCTTTTGGCTTTTCAGTAAATGTGTATACATATGCAGGGTTATTCAAAATGAATAATCTGTTTTCAAAATTCCATAGTTTCAAAAATAAACGACACAGAATGATCAGTAATACATGAATATCTGTACAAAGGAAAAATAGATGGTGCTCGTGTGTTCTTCGTGAAACTATTTCACGAAAGTTGTTTTAGAAGCTTTTCTGAGGCAAAAGTAATAATGGCGTACGCGGTTTGGATGTGTTGCAAATCTGGATTTTCCCCCGAAGATAAAGGAAGATCTCTCCAACTTCGTTTTCCAACAAGATGGGGCATCACCCCACTGGGCAACAGAGGTTCGTCGTTTCATTAACATGGAGCTACATCGCAGTTGAATCGGCCGCAGTGGACCAGATGACTTGATGTTACTAAGCTGACCACCTAGGTCACTAATATAACCCCATGCAATTTCTTCCTTTGGAGGTTTGTAAAAGATAAAGTGTACGTGTCAACGCTACCCACAAATTTATGTGGTCCAATAACGGATTTCTTCTGCTGTACAATGAATTTCCAATGACACTTTAGAACGTGTTTGGCAGGAATTTACATAAAGTCTTGACATTATACGTGCAACTAAAATAAGTTATATCGAACACTTTCTCTTGTAAAAAAAACTTCCATATTACAATCATGTGTTGCTTATCATTCTGTGTCGTTTATATATAAAATATAGAATTTTGAAATCAGATGATTCATTTTAAATAACCTGTATATGTCCGAAGAATGTCTTGGATCACTATGAATGTCCTTCCAAGACACCGCAATACAGTACAGCAGTGTTCCCCAACCTTTTTATCGCCGCGGACCGGATCATCGCTTGATAATTTTAACGCGGCCCGCTGGGGGGGGGGACGTTGATTATTTATATTTTATATTGTTTTGATTTAATAATTTTAATTTAATTGTATTTAAACATGCCTTCAAAATAAAGTACAGCTACACCAAAAAATGAATATAAAGTGATTTAACATTTTAACTCACTAGAACGCTAAATTAATGAGAACCCTGAGCTTGTTTCATTGCAACGAGAGGGTTTCATCTGGGGGTAATAGGAGACAATGACACCCGAAGTGTGTTGCTTATGTCCAGTTTATTCCGTTATTTTGTTTTGGTTGCTGTCACTGCAGAAAACCCCGCTTCACACAGATAGGTTGTCGGAAATGGCAATAGGGATTTAAGTGCTGTGGCGGCAATCTCAGGGTATTCCGCCATGACTTTAATCCAGAACACCGGCAGAGTTGTTGTCTCGAACGTAGTTTTAAGACCGCCTTCATTTGCAATCTCCAGCAGTTGATCTTCTTGCACAGACATGCTAGATTCGCCTGATTTGTTGACAAATGGGTTGCGGATCCATTCCTTACTAGTTCGTGGGTCTTTTGTGGTTGGGAAGTAGCGATAAAACTCTTTTAAAAGCAAAGACAGGTGATCGTGCACCAACTGGGAGAATGAATGTTTAGGCTCAGTCTCGCCTAAAATCCCCGCTAATGTCTGAAACCTGTCCAAAATGCCTCTGTTCACGCGCCGTACCCACAACTTCAGTCTGGCTTTAAATGCAACTACTTTGTCTGCCAACTTGAAAACAGCTGTCACATTTGTGAAAATTGGAAAAAAGAGACACACAGAATTCAGAAATCATAATTGAAACTCTAGTAACAGAACAAATTTCAAGTTATGATTTACCGCCTCCTAATTTGTGTGGACATTTCATAGATAAGAACCGCACAAACCCGAGAGAAATACACCACAGTAAATAAAATGGAAATAATTTAATGTTCCTTGGGCGGCCCGGTACCATTTGATATACGGACCGGTACCGGTCCGCGGACCGGGGGTTGGGGACCACTGCATTACAGGACGTGGGCAGCAATTACCATAATGTTACTATGGCAAATGTACTTCAATTAGGGCAAATCATACTTCCTATCATATATACCTTAGGATTAGTGTGTGATCAGCTCAAATTTTTACTTCCAGTAGCATATTCCAAACATTTGGTGTGACCAGCTCTAAATCTTACTTCCTGTCACATCTTTCATAGTTTTGGTGTTTACCACTCAAAATCTTGATACTGTTGTATAATTTTCTCTACATAATCTAAAATTTTTATATTTCTCCAGGTCTTTTTCCTCTATGCCAATGGTGTGTTGTATTGTCCTATTACAGACTAATTATGGACTTCATTTTGTAGAAGCAGTCTGTATATTTTAAGTTAAGCGATTTTCCATAGATAAAATTTAAGATGTATCCACCCCTCGGAAGTCAGTTTGCTATTTCATTACTTTTTATTCCCACATGAGAAGGAAAACACACAGGGAAATGTCTTGAAAGCCTTGAGAGTTCTATTATCACGATGGTATTATACCTGACTGGATAGTAAGTTTCCAAGTGTTCTTATGCCATCTTCCCACCATTAACTAGATATCCTCTTCGGAGATTCCAATGGAAGTGCTGGGAAAATTTGAAGACAGTTCATAGCAACACGTACCGTGTGCGGCCGGGTATTACCTTGTTTAAAAAGGCATTTATTTTAAAAAATGTTTTTTTTTCAGAGTTTTGCTGGGTTAGAATGTGTTTTTTTAATGTTTATTCTACTTTAAAAGAAAAAAAAGTGCGATAAAATAACCTGATAAAAAAATTACTCCGAACGTAGTCCTTAACGTAATCTTAAAACTGATGCAATGGATTAAAAACCATTTAAGAAAAAAACATTTACCACATCCAAACAAGATTTGTCAATTTAAACATTTATCATACCTCTTCGCAGATTCCAATGGTCTTAAGCATATTCAAAAAATTTTCCTGTTTAACACTATAGGAACTATTTCTCGGGTTTCTTTTGCTAAATGTAACTACTTATTAGATTTTAATTATTTACTTTTAGATTCCTTTGGACTGTAAAAATGTCCCGAAAATATCGCTTTAATTTACATTAAAGCAACAATCCAACCACTTATGTAACTAAAACGTACCACTAATATGAGTGATGAATTCCGTCACCATTATGTTTTTAACTGAAACACACACGTTAACATTCACAACATAGAAACTTATTCATACTGTTTCTTTGTATACACGTCACCTCTAAAGCCGCGTATACTGTCCGCGAGCTTCTAGTTCTCATGATTTGGACGGGGTTTTGGGCGCCAAACGAGTGGTTCTTGAACCGCTCGTAGCGAACAGTTACTTGTCGGTTTTTTGACAAACATAAAGATGTTCTCGGTTCATATTTGGACGGCGTCGTGAGTAATTTGTTGCTTTTCGTTATGCTCGCGAACCTCCATCGTCATCCCTGGTAGCTGACAAATGACTGCCTGGTGGTTCGCGGTTGGTTCCTTCCTTTGCCATGGATCTTTGGAAGCTCGTTGTGAAAATAATTTGCTCTAACGGTTCACGAGTGGCTCACGAACGGTTCACGAGCGGCTCGCGAACGGTTCGGCTTACAAATGTATACGCACTTAATAAACTTCACAACATGATGGCATAACACTAATGTTTCGCATTAGTGTTATGTCGTTAGCCTTCGTTCCTAAGAAATTGGTAGGAAAAGAAAGGAACAATTATTTTCCAGAAAATAACTTTTACGTTAATATTTTTAACGTAACTAATTTACAAAAAAGAAACAGGCCCAAACTAATTTTGTGTCCAACAATTCCATTATTTTTTTGTCATGTAAATAATGTACCTTTGCGGCAATTTCGAAAAATATCACATGAAGAGAACATTTTCGATGTTTTATTCTATCCTCTGAAATTGGTAAGTACCACATACAAGTAATTCAATAAATAAATCTCGAATGAAAGAATAATTGTTTTCTTTAAAATAGAAAGTCTTAACAGCTATACATAGTAATGGTAGCTCAGATGAAAGAGTGTAGGATTAACTACCGAAAGGTTGTGAGTTGTACATGGAGGACTGGTGCATTTTACATTTGTCGTCGCTTCAGATGTTGCAATAGCCTTCCCATAACATCCTAAATGTGCTCTATGGGAGAGAGATCAGGAGACCTAGCTGCCCAAGGAAGTGTTGGGAAAGTTTGAAGACAATTCCAACCCGTGACGTGTGCGGCCGGGTAATATCTTCTTTCAAAAGTAAGTCCGGGTTGTAGAAGAAGGAACGGTAACACAACCGGTCGTATAATTACGTCTACGTACTACTGTGCTGGAGGTGTGCCAGAAATGACTACCAAAGGGGTCCGGTTATCAAAGGAGATGGAACCCCACGCCATAGCGCCCTGTTGTGGGCATGTGTGACGGGCGTTAGTAAGGACATGATCCCTACGCTGCCCTGGACGACTCTAAACAAGTCTGCTTTTGCACTCAGGACACAGTTGGAAACGAGTCTCATCACAAAGGACAATACGTCCCCAATAACCGTCGTTTCAAGTTGATAGAGACCGGCGCCACTGTAATCAGACCTGACGTTATACATGCATGAGAGGTAAGCTTCGTAAAGGTCGGTGGTAAATGTTTTACACATGTCTACGGGTCACTCGTTGGAGAGTTGCTAACGACTAATCAGGTGCTGAGACAGCTGCTCTGACAATCGCTCTGTCTTCCCGTTCTGTTGTGGCCCTTGGTCGACCGATGCCGCCCTGACGCTGATATCTGCCGTCATTGACCCACTCTTGCCAGCATCGTCTAATCCCCGCATTTCTGTGACCCACATGTCAAGCGATTCTTCGATTCGTTCAACCAGCCACCTTCAATCCGATAGCACGACCTCTTACTAACTCTGACATACGTATGCTCGTAATCATCACGAATGATTCGGCGAGGCATTGTTGCAGTTGACGTAAGATATCCGCAGTCGAAATGCAACAGAAATTTTGACCACAGATTGAGAATAGCTCCTTATATACTCCATCTGAATTCGCAGTTCCGATGTGCTGGAGCTCCCATTATTCCTTCATTGGACACCAAGTTTCAATCATTTGCATTTTCGGTCAGAATGTCTTTGCGCAGGAAATTTCATTACAATTCGACAAATCCTTCTTGGCCCGTCGATTTGTTTTGTTATAGAGTGTATATAATTAGCAAAGAAGCAAAACTAGCAAAGAAGTAGCACAAAATTTAATGCTTTTTCACTTTGGAAATTTGGTATCTACTACTAAAAAAGAACAAATATAGAAAACACTGCATATGTATATTTTAGTGCCTAAAGCTGGATTTTATGTGTATCTTGAATTAAATAAATTGTCAGTTACTTCGTTGTTATAATATAGAGAAAAATTTCAGAAATTCATATAATTTTTACTTTTCCTTATATCTCCAGATTAGAATAAAATTTAGCTTACGTCCAGCTTTAGCCATGTGCTTGTACTTTAAAGAGTCTTAGTCTATAGTTTCATGTTAATATTGTGATGAGTGAGAAAATTGGAGTGTTAATCGTAAACAACCTATTTTGACCAGAACAAGACAGTTTTTGGCATTTATTTTTAAAAATATGTTTTTTCAAAATTTTACTGGCTTAGAATGTGTTTTTTTAATGTTTATTTAACTTAAAAAGTAAAAAAGTGCTATTAAATCACCCGAGAAAAAAAATTACTCCGAACATAGCCAAATACCTTAAAACTGATGCAATGGATTAAAAATCATATAAGAAAAAAACATTTACCCACCCAAACGAGATTAGTCAATTTAAACATTTATCATTCATTTTAGCAGATAAATAAACTATGAAATACCTAGAATTCTAAATTCACGGTAAACGATTCTCTCCGCACGATTGATACCCAATTACCATCAGAATAAGCATCGCGGTGCTTAATTGCCTGTTACTCCCACCCAAATTCGGAAAAATCCCCGTTTCCTCAAATCTATACCGGCGTAAAATTTACTTAAAGTTTCTTACAGCCGGATCACTTCGAAAGTAATGAATTGTATCTTTCGGTGGCTAATAGCCCCACGATGAAATGCCCTTGCTTGATAGGCATTAACGGAAACGTGCTTAAAAATCTCCAGTTCATTACAGGGGCAACAGTTTGGCGTTGAAGAAAAATCCGAAGAGGTTTAAAAATAGAGCGGATTTTTTGAAGCGGAGGCAAGCGCCTGACATTCTGTTGAGGGTTATTAATAATATTTGCCTTTGATTTATTTGGGTTAACCCGTGACAAAGTGCTCTCATTTGTATAATGGAGCGAGGCAATCTATTTAGCGGACGTATTTCTTTTGGAGTGTTGAAAGAAGAAGTGTTTAAAGTGCTTTAGCGAGGGAGATTGGATGATTCGAGCGACTGATTCGGGAGATAGTTTTGTAAAACCGTAAAAAAGTTCCGTCTAGTGCGGTTTGCTTATTTCGATTTTTGACGAATATGGATGATGAAGTACCGGCGTAAAATAACTTCGCTATATATATGTAGCATTTGATCATTTGTATTTCTTTTACCATACACTGGTTGCACGGGATAGAGTATAAACACACTTCGTGGTTTATCTTCGAGTCGAAAAGTGGCATGTAGTGACCAGCCTTTAGTGTAAAAATATGTTCCATACAATCACCAGTTCTGGGCATAGAACAGTTTGTGGTTCATACTTGGATCTTCATTCTCCATGGAGAAATAGGGTAGGTTTGTCTCGACGAGATATCTCGGTGTTAACAAAATTGACCATATCTTGGACGAGATATGTCGGTGTTAGCAAAATTGACGATGTCTTGGACAGATATATCGGTGTTAACTAAATTGACCATATATTGGACGAGATATCTCAGTGTTATCAAAATTGACTATATATTGAACGAGATATCCCGGCGTTGACAAAATTGATCAGATTTTTGGACGAGATATCTCAGTGTTAGGAAAATTGACCATATCTTGGAGGAGGTATCTCGTCGTTAAAAAATTGACCATATCTTGGACGAGATATGTCGGTGTTAGCAAAATTGACCATATCTTGGACAGGTATATCGGTGTTAACTAAATTGACCATATCTTGGACGAGATATCCCAGTGTTATCAAAATTGACTATATATTGAACGAGATATCTCGGCGTTGACAAAATTGATCAGATTTCTGGACGAGATATCTCAGTGTTAGCAAAATTGACCATACCTTGGAGGAGGTATCTCGTCGTTAAAAAAATGACCATATCTTGGACGAGATATATCGGTGTTAACAAAATTTACCATATCTTGGACGAGATATCTAGGTATTAACAAAATTTACCATACCTTGTACGAGATATCTCGTCGAAATACTTGGAGGGTTCACATACACGGTATGTACTATCTTCAGTGTCAGTACATCTTCCATAATAAACGGCAATAGCCTGATGACGAGATATCTCGTCTATAGCAAAAGTTATCAAATAGTCATGTGCAAGATATCTCGGCCTTTCAAAATTGACCGGATCTTAGACGAGATATCTCGTAGAATCACTTGTGTCGTTCCAATAGATCTATAGTGGACTGTATTTTAATTAACACCTTTTGCTGCAACAAAAACAATATTTATATTGACAACAAACTTAGCAAGGTTGTGGATGGACCACTCTCATTTAGGCTAAGGAAGGTTGGTTCTCGTTAGGGCTAAGGCACGTTTTCATCAGCCTGAATGACCACGCGGCCACACAGCGCCCCTCTACAACATGTGTAAGACAACAAATCCCGCCCCTTATATGATAATATATGATAGCTTTAATAACTTGTAAGGCTAAATAGCTCCTCTTCAGTCTCATATTTCTAAACGGGTGAAGTCGGTTCATTTTCAGGCTTTATTGAAAGTCCGTCGTTGGTGGTATTGTTGTTCAGTCTTCTTTATCTTAAAAATTATCGACGATTAAAAAAAAATGTTTGAGAAAATCTTAAGCGCACATGAGGTTTTTCAAAATGAAATGTGACATCAAAATCTCCCTGTTTTGTGGATATTACATCTAAGTGTGAACGATAATGAAATAATACAATGTAAAGAAATTAAAGGCTCTTATACGATTGCTGCTATTCACTTTACGGGATGTTGACCAATGGCTGAAATTTGGGGTATCATGTGCCGAATGATGGACATTTTGCAGTCCAGTCTGTAAATCCCGATAACTGCTCCGGTCTCAGAATCTTGGTAGTGGTGACCACTATACGAACAGAGCTAATTCAGTTACTGGATGGTCTTTATTTTATTAATTTTTACCGAATATTGTTGGTGGAAAATACTTTAATCTTTCAATTGGCTTAGACTCGATATTTCGTCCGTCGAAATTTCACCCATTTTGCCTATGGCGAGGTATCTTGTCATCGAGATATTTCAGATTCTTTCATGATGACGACATAAATATTTTCAGTTCATGACGCTTGATTTTCTTGACGATAAATATCGTCTTTCTATATACGTTTTATTTCGATGATGACGATATTCGGCGAATTAATTTTGCGATATAAGGTTATAAACAAATTGTTAAAGCAATGTTTAATGTTCTTCAAAGTAATGAAACCGAAATGATTTCTCAACTCAGAATACCTAAAGATTCAGAATACTTATTCTGTATTCTTTCGGTATCCATGATATGGCAGTTGCAATAGGAATTAGGGATGCGACATCGACAACAAAACATCGATGTTCAAAAATAAAACATCGATGTTGATAATACATCGCCGAAAACCCATCGATACTTTTTTCATCCCATTTATTAAAACTGGTTTAGTAACCTGTTCACCCGGGGAGATTTAATTTCTAATTTGCTGTGTTTATTAATTTATAAGTAAGATTGTTTTTACCTATCAAAACAAAGTCAAAAAATTTAATTAGATCAACTAACAAATATTTTATTTTCAAATTTAATAATACAAAATAAAGTAATATTTGCAACAATTTGACAGATTACTACTAATGATAAGTATAATTAGGTAGGCACTTAACAACAATTATTGTTAGTTATTATTAATTATTTATCAACTCGGGAGAAACGACAAACTTATTTTTTCTTTACTGTAAATAAAAAAATATTGGGGCGTATAGTTATTATCTGCTCTAATATTTGTTATTTACAGTTGTAAAAAAGAAGGTTGTTAATTTTCTTCACCTTAAGGCGACTTCTTTTTTCGCAAAGTATCCCACCAGTTAGGGCAAAAAATTATGATGGGACGGATGTCACCATCACTTACAAATACTTAGTTACACGGTTATTTTTCTTAATTTTTACTATGGTACTTGTTTTATTCGAAAATAAAACATCGACAACATAAAAACATCGACAATGTTAAGACATCGATGTTAAACAAACAACGGTTCCAATAAATCGATGGTAAATACATCGATGTTTTTTTATAAAACATCGATGTTTTGGAAATATTGACATCGATATCACATCCCCGAATAGGAATAGCAAATTTCAGATCTACATTGCAGCACCAACGTAAACATTGACTGACGAAAGTTATCGTGTTAGCAACATAAAAATATTTTGATCCAACCAAGTTTACAGTACAAAATTAAGCCTTAAAGGACTTTCGAAATATTCTGTTTTTTGGTCGTATCAGGAAGGAATATCACTAATAGCTATGACTTTATTCTATTCTCTTATAAAATGAGAAAATAATTATGCCTTCAAAGTAAGTGTGCGAGAAGGAACTGTCCTGAAAACTGAAGAGTGGGAAACCCAAGAGTAAACTATGACTTTCAGTCTGCACGAGAGAACTCCTTGCAATGTTACTCACGAAGGAATCCACACATCAGATCTATCTCCAAGAAATGTCGTCTCCTTGGGCGGCCTACTCAGCAAATACAGCATGAGCTGAATTTTCAACTCGTGTCGAATCTAGGAAATGATACTCCCAAGGTGTAGGAATTCGGACAGTTTAGGAATAAAGAATCACAGATTATTTCAAACATGGAATTGAAAAGGCTTTTAGAGTCAAGGACTTTTGAGCTGCGAAAAGCATGTTACCAAAAGGTATCTGTTGTCCTGCCTAGTTTTGTGTTTGCCTATTTTGTTTGAATACTGTTTGGCATACGACAAATGTTGCCAGCTTTTTGGATGAATATCAGAGTGCTTATTATTCGTATAATAATGTTTGGTGAACGAATTTATAAATGGGGCTGTTTATGCCTCAATTATAATGACCAATCGGTCTCGTGGTCAGGGTGTGAATTTCTGGATCACACGGTTCCTGGTTTGAATACGAGTTAAGGCATAGATGTTTGTTCGTCTGGTATGAATGTATTACCTCTCTATAAGCGGGCTGCATGTAGAAGGTGTGGATAAAATGTGAGGAGTATCGTGACCCCATCACCCTGGTTGATCAGGATAACGCCGATGTGGTTCACAAATCGGCGCTTGTAATGCCATGATGGTTGTATGAATTGATAAATGAGATGGTTTAATGACCAACCATGCCAACCAATTGGTATTGTGGTAAGAGTGCTGGCTTCTGGATCGTGGTAAGTGGCATATTTAATTTATTTAAAATATTTTTATTACGTAAATATCTTAGCTTATCGAAATTGTGAGAGCTAACAGTTCTGTAACGTGATGTTACAAATAAATTATAATTTGCCCTCTCAATTGTCAGCTGAGTTATTTTTGTTTGTAATGATTTTGGTGCGAATTCAATTTTGCGCTTTCTAAATTTGAAATGGTTTTAAAATAAGTTTTTTAATATTATTGTAATATTTTAATACTAGAAATTATTGTAAAACTAGATATTATTGTAATACTAGAAAGTCAGATAAAGTAATGTTTCTAAGCATTCCCCAAAAACCGAAGAATGATTTCGAATTATTTTAATAATTTAAGATGCCAGCTTTCAGTAATGACAGAATTTTTTTCTTTGAAGTTAGATATTTCCTGTTGTAAACTCTGACCCGTCATCTGACCGTGGAACAAAATTACGTGGTGTTTTCCTCGGATATTTCCCTTCGTGGAATGGTCCCGGAAGATGCCAATTGCCCGTTGAGTTGCTCCAGTGTGACGTTAATTCAATTCATACATACCTACACCCTTTCCTTTCACAATTGCTTTACATTATATTTGATTTGGCGCAGCTTGGTCAAATGGCTTGGCCAACTATGATACCATCACCCAATTTCGAGTCCCGATCCCTCCATAAAGATTCTTCATAATATCAGTATTTACTCAGTAAATAAATATAATATTTATAAATTATTAAATATACATATAGATGTATAGTATCGAATAAAAACCTCCAGTGAAGCTGTCGTTCACAAAAAAAAATGAGCTATTTACTTTCGTGAATTAAAATTATTCGATCACCCCGGTACCCCCTATTATTCATGCTCATCAACCTTCCTTTTCTGTCATCAACGCCTGAAGCCCGGGGCTCATCAGTAGCTGTGATATAAAAAGCGTTATTTGAAAGTAGTGAAGCCGATTTTTCTATAATATTTTAAGCGCTATTCAAGACGCCATCCAATCATTTTATATTTACAAATAATACTTCGACCATATAATTAAATATATGTACCACCTTAAGACTTATTTAACTTCTCTGTATTGTCTTTCCAGGTAGATTCGATAAGATATATCATTCCTCAAGACCTGGACAGTTTTGAAAATGTCAAAATACATTGTAATCAAGACATTGCCGATTGTTTGATGACGGGGATTGAAGTGGTTTGTTTTTTCTAATGACGAGATAACTCGTCCATCGTGATTAGGATCAATTTTGTTTATGCTTCGTCGAGACAACCAACAGGGGTTAGTAATTAGACTATCGGCCGTATTCACAAGTCCGAGTTAACTCGAGAATCAACGATAATCCGCGAACAAGCAGCTTAGCGAAAAGATAGACGGCGCCACCTCAGTCATATATGCCGGAGAGAGCGAACGGTAAAAAACGACCATGGCAGATACAAATACGTCGTAGAATAAAAATTATTCTGTTGATTTATTACGAATGAAAGAAAATTGACAATGCAAGTCAATTTTCACACCACCAACACACACCCATACTGACAAGTACAAAGATAATCGGATTACATACATCTGTCAAGACATTGTGTACAATTCTTTCTTGCAAAATTTAGGTTTCCATAAAAATCCAATTTTAAATTAAATACCTTTGCATTTCTTTTCCCAAACCCATATTAAAATGCTGTATGAGTCCTATTTATTCACAATTTGGAATCAATTCTACGGCGAAGTACGTGCTTGATTAGTATGAATGCAGATTCGGGTGTCGTAACCAATGTAAACAATACCACGTGATCGTGAGGTAGCCAATCACAGCGAGCGTCTCATTTTAATCCCCGGATCACTTAACACGCTGTTTGAGAATACCGTTCTTGCTAATCCTCGAGTTAACTCTTACTCGTGGATCAACTGATCCTCGAGTTAACTCGAGACTTGTGAATATGGCCGTATGTGTTGTATGAATTTACGATGTTTATTATTAAACTGAGTGTACTATTACTTTGTTACGTATATACTATGCTTATTACGTTTGCTGTTTACAAAATTCTGTACCTCTTTGCAAGACATTTTCTGTAGTTAAATATTCTGAAACTTCAAAACAACAATTTACAAGGATTCATGATCTAGGAAATATTGTCAATGATCATTTCGTTTGAGCAAAATATCCACCATGGTTTGGATAACAGCTGTTTTTGAAGGTTTTGCTTTTTTTTACTACTAATTTGACTGAGGTTTCATCTGTTTATCTGATATTTGAAGTGTTACTCTTCAAAGTAGACATGCCTACTTTAAAGAAAATTACCCCTAGAGATATATGCAAACCCTAGAAGATTTATTAAATTTTAACCATAAAAATTCAGTTTTTTACAATGTCATTGCTTTGTACTAAAATTTATTTCACTTTGAAAAAATTCAGATTTATCTAATCTTTAAATTTCTAATCTATAATTTATTTCTCTTACGTGGCACGCAAAAAAGACGTTATTTGTTACCGCGTTTTGGCAACAATGTGCGATTGTTTGTTTACTAGGAGCCTCGCGAGTCATTTGAATCTATAGCGTTATCGGATGAAATTTTATTGAAAAAAATGAATTTTAGACGAGCTGTTGCGGTTTGGGAACAGCTACACTCTACGTTTATAAGCAATGGCAACGGCCAAGGCGATTGTTTTGGCTAACTTCTAAAGTCGCCAAGGAAAGAATATTTTCTAACTCTTTTTCGATCACAAATTTTTTTCTTTTTACAACATACTTTTTTAGCACATTTCAGAACGTTTTAAAAAGCATATTTTTAAAAAATTTCACAAAAAGTAGTAAGCTTAAGCACATATCAAAACACATTTGTGAACCAGCAGAGAAACTAAGCTACGAATGTTGGGTGAGAATACCCTGAAACTTATCAATTACACTAAATACAGTGGGCATGTTGAAAAAGAAAAAGATTTACAAAAGAAAAAAAAGCAAGAAATAATGCAACCTGATAACGTCAGAATTCTTTCGTAAAAAAATAATGAAAACGAAAATGGTCAAAAAAACAAAACTATTAATCATATCGTGAAAAAAAACTATTAGAATAAAATAAAAATTCCACAACTATCAAAATACAAATAAATAGACCAATGGTATCACAGAAAACGATTTAAAAGGACCAATGCAATAAAAGGATATTTTAAAAACAAAATAACCAATGGGAGGAAAGAAAAAATTTCAAACGAATCAATGAAATCAAACGAATTTAACGGATTTTGGAAGAACTTTCTAGAATATTCAAAATGAAAATTGAAAGTTTCCGTTTGCCGAAGTTACCATGAAAACCACAACAGCAATAACGAAAGATAGGCTGACTTAATTTATCGTAATTTGCTACTAGAAGTGCGCCAAAAAAAAAAAAAAAATCGCCAAGCCGTTGCCATCAGTCATAAACGTAGAATGTAGCTGTACCGCGGTTTGTAATAGAAATCTAAGAAAGCGGAGGATCTTTTCAGGGCTATTTAAAAAACGGTCCTTTTCAAGGCTAACAATTATAGTACAACAAGACGCGTGCACTACAACTTTCGACAACAAACTCAGTCAAAAAGTGTATGGGTGCCTCGAGTACTGGGGAAATGTACACACAAACAACATGCTGGGTATTCAATTTCCAAAGCAGCGCACACATTGCGAGTCAAAATTTGCTCAAAGTTTTCATTTAAATTCTGATTCCAGAGGTACTGTATATATCTTTTATGTAATACAACAAATTTAGATTTGAAAAATATTTTTTTGGAATATATTTTGTAATCAATCCCTTCTGCTAGGACACGTGTCTTCATTGATACGAGCGAAGCGAGCATAGGTTCGCGCAGCGAACCAATGAGAATTGCGAAGCAATTCTCCGGGGGTTGGCGAGCATTAGCGAGCAGGGGGCAGGCCCCCTAGTTTAGATATAATTATCTAACTAACAATTACTTTAACAATGATGACTCAAATTCTAATATTTTCAAAAAACAATAGACATAAACCTCTCAGACATTATTCCTAGTATTATTCTTCAGGTTTTCATCATCAATTAAGTTATTAGGGATAACAGTTTTTGTACAATATGTTATATGTTTCAACATGAGAAATTAAAAAAATTAAAAAAATTTCAGGAATTTTGACAGTTGAATATTAACTAAACATTCATTTATATATATACATATATAACTCTGCGTTAACGAATATAAATGTGTACTATGCCACTTACAATGTGTGATAATATTTATGTAACCACCTGTATAAATTAAGATTTATACATTTTAAATAGTTATTAAAAATAGTTGCATTGAACTGTATAAATGTTTTGACATACTAACTTAACAATTTTTAAACATTTGGTAGGACTGTTTGTTTTACTCCAAGGCACATTTCTGCCCTTTTGTACCGCATTCTCACGTTCGCATTGTTTAATCGTTTATTGACGATATTCGAGAGTTTTAATTGCTTTTATAGCATTGTATCCGGTAATGTGTTAGTAAAGTCCTTCATTTCATGATATCTACGAGTACATAGTGTATTAAATGTGGCTGCTTTGTGTCAGATGACTATTTTTTATCTTTCTTAAATTTCCGTGGTTTTAAACCATCGACAAAACAAAGGATATTTCTCCAACAAAAATTTTGCAAATTAAATTATATTTGACACTGAACATTCTCACAGGAAAATTGCATTCATTTCGTGCTCTTTTGTAATGTCTTTCAATTCGACTAATTTTAATAAATATAATTCAATATAAAAACATATTAATTGTGGTTGTAATGTTACCCAAAACAAATGAAATGACTTTTTACTAAATCGCTCTAATATTTTGATCACTCACTGTACATTAAAATATCACGAGCTGTAAAAGCTGCCGTTCTCTCTCATTGGAACCATTTTATTAAAAGGAAGATAGAATAGAGATATTTATGAATATTGATAATGGTTTGTGATGAAAACATATGTATAATGTGCAGGCGTAGCGTTTGCATTCTATTAACTACACAATTTGAATTCCGATATAGAAAGTTTTGATATTATTCTGTAATAAAAAATTCGAAATTCTAAGATATATTTTGAAACATAATTTAAAAATTTTACATATGAATACATCATATCGCATCATACCTCACTACTTTGGGGCGCTAATAGATCTCGCCTTTATCCCATCTCTGAAATTTGCATTCTACACTATCTACCTTCACAGCGTGGAATGTATGTGCTAAGTAAACGTCCTTAGAACGCGTTCGTGAAACTGTGAATTTACTCTATTTATTCTGGGAATTTCAAGTATTCCTACACAAACACTGGGATGAAGTAGGTTGATTTTGGTTATATGGTCCAAGAGGACCACACTGCACCATGCAACGCCAAGTGGTTGTGGTTTTGATTGTACCATGGTGCAAGATAAAATTCTTTACCAAGACACGGTTTTACACAAGGAATATTTCAGCTACTGTGGTGGAGTGAGAATATTTTTTATTCAACTTGGTACAATGTAGGGATGTGACGTGGTGAGTTGGACTAATATTTTCAATTGGTGCACTGTGATAAAGACTTGGTTACCGTCGACGAAGATTATGTCCTTTAGATCAAGTTAATGGGCATATACACAAGGAAGATTTTACTGACACAGAAGAGAGAAATAAACACAGGAATGAATTTCTTGGATCTTGATCTCGTCATCAAAAATTGGAAATATCATGATGACAACATATGTCGTAATTAGTAAAATTGGTCACATCTTGATGGATAAGGTACCTCGTCAAAACCACTCGGATTTACAAATTGGTCACATCTTGATGGATAAGGTTCCTCGTTAAAATCACTTAGAGGTTCAAATTGCTCACATCTTGATGGACACAGTGCCTCGCCAAAACTACTTAGAGATTCAAATTTCTCACATCTTGATGGATAAGGTACCTCGTCAAAACAACTTAGAGGTTCAAATTGCTCACATCTTGATGGATACGGTACCTCGTAAAACTACTTGGAGGTTCAAATTGGTCGCATTTTCATGGATAAGGTACCTTATAAAAACCACTTGGAGGTTCAAAATGTAGTTTTCAGTTATTTTTTATGGCATAGAGGTATTTGTTGATTTCGAGGGTGGTTAAATATTTATAGGCTCTAATTTGGCCAAACTGCTCTAAACAGCGTCGAGTAAATGAACATATACACTTGAATAGATTTACTTAGGCGATAAATAATACTCCCAGGAAGGAATAGAACCTTTGCAGCATACCACTCAGTGGTTTCTATCGCAGTGGGAAAACCCACTGTGATATCCGGTTGCTACTTTGTTGTTCATCCAACTGGGGTAGCTTGGTTGGAAGAGTGCCAGATTAATAACCGAAGGGTTGCGAGTTCTAATCCTACCAAAGACCGTCGTGCTCAAGAGGGAGTAGAGCTTGCTAAATATGTCGTGGGACCAAATGTTCGCACGTTGGCGTTGTGAAGAAATTTGGAGAATAGGGTTGCCAGCTCTGGTATGTACTTGTCATCACCATGATTCAAAATTACGTGGTTTTGTGCACGGATCTTTCACTTCAGGTCTGATCCCGGACCGTCACTAATAGTCCGTTGTGTTTCTCCAGTGCGATGGAAAGAAAAAATATACCATACCAACCCGCTTCCTATACCGAAATCCCACCCAAGCACTTTGCTTATTTAAAAAGTATTTATTACTATACATACCTGAAAAGCATATGTGTATTATAGATATGATAAATAAAGGCAAAGTTACTTAATCGTGTCATAAATTTTACAAAAAAACATGTTATGGAAACAAAGTTCTTAAATGTGGCGAAGTACTTATCAGATAGGAGCAGAATATACAGGAGTGGCAAACTGCCCCCCAAGTGAAGCAGAAAACAAAGAGAAATTTATCATAATCAAGTAATAGGCAATGGAAGAGGACGTGATCGATGTCATTAACTGCAGAATCGTCACAATTCCAGAACGGCGAATCGATAAGGGAAAAAAGATGAAAGACGTAATCAATTCTTGCATTACAAAAGGAATATTGGTTAATATTTGTAGCTTTGCTTACTTTTGTGTGCATATGACATATATTCCTCTCCTCGATATTTTTTTAGAGGGCGTCACGTTAAACTATCTCATCGTAAATTAACCTTAGATTGGTTTATCTTCGTATTAAAAACTGTCCTACAGTGACAGGAAGCGATTTGATTTCTTCTATTCGGATCTTAATTTCCATCGGAGTAATATGGAAGTTTTGTCTCTACGAGATATCTCGTTGATATCAAAATTGATCAGATCTTGGACGTGATATCTCGTCCATGTAGATTAAGCTGATTTTGCTAATAACTGGATATATCGACATCAAGATATTGCCGATTTTTGTTATAGTGACACAAGCATGGCGTTGTCCATGGCAGTTCTTTTCGTGGTATCAGGTGTGACTGCTACTCTAAGACGCTCGCCAACCCCCGGTGATTGCTATGTATTCACGTTTGGTTTGCTTCGCAAACAAACTCCACAGGCTACGCCATGATGGCCTCGAAATGGCTATTATGAACAACGTAAAACAAACCACGCTAGAATCGGAAAACAATACATGGTTTCAAAAGTATTATGACGAAAACCGCTTGTGACTTCAGCGGTCGAAAATCACAAATCCTTTCCTTCTTCAATGACATCACATTCCGAAAAGAACGAAAAGTGAAAAAAACTGATAAATTAGTTTTAAAATTTTTCTACACATTTTAAAATTCGAATGCGACACAAAAATCGCAGAAATTAGAACTATTTGTGTGCCAAATTTCATTAACGTAAGTGCCAAAGCTTCTTGTCAGGACACTACGTAAACAGAGGCAGAGACACATAAAAACAATTCCTTTTATAATAGTTGAGGTATTCCCTTCCTCCATCTTTCTTTACCTCTAAAAGTCTATACTTAATGTGCTCATCTATCGTAACTTACAGTCAGTTCATATGTTTTCTGTGTCAATAAAAACTTTCCTTGTGTGTGTAAGTCCATGCCTTGACGTGGTCCTTCTTGTGTTTGGCAGGGCTTGAACAAATATCGCTCTTGGGTCATAAAAACCAACCAAATCATCCAAAACCCTCACCCATTTTATGCAATATGCATTCTTTCATCACAATTTTAATCGTGAAACGACACTGCTATCGCTTACCATGTTGAGAATCCACCGTTCGTTAAAGGAATTTGCTTTTACTCTGTTGATATTAAATACATATCACTTCTGGATTTTTCTTTGTAGCTGTTCACATAAAACTCGTACATCGTGCCCTGTTAATTTCCCTGTGTATATTTCTCTCTTCTGTGAGAGTACAAACGTTCCTTGTGCTGTTCCATTATATGACGTTTTCCGTCTTGTGTTTGCTCAGCTTGTTCAAAAATATGGCCCATTCAGCATTAAAAAAAACACATAATCATCCCAAAACACCCATTTTATCGGCAGCACTTCTCTAGCAAAAGCTCATCTCACCGTTTGCGCAAGCGTTTTGACTTCTTTGTGTGTATATAAAATATATACTGTTCATTAGAAGTCGTTACTTAAAATTCATACATCGTAACTTACGCAATGTGTATCTTGCTCTTCTGTATCAGCAAAAACCTTTCCTTGTGTGTGCGGGTCCATACTCGACATTTTCTGTTTTGTGCTTGGTACACCTTGACCAGATATGCTTGTACTAGGGCAGTGCTCCCCAACCTATTTATCGCCGCGGACCGGATCAACGTTTGATAATTTTAATGCGGCCCGCTGAGGGGGGGGGGCGCGTTGATTGTTTATATTTTAGATTGTTTTGATTTAATAATTTCATTTAATTGTGTTTAAACATTCCTTCAAAATAAAATACAGTTACACCAAAAAATGAATATAAAGTGATTTTAACATTTTAACTCACTAGAACGCTAAATCAATGAGAACCCTGAGCTTGTTTCTTTGCAACGAGATGGTTTCATCTGGGGGTATTAGGAGACAATGACACCCGAAGTGTGTTGCTTATTCCGTTGTTTTGTTTTGGTTGCTGTCACTGCAGAAAACCCCGCTTCACACACATAGGTTGTCAGAAATGGCAATAGGGATTTAAGTGCTGTGGTGGATCTCAGGATATTCCGCCATGACTTTAATCCAAACCACCGGCAGAGTTGTTGTCTCGAACGTAGTTTTAAGGCCGACTTCATTTGCAATCTCCAGCAGTTGATCTTCTTGCACAGACATGCTAGATTCGCCTGATTTGTTGACAAATGGGTTGCGGATCCATTCCTTACTAGTTCGTGGGTCTTTTGTGGTTTGCAAGAAGCGCTCGAACTCTTTTAAAAGCAAAAATAGGTGATCGTGCACCAACTGGGAGAATGAATGTTTGGGCTCAGTCTCGCCTAAAATCCCCACTAATGTCTGAAACATGTCCAAAATGCCTCTTGTTCACGCGCCAGTTTGGCTTTAAATGCAGCTACTTTGTCTGCCAACTTGAAAACAGCTGTCACATTTGTAAAAATTGGAAAATAGAGACATACAGAATTCAGAAATCATAATTGAAGCTCTAGTAACAGAGCAAATTTCAAGTTCTGCTTTACCGCCTCCTAGTTTGAATGGACATTTCATAAATAAGAACCGCACAAACCATAGAGAAATACACCACAGTAAAAAAATTAGAAATAATTTCATGTTCATTGGGCGGCCCGGTACCATTTGATCCACGGACCGGTACCGGTCCGCGGCCCGGGGGTTGGGGACCACTGTACTAGGGGACTCGCACGCTGACGCTCGCCAACCCCCGAAAGCATGCTTTACAATCATGAATGGTTCGCCACGCAAACCTTGCTCGCTTTGCTCTCATCAATGAAGACATGTGTCCTAGCAGAAGGGATTGTTTACAAAAAATGATATTCCAAAAAGATATTTTTCAAATTTAAATTTCTTGCATTACAGAAAAGGTATACAGTACCTCTAGAAGAAGAACTCGAACAATTTGGAATTCAAATAAAACGTTTAAGCAAATTTTGACTTTAAATGTGACCGGTGCTTTGGAAATCGAATACCCAGCATGTTATTTGTGGGTATATTTCCCCAGCTATATCGAGTCACCAATACACATTTGGATTGAGTTTATTGTCGAAAGTTGTATCCCAAGCGTCTTGTTGAACTATAATTGTGAGGCCTGAAAATGGCAGATAACGCTATAAATTCAATTGAGGCGCGAGGTTTCCTGGCGTAAAAAGCGATAACACATAACGTCTGTTTTGTGTGCCACGTAGGAGAATTATAAAATAGGTGATCAAATACCTCCCCTCTGCTTAATCCACAACTTGTGTATGCAAGCTACTATACGTGACATGTATGAGTTATGTAGTTACCTTGTCTAGGGTTTTGTCACATGTAACACTACCGGCAAGTTTTATATTGGTTATATCAACAACATTATTGCATCTGAAGTATTTAAGGCTGTGATCAATGTATTTTTTGTCTCCAATCAATTCAGGGAATATCCAGGTAAGTGTTTCCAAATCATAATTTCATTTATATGACTGGGAAGTACAGGGTTACTACAAAAGAATCATTCATTTTCAAATTCCGATTTATTCAAAAGTATTATACTTACAAATATGATTAATGTATGAAAATAACCACAAAATATTCAAGTTTTTACACCAGGTGGCGTGGCAGCACTAATTCATGTTTGTCTTTCAGTTATCCCTAACGAGTTCAGTTCAGTCTCACCCGAAATGGAGGCAAAGCGAGAAAAGAGTTTCTGCGTCCTAGAATATGCGAAATGTTCGTCTGTTATTGCAGTGCAACGTTCTTTCAGAAGTCAGTACGGAAAAGAACCGCCTTGTAAGCAAAGCATTTTGCGATCAGTGATGCATTGATGAACATTGACGCGAACACGCTAAAAAATGTGTGGAATGAATTGAACTACCGCCTGGACGTGTGTCGTGTGACCAAGGGGGCACACATAGAACATTTGTGGAGTGAGCATAAAACTTGAATATTTTGTGGTTATTTTCATACATCAATCATATTTGTAAGTATAATATTTTTGAATAAATCGGGTTGTGAAAATGAATGATTCTTTTGTAGTAACCCTGTATATTAAATCAGGATTCTAAGGATGTTATTATTACCGAAAATAACTCTTATTAACTTCTGTCTTGTGCATGTTTGATTTCATTGAGCTGTGTTCGTCATACCGCCTACCAACGAGATATGGTGTTCCTATTACCGCCTAGGGGTGATATTAGAAGCACCTATTTTCATTTACCTACTAATCTACCTCAAAGTTTTTTAAGCCTATTTTCTTTTTAAATTTGATACATATTTTAAAAATGAATAAATTAAATTTGTATTAAAAAAATTTCATTGAATTTTTAGTTTTTATTGCTGCAGTACTCGTACATACGATACCAAGGAAAGAGAAGAAAAGGCACACGAGGAGCTACAGTTGCTTCATCGTCTCGTCTTCCCGGTTTAGTTCCCTAAGTGAGGGGGGAGGGGGTCCGTCTCCCTCTTGGAATGTTGATTCTGGTGTTTTACAATGACACCTGCAATGTTAAGGGTTTTGAAATCCACACCGGTGAGCCCTTTCCTTGGATCTTGGAATCGTTATAAAAGGGCGTTGGTGGCAGGCAGAGCAAGAAGTCGGATTATATGGCGACCCTAAGACAGGTTTAATGTCTTTCTGGAATGAGTTACCATAGAACTGTAAACACACCTGATCTTTTTGGGGGTCCCGTCTGACTTTTTCCCGTGGAAGGCCCAAGATAATTTAGGTGTTGACAACTTGTTTTCTAGTCTAGGGTGATCGGAATCGCAGATGGGAGACTACGAGACCGACCGGTTATGGCGCTAGGAAAAACTTCGAAACAAAAGGTCCGCATGATATCATCATTTTCCAGTCGTCGCAAGGCCGCATGTCGGAACAAAGAAATGGGAACGCTGAGAGCATCAACAGCGTTTGGATTACTAGGATCAACGATTCGAGATTATATTAAAAAAAGTACAAATGAAGAAAACAAAGAAAAATATGCAGTAGTAAGAAATAAACTTGGAAGTAAAAATCTGTGTTGACGCCCGAATTAAAAAAAAATAACTTGTTGAGTACTGAGTGGAATCGGAAAAGAAGTGTTTTGGTTTGACTTGGAATCATGTAAAGCAGATCGCCTCTCGACTTGCCTTAAGGAACAATCTTCCCCATTCCTACTCTAAAACAACTAACATTGCAGATCAAAATTGTTTGAACTTGTTTTTTAAAAGAAATTCCCAGAACAATAAGAACTCCACAGTCATTGTCAAGAGCCGGAATTTTGAGGTTCACTGAAGACGACGCGCGTGACATCTTTTTTCAATATTCTTAAGGGGGTCTAGGACACAAAAATCGTCAAATTTCCGAATTTTTTAAAATTATTTTAAGAAATTCTCTGTGTTTTTCTGCTTAAAATGACGTCTAAATCATGTTTCTATCTTAATTAGAACTAGAGATATAATAATTTTTGTGGTGCGTTGTTTTGAAAATCTAACACTCTTGACAGTTGTTGTCATGGCAACAACATCTGTCCTTAAAACTTTAAATGCGTTTTTCTCCATGATACTTTTTTCAAGATTTCCTGTATACAAATTGCTATAAGTCGAAAACTGATAAAGTTTAAGGGTTGAAATTTGGAATATATCTTTTTCTAACATTATACTTTAATTTTGATTCAGCAAATTTGAAACAAATATTTACTTTTAAAAATATGACTTTAAAAAAAAAAGTACATTAAAATTTTCAAACATTTTTATTCAAATATTTTTTATTTTTTATTAAATTAATATTTTTTAAATTGCTGAATCAAAATTAAAGTTTATAAATTTGTGAATAATTTACTGCAAGAATTTTGAAAATGGATCAAGAATATTTTGAGCCTTAGCAATTTAAAATGACCCCTCTTTTTTCAAAAAAATTTAATTTAAAATTTTTAAAGAACTTTTGGAAAAGTTTTTTTGTGTTGTGATTTCGCTTATTAGTTAGATGGGTAATCAGTACAAAAAAAAATCAAAGTTCTAAATTAATTAATAAAAACAAATTTCAATGTGTCCCGGACCCTTTTAAAGTAGAACTTGACAAAATGAAGTTCAACTCTGCCCGAACCTTTATTGTACTATTATAACAATTGTGGAAAGCAACACATGTGCAAGTGGTTTGCACGAAAGGGAAAGCTTCAGTCCATAAAATGTCATCGACAAAGAAGGAAAAGCTGAATTCCATTGTCACCTGCATGTCTGCTTTAGGCCAGTATGTTTCTCCAATGATATTTTTCCCTACAAAAAAGCAGGACTTGAAGATAATGACGGGAGCTCCTCCTTGGTCTATTCTAGGATTTCACCTATCAGGCTTTAGGCCTACTGATCGTACATACGTTTTCCAATTTCCTAAGAAATTATTAAATTGAAAACAAAGACAAAGAAAAAATGCTCAAGTCCTTTTTCATAGTCGTTTCAACTGTTTGAAATTATTATACTAAAGGTAGGTACATGTGCTATACTAGCAACTCGTTTTTATTAGTAGTTTATAATATCGCCTGGTGGGCGTTATTAGGATAAGGGATATGTGATATGTATTAGGAACCTACTCTTGAAAATTCTCTTGGAGAACTTTTTTAAATTTTACTAGTTAACTTAAACTGACATCGTTAAAGAAGCTATATGAACTCTGGAAACCAAAGGAGAATACTTCCTAGTGGTATTCATTTAGTTTCCAGCTTGATTTCCCAACCCAGAAGGCTGATATACAGAGAAATAGTTAAAGTAGGCGACATTTGGAGAACCTACTTTATATATATAGATCATAAAAATCCACCTAATCATCACAATCCATCCATTCTTATCTATAACACTGCACTCGCTAAATGTAACAAAACTCACCTCATCGTTCGCGCAAGCACTTTACCTTCTTTTGTGTACATAGGAAATATATACACCTCTTCTCTATCCTTCTTTAGAAGTCGTCACGTAAAACTCATACATCGTAAATTTTTTCTTCACCCAACACGATATCGATTAAATATCCATTTATTCACAAGTGCTGGGCTTTAAGTAAACACATCGCAAATTCTGCTTTCGCCCGTAAACTTACAAATTGCATCGCAAGCAGTTAATTTCGTGTTAAAACGCATACTCGCAATGGAGGCGTATATATTGTTTGTCTACTTGGTGCACGGAAACGTATATCATTTTATTTATCTTACTCTCAGTCAACACATGCAAGGTTTCAATCAATATTTCCACATTCCTGGGAGCCGTTCTGTGTTTAACGAGTTGCCGAGATCAGTTTTCTTTATGGCAAACAGCGTGCGGTAGATATAATCTTCTCTGTCGTGAAGATTCATAGATTAAATTTCACCTTCTAATAATCTGGCTTTGAAATGTGTATCAACAATGAAACCGAATGAAGTAGCTGCTTTAGGCAGTCCGATAGGGGGTTTGTCTGAAATTTAAACACGGAATTCGGATCGATTTGCTGTTGAATGCAGAACTACAACTTACAGATACTTTATTTTGGTATCTGCATTAAAAATGAGATTGGTAAGGCACAGGAATAATCTTATTGACGTGAATACTATGCATTTTATAATTATTTGTCGTTATTATAATGGTTTTGAAAACAAAGATAGGTCCCAATCATTTGGAAAACTTCAATATCCTCTTTTTGAAAGCATTTTTAAAAATAGCTGTACTGAAATCGAATTGTTTTAAAAAATAGATGGAACTTTGTAAATAAAAGCACCAAACCACAAACAACTTTTCAATGAGTTTGTATTGTTTTTCTGTCTTTCAGATCTGTATTTGGAGAGACATTTAATGTTCAGCGAGTTTTACACTTTGGCCATGAATATACACTACATGGAAAAAAGTATTTGGACAATGAAGAAATTCGGAGAAGGATCTATCTTAGTATGGGGTAGTTTTCCTGGTTCGCACTCGGTCCATTGCTTTTTGTTCCTGGTACCATGAATGCTGACGTGTACCTTGAAGTTCAGGATAATTCGACCTTGCCAACACTGGCAATATTACGGCGATGATGGTTGTTTCTTCCAACAGGATCAAGCTCCATGTCATACTGCAAAATATGATATGGATAGGATTCTTAAAAATGAGTTGATTTTGCTTGACTGGCTTGTTCAGAGCCCCCATCTCAAACCGGTGGAGCACTTGTGTGACAACCTGGAGCGACGCGTGCGACACCGCCGCTCATACCCATCTTCACAACAATCTCTTCACACAGCCTTGCAAGAGGCATGTCGAGGTATTCCTGCCCCGACGTACAGAGAACGTGTGTGAAGTATGCCTCGAAGTCTTGCAGCTGTAATACAAGCTTAAGGAGGACCTACCCGCTACTAAATAGAATAATAAACCACTTTTTCTGAAAAACATGCAAAGTCCAAATATTATTGTCCATACCGAGTAATATGATAAAATGTCATATATTGATATTTTAACGTCCATTTCATAGGATTTATATACATTTTTTTGTTACATCGAGTATACCTAGATCACCTACACTTTTACCTCTTGAATAGAATATTACATCACCAGACAATAATCTTTTATGGGTCATTTTGGTTATCTATAACTTTTTTTACAACATAAATGTATCATGGAATTTGACACTTTCAGCCAAATGAATATAACATTTTAATACATCTAGATAACATTTTAACGGTCATTTAATGCATTAAATTTTGCGGTATTAAACACTTTTGATCTTATATCAATATGATATGACATGACGGATATTTGTATTTTGCAGTCACTCTATTCGTATTCATAAACATTTATACTTTAGCGGCATTCAATGTACCACGAAATTTCGCACTTTTGTCTCAAATAGCACAGGCCAGTAACTCTGCTTAATGAAATATTCAGTAGAGAAAGAATATAACGCTGTCAGTATTTCAGGTGAATACGTCTTTAAAATCGGAACATTGCTGGGGCATGGAAAATCAAGTATTCCGAAAAAATTATTACGAAAAATGCATTGCAATAATTGCTAGCTACAATTGCTTTGTCTTATTTTATCAGAATTGGAAAAAATATTCATAAAATAAATATAATATTGTATAGACAAAGGCTTCCGGCACTTGACAAGATCTTCGCGCTAAGTAGACATTACGTCGAAATTCTACGGTGGTGGGCGAGATTTGGGCCAGTATGACTTCGGATTTTTATTGGAGTGTGGACTGAGTAAGTGATGACATTCGAAAGCTACCACTCTACGCTAACGTAACGGGTCTTTAGTCAGTAAAAAGCACTTCAATATTAATTTCAAACTGTAGGTACTTCGATTCTTTAAACTGTAGGTACTTTGATACTTCAAACTGTAGGTGCTTTGATTCTTCAAGCTGTAGGTACTTTGATACTTCAAACTGTAGGTACTTTGATACTTCAAACTGTAGGTACTTTGATACTTCAAACTGTAGATACCTTGATACTTCAAACTGTAGGTACTTTGATACTTCAAACTGTAGGTACTGTGATACTTCAAACTGTAGGTACTTTGATACTTCAAACTGTAAACTACGGTTTGCGTCCTCGATATAACCTACAAATATATTTAAGAAGTCCCAACATATTCAAGACCCATTTTTAAAAATGTGGTATATAAGCATTTTAATGATATTTGTAATTTAGTTTTATTGAAAAATAGCATTGGGTTATAAATATCTAAAATATATATTCATAATTTTGTATAAATTATAATTAGGAATGAAATTTTAAAGAAATTTGTCAAAAACTTCAAATGTGCTACATGAAAATCTATTTCAACAATTTGAAAAATGATGCTACCAAAATAAACTACATTCATTTTTCGAGAATATGATAAAAGGATAAAATCAAAAGGATATTTAAATAAACAAATTTTAAAAGAGATCAAAAAATGAATACAAGATTTTTGATAGTTTTACAGTCCTTTTTCTTAAATAAATGGCCATAATTTAACAACTTCTCAACTCAGCATACTTATTATTTTTTTTCTAGCTCATTCTCAAGATAACATTATAAAGAACAAGTTCTTAAAATTTTAAGAGAATCCATCAATAATTTTTTGCGTTATAACATTTGAAGTGCGGAAATAATGCATAAATATTAATTTAGAGGAAAAACTAGTCTGAAGCATATCGTTTGCTCTCTCTTGCTTTACAATCTAAGCATTTGAGAAAACTTTCTAAAATTATATGTGCAAAAAAGTACATTTTAAATTTAAATTTTGACATGTTTTTGGTCTTTTAACGGCTATTTTTGGCGTTTTGCATGCCTACTTCCAATTTTTTACCGCCTTGATTAAAATCTCTTGAAAATATCTCTGCAGCTAATTAACGAAGTGAAAAAATCACATATATTTTGGAAAGTCAAATAAATACTCTGTGAAATGAGATCAAAAACTATTTTGGAAGTTTGGTCAAAAATGACATTTTTAATGTTTTCAAATATTTTAATTATTGAATATGTAAAAATTATTCAGTTCTTTTGTTGTACACATAATTCAGGTGCTTTGAAATAAGGCGCGCTGAAACATTCTGTTAAAAATGTAATATCTGAAAACATTTTCAGAGGGTACTATTGTGTTCTCTTGAATTGCGCATAGTAATAGTAAAAATTGTACTATTCAATATCTAGTAATGGCTTCAGAAATGAGAATTATTGTTTTTTCAGAATATCATACTAATGTCATTTCTGTGTTTTATTTTGCAGAAAAAGCTTCAGATAGCTCGGGGTAGATTCAAATGTAATATTTTAAAAGGGCTGACAATCAAACGGTTTTTTAACGCTCTGTTTGACAATAACAAAATACTAAGTGCAAACAGTCAGTGTGAAAAGCTGAATCTGATTAGTGCTATAACTCATAAGGGCGACGTTTTTTTTTTATTGAATAGACTTGTGAAGTTTTCTGTTTGCTTTTTTATTCAAAAACTGTCGTGAGTTTTGACAACATTGAAACTTCAAACAAACTGAAGACGGGGAAAAATAATTCAATATGAATATTATTAAAATGTCTTCACGGAAATAACATTATTGATTATTTAAAGAGAATGGAAAAATTATCAAGAACTAAAAATATTTTCAACGTTAGAGAACTTCCAATTCAACGAAAAAATGCATACCACTCTTTTCAATGAAATTTAAATTTATCAACTTAATGATTAATATCGTTTTCGATTAATCTTTTTATTAACCTGGGAAGTTAATCATGAAATAATATCGTAGAGTAGTTTATGATGTAGTACTTCCTGAATTTTATAAACACAGATCTTTGGTTTCTATGTTTCAGAAAAGAATTAGTTCGGATAGAAAACGTAATAAATAGGGAAATATGTGTAGAGAAATTGGTAATTGTTCAATGTATGGCATTTTCGTATTTTCTAGACAAAATTGAATAATTAAAAATGTATGTTAAGTAACAAATTAGAAAACAATATTTAACAATACGCTTCGAGGTTTTATATCGTTTTTCATCAAAATAAAGTATTGTTTGAAACTAAATGCTTTTTAAAGAGTAAATAAAACATTATGTTCAATTCTTCATTCTAGTAGCTAGAATATGAATTGTAGTAAGTGAGATAACAGATAACTAGACAATTCTATTGAATATAGTCTCAGTAATTGATGCTACTTACGACATCTCTACTATTATAAAAGGAAGTGTTTGTCTGAGAGTGTGAATGGGAGGTGTTCAGATAAATGCATAGCACTAACAGACATGAAATAAATTTGGCACACAGGAAGTCATAAATGTGACTAACTACACCTCGAAGCCCGATTTTGAAAATTTAATTTAGAATATGCTTTAACTAATTTATTAATTTTTTTCCCTTGTGGTTAATCTTTTGGAGAAGTTTCCAATGACGTCAGTGACTTCTACTGGATAATATTCAGGGTTGCTTAAATCGGAATTCTGAATTTCCATTGATTTCATTGGTTTTTTATTATTATTTTCCTTTCGAAGAACTGCAGTTCTTATTTATATGAATCACGGTCCAGTGCAGTCGCTCCAGGTTGTATTGTTTTTTGCTTTTTTAAAAAATCTAACGTATTACTGTATCATTTGGGTTTGGTTTACGTTGCTTGTCGTAATTAGTGAGGTTTATCGTCAATACCTTTTAAAAGCTTTACTTTCTTGCCTTTTACTTTAGTTTTAAAGACTTTTTGAATGTATAACGAGGTTTTATTTTTACCATTTATGCAATATACTTTGTTTATTACAGTCTAATTTGGTTTTGTAGAAATCAATGAGTGTAACTTTTTAAAAGCATAACTTTGTCACGGGCATTGTCGTACGGATACTGCTAATTAAATGTGCTTATCACAAAAAAAATAATAAGTATTTCCTACAAATAGATTTTATCAATTTTAGAAATAGATTTTAGATAGGACTTAAAGATATATTTTGAATTAAAAAAAAAAAAAAACAGACGGGATACAAATATTTTATTTCATATTACCCAAAGGCTCTCGTATGATACATATCGGGGGTTACCTTAAAATGCAGTTAATCGTCGTTTTGGTGACGTTTGACGGTTAATAATATAATTAACGTTGATAAATTAATTATCATATGCAGATTTATAATTAATTATTTGAAATTTCTATTGGTGACGTACTGAAATCTTCCTAAGGAAAAAAAAAAGTTACGTCAATTGTGGAAACCTAGAGTAAACATCTTTCCTTACAGAAACACTAACGCCACCTACAATCTGCGTAACAGAAACGGGTTCATACCGGAGTAAGTTGTAGTGATGATAACTATCTTGATCGTACCAAAGTTATGTTTGAAAATTTGAATTACATTAATAAGCAATTATTCAATATTTTTTAAAAATAGTATTATAATATAGTACTGTGTAAGTTTGTTGGATGTGAAATGTCTATCGTATTTAAATATATCATCTGCTAACTTTCTTAATCACGAATGCTCACATATTGCTTCTCCCTACATTAAGATTTGTGATGTCATATATTTACATTACTGTTTCCCGTATATATATATATTCCTATCAGTTACAACTTGCCTCTGACTCTTTACGATTCTGAGATAGTTCTTATGCTTGTCTATTGTGATGTCTCTTTATAATGATTTAATATCTTGTTGGACTTGGAGTACATACTTATTTCAATATTCTTTCGTGATTTTACTTTCATTTTCTTAACGGATTGTATAAAATGTAAGTGTATGTAGAGGATTGTATAAAAGGCTTCAAATAGCTCGCGTTATATGTAAATCTAATATTTTAAAAGGTCTGACGCTCAAACGGTTTTTTAACGTTCCGTTTAACAATAACAAAAGACTAAGTGCAAACAGTCAGTGTGCAAAGCTGAATCTGATTAGCACTATTACAAAACATATGATTACAAAACATAAGTCTTCAATGAATGAGAATGATTTTTAATATAAGAACAGAGCAGACAGTCTCGGAAGATTTACTTCTGAAGTCCAAAGTACTCCGGGATAATACATATCGAAATAACATTAGAATGCATTTATCGCCGTTACACCAGTTTTGGTGTTTAACCCTCTAAGTGATTTCGAAAAGATATATCGTCTATCAAGATAAGACCATTTTGCTTTTGACGAGGTAAATCGTCATCAAGGTAGTGTCAATTATTTTTAGGATGGCGAGATAAAGATCTTTTGTCAGTGTTCTTTTAAGGTCGAGATATCTCGTAAATCGAGATCTTCTACGTTTTTCTGATGACGAGACAACAGGGTTAACCTTACATTAGTAACTGATATTTTTTGTGAAATGAAATTAGGGGTGCTAATGTGACGTGCTCAAAGTTGCCGAGTTACACACGCATTAAGTATTCATGTTTTGAAACAAATACGTAGTTTCCTTAAGAATATATAATACAAATAACTGTTAAAAATGTATTTATTAAATTACAAATAATAATTTTTACAGTTATCCATTTCATCGATAAACGTTAAAAAACGTCACGCCGTGCTGTACTTCTCAGGACCAGTGAGCCTAACGGAGTGTTAATATAATTGGAGGTGACCAATGAATCAATATCCTTTCGGAATTTATTATCTGGAGTCTTCATTGGCTACGGGCTGAAATCGAAAGAAACCAAAGTAACGTCATGTTTGGAATATGTACAGGTAGAAAGTTCAGATACAAAAACGCTATCAGCACCTGTATTTAACTTTACAGAAAATACTTTCATAAATAATTTATTCTATCCACTTGGGTTGAATGAGATGTAATGCCCCCAAACGAGTTACTCGTGGTTGGAGGGGAATATTTTAATAATTGAAATACAGAAAGTTTCCCTAGAGGGCGCACTTTAATTACGTAACTTCAGCATAACCACCAGATAATTTAATATACTTCTGCCAACGATGAACAAGTTTGGTAAAGCCGTCATGGCAAGAGAAATATGTGACGTAGCATTGTCATGTTGCAGCAAAACATTTTCTATCTCCCTCTAATATTCCTTTAGTGTTTTATTTAGGAGATCGCCAGAAACATCCGTCCATTCAGATGTTGCGAAACTCATCGGGGGCTGACAATGGTTGATCAATTCTTTGTCGCACAATTCGAGTGTTCCAGTGCCACACAGTGCTAAAATCAGCACATCCATTACCATAAACAACTTGCATTCTTTTATAAATTACCACTGGAGCAACGCCTGATTTGAAGGACTCAATGATAGCGCGTTGCTTAAAATTTTATGACAAGTTTCCTTCACAAGGTTCCATTCTTGTTATCTTGCCACTACCTGACATTGTAGAGGAATGCATTACAAGCTATTTCCTGCCTGTGCTACCACCTGTTAAAAATAATTTCACACGGTGGCGTTATTCTTCATTCAACCCTCTTATCTACAATATATAAATGATGTAAATTATTCTTTATACAAATCCACACCGTTTAACCAATCCACACCGAATTTGGTACACTTATACTTTAGAACACTGTGGACCAATCTGTAGTCATAAACAATAGCACACAGGTAGTCCTAAAAGTGCCTCTCGAAGCCCCAATTTTAAAATCTAAAGTTTGTTTTTCTGCTATAAGTGGACATGGACAAGGAAACACGATCTACAGGGCTTGTGTATTTGAGCTAACACATAACGCGGTCATATTTGAAACCGAGCAACGACGGGTTATTCAACTAGTAATGATATATAACAAAACAAAATAACTTTATTGTTTGCACTACGCTTTTAATATATGTTCAACAGC
The DNA here is from genome assembly GCA_947359465.1 of Metellina segmentata. Taxonomy (NCBI): domain Eukaryota; kingdom Metazoa; phylum Arthropoda; class Arachnida; order Araneae; family Tetragnathidae; genus Metellina; species Metellina segmentata. Next base: position 115,280,837 of record OX375879.1, on the reverse strand, counting down.
AATAATTTCATCACAAATACTGCTCTTGTTTTTATTGCATTCTGATGGGCATCAAAATGTGAATGATTTGGGTAGCTTTTAACCCTCTTGATGGCTACCTCGACGAGATTATATAATCATTAGAATAACTGACCATATCTGGATGAGCCGACCAACCGGTATAGTGGTTAAGGTGTTAGCCTCTAGATCGGAAGGTTCCTGGTTCGAATCCGGGTTCGAGCATGGATGTTTGTAAACGTATAGTGTAGAGGCGGCTGGTGCACCTTAATTCTGTAGTGGCTGAAAGTCCTCACGTTGGCTTGGCGTGGAAGTTTGGAGAGTGGGGAGCCAGCTCAGGTGTTGCTTCGTCATCTGACCATGGTTCAAAATTACGAGGTGCTGTCCTCGGATCTTTCCCTTATGGAACTGATCCCGAACCGTCGTCAATAGCCCATCGTGTTGCTCCAGTACGACGTTAACTAAAATTACCATTACCATATCTGGATGGGCGGCATATCATCATTACATGATACCATATCTTAATCTCGTTATCAGTAGAAAATCGAGAAAATCTTGAAGATGATACATGTCGTCTCATTATGAAAATTGTTCAAATCCTGGTTTTTAAGCTATCTCGCCATCAGCAAAATTGTTCAGAACTTGGTGGAAGAGATATATCATCGCACCCATTTATATAGTTTTAAAAATACCATTACAATACAGTTATGTGTAAATTTTATCAATGAACTGTACTTGAGCTTTGTGTCGGTACTTAAATATCTCATCTATACTTCCGTTAACCATTTCGTCTTCAACGCATAAGAGTAACCAGACGTTTAAATCTCGTGGCATGAAAACAGCTCTAATTTTAGGGAAGCTAAATACTATTACGCTGTGAAGATAATGGTGGTAAAAACTCGGTCTCGCATCACGTAGCAATTTGACACAAAGTCCACGCTAAGTTTCGCCGACTGTAGAAAGCAAGTCGACTGTAAAATCAACTTCCGCTCCAGAGAGCAGGTATCGGAAGAAAGCGGGGTTTAAGGGAATAACAGTAAACAAGTTATCTTAAAACTCCATTTTAACGCGTCTTTGAGCATCAATACTACTCGCGATTCTTTTTCTATAAATAAACCATTTATTTATCTTATTTTTATGTCAGTGGTGAATAGTGTTGAAATCATAAATCATTGATGCTCTTCAATACGGAGTAGAATTGCAAAGATTTTTTTGTTTGAACGAAATATATATTTTCTTCGTATAGAAATATTTTGGGCCACTATATTTGGATGAAATGTTCAACTGCATACTCTAAATTGTGCGCCAACAATTTTTGAAAAGATTCGAGCAACCAATTGTCTATTAAGATAATGATGTCAATTAAATAACATTAGAATGAGCTTGATCAGGTTTATTACAAAATTTCCTTCTTTTGCTTTATTTTTTCAGCAAACGTCATTGTAAGATTAACCAATTCCTTGCTATAATTTTGTTTGGTGTAAATGGCATCATTGCACAGCCTGGCACAGAATCCAAATCAACGCATGAGCTGAAACCCCAGTCTACAAACTTCCACGCCATGCCAACGAGAAGATATATGAGGCCACGACATATTTAACGTGCACCATCTCCCGCATACACGACGGTGTTTCGTTGGACCTAGTTCTGAACTCTCAACCATCCGGTTGCTAATCCGTTACTGTTTCAACCGAGCTACTGTTACACATGCCGAACTATAAATTCGAACCAGAAACCTATCGATCCTATAGAAGCCAGCATATTGGTCAATGGACCAATTGGTTGTAAAGAGGTATGAATTTCGAAAATTAGTTAAATTGGTTAGTAGGTATGTAATGAAAGTCGCTCTAGAGTAATACTAAGGGCTACTGGTGACGGTAAAGGATCAATCTCATCAGAAAAGAACCAAGAATAACGCCTCGTAATTTGGAGCCACTGTTTCAATAAGCAATTTTAGTAAACAAACATAAAATATATAAGAGCCTTGTCCATAGTTGTTAACATTCAGTACACACTGGTTGTTTATTTATCTTAAATGTTCCAACACTGGTTCAACCCGTTGTGTAGCTCCATTTTGACGTTAACCTTTAACTGCTTTCATGGGTCTCACAGACCCCGAGTCACTTTGAAACATCGTTTCCACCCCTTAAAGTGAATATGGGTCCCTGTCCTGTTCAGTACCTTCCTACTACGTCCAACAGAAGCCACATTCGAGACAGGTTTGGCTGCCCCAACTATTTCGTGTTTTACACTATTTGCATTTCTCGCGTGGTCTCTTAGACCCCTTCACATCATTTGCGTTACCGTTCTTGTTGAATGAAATCGTCTAATTTGGAGTAGGGAATTTCAACGCAGAGAGCTTAAAATAGCAACGAACTATACTAGAAAACGGCCTGTGTATCTTACACAAAAAGAAATTCAGGATGTTGTTGATAATTGGTCGGAAAACGAGTACTGGGACAGTGAGATTTCGGATACTGTTATTGAAAGCGAACACAAAACGTATTCCTAAATTTAGGCAGAAGAAGATGAAGACATTTCAAGTGCGTCTTCACAAGAATGATATTTCTACGATAAAAAATAACTTCGAATGGGATGCCCTGGGAGGGGGGGGTAAGAACCTAATCGTCCCGTTAGAACACCAAAATACAACATAGTTTGAGAGGTTCCAGAGTTGAAACGTCCTGCCAAATTATGTCCGAAAGCTGAGCCTGAAGAGACATGGAATCTACTTAACTTAAATAGTAATATAAAATGTTTTTCAGTTTAAGAATTGAATTATCTAAATTAAAAATGTATAAATATAATTACCTAAAGAATCTTTCATTAATATACTATATTAATCAACTTTATACGCACTTTAGTGAGCGAGGTCTGAGAGACCCCTTTACCCAAGTTACGAGACGGTTTGTGACACAGCAGTTAAGGGTTAATTTAAAAATTCCAAAATACCATCACTGTTTCCGATCACTGTAAAGTGAAGTGTGAACAAATCATACATTAGGGGAGACTTTCTACAGCTTTAGAGAAAAGATTATGTAGGGGTACATCACGGCTGCATCAGCGCACCAAAATCAAAACCATAAATAACCCTCGATGAAATATGCTGATCACCGCAAACACATTGTATCAAACAATACAACTTATTAAGAACTAAAAGAGCCTCCAACAAGGGACAACACAAAAAAGCAGATAACAGAATCAGAAAACCAAGATGAACTCTCCGTCTTTTCATTACTTCGGCAGTTTTAATACTCTTCCAGACTCGAAAACGTTCCCGGGGGAAAAGAAGCGAAACTCTTTTATAGGAAAAGCAATTAACCCTGTTCACTTGAACTTTTACATGCCTATCCCTTGTTCCAGGCGGACAGTTATACAATAACTGCCTATTTACACGGAACAATCGCCAGGGATGATAAATGAATTAAGATTTCACACGACGAGAGGTCATCCTGTAACTGCAATGCAAGGGAATTGCAAATTAAAATAAAATAAGATGTAATCTGGATCGCCTCACGCATTTAAAACCTTTATTCATTCGACGGCCATAAATCACGAGGGATCCAGTTTCCGACATTCGCCATTTCGTTTTGTGTTTTTTGGGGTATTTTTCGGAAGTCGTTAAGTCAATGGCAGTTAATACACTGCGTACTGTATTGCTCCGGAAAGTTTGGAGGTAATTATGACGAATTGACATCCATTGACAGATTGCTGCGTTCTCAAAAACGCCTCCTGAAATGGATGCAGATTGCGATAAAAACCGAGAGCGGTATTTGTGATGGAATGCATATGTTGTGAAACTTTTATTTACGTACTAGCTGAATAAATACCGGCGTTGCTCGGGTTTCAAATATGACCACGACATTTCCCTGTGTTAACTCATACACAAACCCTCCAGAAAGTGTTTCTTTATCCGTGTCCATTTATTGCGCAAAAAAACCCTTTAGATTTTAAAATTAGGGCTTCGCGGAGCAATTTTAAAACTATGAGTGTGTCAATTTCAGTTTTTAAGGCTACAGATTGGTCTGAAGACAGGAGAGAAATAGCCTGTTTCCCGCAGTGTTCTAAGGTATAAATTGTGTAGTTTTATGTGAATTCGTCAAAAGGTGTAGTTTTTTATAGAGAATATACTTAATACACCCACACATCTTTATATATATATATATATATATATATATATATATATATATATATATATATATATATATATATATATATATATATATATATATATATATATATATATATATATATATATATATATATATATATATATGTATATATATATATATATCTATATATATATATATATATATGTATATATGTATATATATGTATTTTTCTTAAACAAGAGGAAATTCACAAAATAAAAACCAAACGGAATTTAGTGAAAACGAAAGTGTTGGTGGATCAGGGCGTCATCAGGGAGGAGCCTGATCCATACAACACAAAATGGTGTTTTCTACCTGCATGGTGCAATGGTGCTTGCATGGTTAGTTTTAACTTTTCTTCTAACTTTCGTTTTCACTTTCGTTTTCTGGTTTAATACATATTATTTTTATTTTTATTTTGATCTTTCATTAAATTACGTATTTGAATGATATAAGTATATATATATATCTAATATATAAAATTTCCATGTCACAATGTTAGTTACCGTACTCCTCCGAAACGGCTTTACCGATTTTTACCAAATTTTATATTCGTATTCAGTAGGTCTGAGAATCGGCTACTATCTATTTTCCATACCCCTAAGTGATAAGGGTTGTTCACCCTTAAAATTTATTTTTTTAATTTTTTGACGAAATTTTTTGTTTTTATTTTTTTATAATGTGGCATTAAAAAATACATACAACCCTTAATTTTTACTTTTTTATCACCAACCCCTATTTTTTTATGGCCATTTTAGTAATTTAATCATTTTTCATCCCGCTCGATAGCTGATCAATTATAGGGTTTTTAACTGTACTTCGATTAAAAATCTAAAATTTTTTTAAAGAAAATAAACATTTATTTTTATTATTAAAGTTTAATCCTGATATATGCTTAGTGTTACCAATCTTAGATTCTTAAAATTTGCCGCGCGTGTATTTGGCACGATTAGTTCAGTTAATCAAGTTTTAGTTAAACAAGTGATATACATAACCTTAAAAGTACTCAACACGTGTCACGAGCTCCAACCAACAACGGCTTTTGTGTTGTAAGTATACTTTTTTTATATAATTATTTGAATTTTTTACAACTATTGTTTCAAATTTTTTTTCACAAAACTAATATTTTCGCTATAATCCTGGCCGATGCTGATGCACGTGTGAGCATGCAGCAATTGCGTCAAGAACAATCAGAAGATACACGAGCTGAGCGCAATGAAGTTATTTCATTAATTCTATTTATATGTGTTTTGTACAGTGAGCAATGCCAAGAAAACGCAAAGGGGCTGATTTGAGCCGTAATACAAGTAGGTCCAGAAGTATGAGAGATAAAAGATCCCAAAGAACCGAAGAACAAGTCCAGCAACAAAATGCTGATGCACGTGTGAGCATGTAGCAATTGCGTCAAGAACAATCAGAAGATACACGAGCTGAGCACAATGAAGTTATACGTTTAGAACAACGACAATCACGCCGTTTTACGGTTAATAGACGCAGAACAAATGACCAACAACGCCAACAGGTACATCGTGCATTTACATCTGATTCATTTTTGCGTCTAGCATTCCAGTATGAGCCCGATATTGAATATTATGCTCATTCAAAAGCGGTAATTGGTGCTATGGATAAGGAATGTCCGCATTGTCATGCTCTCAAATTCAAAAATGAGCCACCTGGGATGTGTTGCGCGTCAGGAAAAGTGCAACTATTCGAACATTCAATTCATGCTTTCAAATGACATCGTTTGGAGCAACAGAAATAGTTCGAAATACTAATGCTAATGGTCAACAATACAATTCTACATTCAAAATCAGAGGCCAAGTTTATCATAAAATGGGCTCATTGCTGCCAATGCCAAACGCGAACCACATAAATTTTTACAAATCTACTTCATGGGCGGCGAGGATTCCGGAAGCGCACTTGCCAATCGCGTGAATGCACGTTGTGATTATAATAACCTTGATTCATTTTTTGCCAGGCGCATCGTCAACGACTTGGACGCTCTATTGAACGAGCACAATGAATTGTTGAAAATATTCAAATCACACATGCACAAATTACAAAGCGATAATCACGCTATTGTCATTAATCCTGATAAAACACCAGCTGGAAAACATATTCGTAGATTCAATGCACCTGTTGTTGAAGACGTTGCTGGAATCATGGTTGGCGATCGTACAGGTACACGAGAAATTGTGATTCGTAGAAGAAATAATAATCTTCAGTTCATTGCTGATACACATCGTTCATATGACGCTCTCCAATATCCGCTAATATTCTGGAAGGTGCAAGACGGATATTGCATAAACATAAAACAACGAGATCCCGTATCAGGTACTTCATTTATTATGAACTTGATCATTAACCATTTAACAAAACAATTAAATTATTGAACGGAATTAATTTAAATTAATATTCATAAATATATTATTACAGGAGCTGAAACAAACAAGAACGTTAGCTCGAAAGATTATTATGCGTACCGATTAATGATTCGGCGCGGCCTGGACAACGTCATTCTACGATGTCGTGAGTTTTGTCAACAATTCATGGTCAACATGTACGCGAAGATAGAGGGCGAACGACTACGATACTTACGACATAATCAACTCAAGCTGCGTGCGGAAGAGTACATTCACTTACGAGACGCTATTAACAACAACGCCGACGTCGCCGAAATTGGTAACTCTGTCATTTTACCATCATCGTACGTAGGCAGTCCACGTCATATGCAAGAATATATACAGGATGCTATGGCTTACGTGCGCGAATATGGACGACCGTGTTTATTTATCACGTTCACATGTAATCCAAAATGGCCAGAGATTACATCTTTGCTATTGCCTGGCCAAAATGCAATACATCGTCATGACATTACAGCACGTGTATTCAGACAAAAGTTGAAGTCTCTAATAAGTATCATTACTAAATTACATGTATTCGGTCCCACACGTTGCTGGCTGTATTCAGTTGAATGGCAAAAGCGAGGATTACCTCATGCGCACATTTTGGTTTGGTTAATCGACAAAATCCGTCCTGAAGAAATCGATAGTATCATTTCTGCGGAAATTCCAGATCCGTCTACTGACAAAGTGCTGTTTGATATTGTTACAGCAAACATGATCCATGGTCCATGCGGTACTCTTCATCGTTCATCGCCTTGCATGGCAGATGGAAAATGTACTAAAAATTTCCCTAAAGATTTCACTAATGATACGATAACAAATACCGACGGATATCCAATATATCGTCGAAGAAGTCCCGATAATGGCGGACAATCATTTATTAAAAATATCAGCAACACAGACATTGACATTGACAATCGTTGGGTGGTGCCGTATTCGCCTCTGCTAAGCAAGACATACAATGCTCATATTAATGTTGAGTTTTGCAGTTCTGTGAAGAGCATCAAATATATTTGCAAGTATGTCCATAAAGGCAGTGATATGGCTGTGTTTAGAGTAGAAAATACTAATGTAAATGCTCCTCCAATGGATAAAAACGATGAAATTACGCTCTACCAAATTGGTCGGTACATCAGCTCCAATGAAGCTGCTTGGCGTATCTTCGGTTTTCCAATTCATGAACGGGATCCAGCAGTTGTTCAGTTAGCCGTCCATCTTGAAAACGGTCAGCGTGTAGTTTTCACGAACGAGACAGTGATTGATCGTGCTACAAATCCACCTAAAACTACACTCACTGCATTTTTTGAATTGTGTAATAGTACGGATGATTTTGGTGCCTTTGCAAGAACATTACTCTATTCACAAGTACCACACTATTTCACATGGGCTCAAACAAAAAAATGGATGCCCCGCAAGCAAGGCTCACCAGTTGATGCATGTCTCAATTTATTTAAATCGAACGCTTTGGGGCGATTATTTACAGTCAATCCAAGACACACTGAGTGCTTTTATCTTCGACTGTTGTTGGTTAATGTTACTGGCCCATTACCATTTCAAGATATACGTAAAGTGAATGGGCAACAGTATCCGACATATAAAGACGCATGTCTTGCACTCGGCTTGCTGGAAGACGACAACCAGTGGGAGTGTATGCTTGCTGAAGCTGCATTGAACTGTACAGCAATACAAATTCGTCTACTATTCGCTATAGTGTTGACTACATGTTTCCCAGCTCGAGCACATATATTGTGGGATAATCACAAAAATTCAATGACTGATGATATATTGCATCAACATCGTACACGGTGCAACGATCTAACGATAACATTCAGCGACGCTATGTACAATGAAGCATTGATTTCTATTGATGATCTTTGCATTGTCATTACCAACTTATCACTCACTCATTTCGGTATGAATTCGCCAAATCGAACTGCATCTGATTTAATTAACACTGAAATGAATCGTGAACTGCAGTACAACACTGTAGAAATGGCCGCGATTGTTATTCGCAATGTCCCACTAATGAATGACGAACAAAGAACCATTTATGACCGCATTTTGCTCGCAGTTTCAGCAGGACAAGGTGGGTTCTTCTTTTTGGATGCACCGGGTGGAACTGGCAAAACATTCCTTATTTCACTAATTCTTGCTGAAATACAATCAAATAATGGCATCGCATTGGCCGTTGCATCATCGGGCATTGCGGCAACTTTATTGGATGGAGGCAGAATAGCTCATTCAGTATTTAAGCTGCCACTAAATATTCAAAATAACCCTGACGCAGTGTGTAACATTAAAAAACAATCGTCCATGGCCACCGTGCTGAAACAGTGTAAAATTATCATCTGGGATGAATGTACTATGGCACACAAACATTCAATTGAGGCGTTGAACAGGACATTGAATGTTATTAAAAACAACGACAAACTATTTGGCGGCACTCTGTTGGTGCTTTCAGGTGATTTCAGACAAACACTTACCGTCATTCCACGTTCAACATACGTTGATGAGATCAACGCTTGCTTAAAATCATCTCCATTGTGGCGTAATGTTGAAAAAGTACAGCTGAAAGTAAATATGCGCGTTCAAATGCTTCAAGATCCATCCGCTGAAACATTCTCAAAACAACTCTTAGATATCGGTGATGGAAAAGTTGCTACAGATGAAACTGGATACGTAAAATTACCGACCGATTTCTGCACAATCGCTGATTCGCAAGATACTCTCATTGAACAAATATTTCCCGATGTACACACACAGTACATAAATCATGAGTGGCTTGCAGAAAGAGCTATTTTAGCAGCAAAAAATGCAGACGTTGACAATTTAAATGTGACGATACAACAGTTGTTGCCAGGGAACTTGGTATCATACAAATCTATTGATACATTTTGCGATGCCAGCGAAGCTGTCAATTTTCCCACAGAATTTTTGAACTCACTGGATTTGCCAGGCATGCCACCGCATAATTTACAATTGAAGGTTGGATCTCCAATTATCTTGCTTCGTAATTTAAACCCGCCACGGTTGTGCAACGGTACGCGATTAGTCACACGAAAATTGATGAAAAACGTTATCGAAGCCAGCATTTTAAATGGTAAGTTCAAAGGTGAAAATATCTTAATAACACGGATTCCTATCATACCTACAGATGTGCCAATTCAATTCAAACGAATTCAGTTTCCGATTAGATTGGCATTTGCAATGACAATCAACAAATCCCAAGACCAAACGATGTCTGTTTGTGGCTTAGATTTGAGTACACCATGTTTTTCACACGGGCAATTGTACGTAGCATGCTCTCGAGTCGGTAAACCATCCAGTTTGTTTGTGCTCGCTAAAGATGGGCTAACAAAAAATATTGTCCACGCTATAGCATTAAAAGATTGATGTTGTTTGTTAGTGTTACTGTCGTAATTAATATGTGATATGTAATTTTAAGAAATAAACTATAATAACTTGAAAATAATATTGTTTGGCGTTTGTTATTTTTATATTACCTTATCGTTCATAGCGCTCCATGCCCATTTCACGCATATACCACTTACACACTTATAATAAGTAAGTTACTTTTTGTCTACACTAGAATTTATCTAGAAACTAGAAATAATTTATAAGGCAAAACAACGTTTGCCGGGTCAGCTAGTATATATATATATATATATATATATATATATATATATATATATATATATATATATATATATATATATATATATATATATATATATATATATATATATATATATATATATATATATATATATATATATATATATATATATATATATATATATATATATATATATATATATATATATAAATATATATATACATATATATATATATATAAATATATATATACATATATATATATATATATATATATATATATATATATATATGTATATATATATACATATATATATATATATATATATATATATACATATACATATGCATATACATATATATATATATATATATATATATATACATATACATATACATATATATATATATATATATATGTATATATATATGTATATTTTTAAAATATCGAAGTAGGTAATGTTCCTTCTTGTTCACCCTCCTGATGACTGCCTCTACGAGTGGGAATCTCGATCTTTAGTAAAGCTATCCAAGTAAGTATTTTAATTAACGTCAAACTGGAGCAATACAGCGGGCTATCGGCGATGGTCCAGTATCAAACTCGAAGAGACCGATCAGAGGCTCAAACCACGTAATTTTAAACCATGGTCTGTTGAGGAGGCCACAAACGAGACGGCATCCCGCTCTATAACATTCCACAACATGCAGAGTGAAGATATTTGAGCACAAAAAAGTTTTAACGTGTACCAGCTCCCGTAGTAAACGACGGTCTTTGGTTGGATTCGCACTCGCAACCCTCCGGTTGCTAATCCGTAACTCCTCCATCCGGGCTACCGCGGCCCCAGTAGAACTGAGTAGATCTGGATGGACTAGATACCTCGTCAGATGTAAAAACTGATCAGATCTTGATTTAGTCAACATAAAAAAATCGGCAATATCTTTACAACGATATAATTACTATTAACTTAAAATAATATAATAATATTTACTTATAAAATATAATTTCGTCATTGGCGAAATTGCTCGTATTTTTATGGACTAAGTATCTCGTCTAAGCCACTTGGAGGTTTAAAAAATTTAAAACAGATAAAAAACACAGTTTTGGCTTGTATATTTACAGGGTGGTAACAGAACCTGGAAAAAAAGGGAAATCAGATAAATTCTCAAGACATTTTTTTAATCTGGACCGATCAGGGAAATCTTAGGGCAAATATTCATATTTCACAAAAGATCAGGGAAATTCTGATAATTTAAACTGTTACGATTATCGTTTGTACCATTTAGAGCTGCGAAATTATGAGTTCTTTTGAAAATTGAATCATTCTTATTCACCGAGATTGTATTTCGAATAAAGATCCCCGGTTTCGTAAATTTTGAACACCGCGAAAACCGACGCCGTCGTTTTTTTAGTGGCCGCAGCGTCTTTGTCGCCGTGAGGCTAGCAATACAATTTCTGTTATACAATTTGAAATTTGTGTAACTAATGATGTTTTTTGCGTATTTAATTATTATTTTTATTTGCAATTGCATTTATGTAGAATTTTTTATGTTTTTTCGCATTTGATTTTGAATAGAAAAATAATGTAGGTAAGGTGTAAAAAGGTCATAATCAAAATATTTTGTATTTTTTCTCTCCTGTTTTTGCAATTGCTATTATAAGAGTTCCATTAAGGGTTCCAACCCTCACAATAACAATTACCCGCTGGGTTGTTCTAGTACGACGTTAATTAAAATTACCAATTACAATAACAATTGAAATATGTGCAGAGAAAAAATACAAAATAGTTGTGGAGGATAATCCTTAGAGCCCATAAGGCCCTAAATATTTGAAAATAATGTGTGGATACTGTATTTCGATGCTAATTATGAATCACAATATTTATTAAGGGAGTTGTAAAAGCAGGGAAATTTTTGTGACACTATCAGGGAAATCACGGAAATATCAGGGAACTTTCTTCCGAGGATTTTGTTGTCACTCTGGATTAAAAAACACAGTTATGGCCTGTACATTTATATAAATACACGAACATCTATTATAGTCCTTGTGTGTGGTCTACAATTTCTCTCTCTCTCAAAATGCGCCACATTTACACACTTTTGTTCGAATATTAGTAGCTAAGTAACTGGATCTGAAGAATGACTTTATGACTTCCTTCAGAAACGCTTCGGAGAATATAGAAACCATGAAAGCCGAAGTGTGCCATCTTCAGTTTTTTTGCAACAAGATTTTACACTTCCTCGTTATCCGACTGTGGTACAAAATTACGTACCAGGCGTAAGTTCTATAACTTCTAGATTGATCCTAGACATAGCAATCAGTCTGTAGTGTTGTTGCTTCAATGCGACGAAAATTCAACTACCTAACTATCTATCTTAAGATGAAAGCAAACAAAAGGTAGATTAAACAGTGGAAGCAAACAAAAAGGGATATTTTAAGGCGATTCGAGATCATATTTCAAATGCGAAAGTAAGGTATGTTATCAAATTAGGTAGCATATGGTAATAATATAGAGATGCCTTAGAATCGAATGCACCTGATTTTAGCATATTGTTCACGACAAACAAATGCACTAATAATGCTGTTCGAAGTTAAAATACGTCTTGGAGTTTTGATTCTCAAAGAGCACACCTACAGCCACATTACTTAAAACGCAACATACATGTACTTCAATCCTTCTGTAGGATTCTTTTCAAACCGGAAACTAAGATTACAACGACAATCGACTACTGGTTTAATACATTCCAGAAAGTTTTATTGTCACAAGCAACTTTTCTTAAGAACCAAAACAATTCAAAATTATTCCAACAAATATTCTCAACTCCAGTATAATAAACGGCAGTGCGGCAGTCATTGTGGAGACTGCACACTCGCACAATTCAAGGTTTTCACTGCTCAAATTTATTTCTCTATCAAAGATTTCCTTCAATGTATTAACCCACGATATTTTATATCCTTTTCATCAACAAACCTTAAAATACTCTTCCATTTGAATTCCCACATTAATGAAAACCCCATACATAATAATTGAGTAATATTTCTGCCAAAAATTATTCCTCCGAAATCTCTTACAGAATGTTAGAATAATAGAAAGTAATTATGGGTTGGTTTCGCGAGCAAAGAGAAAACGTACAAAATCCTTCTAAAGAACCTCAAAACAAAAATCAATGCATCCTGAACACTTCTCCGAAGAAAAAGACTGAAACCTAAAACGGTAAGTATCCATCCATCCTAATACACAAACGCGCAGCAATCTAATGGGGAGTTGTGCTTCTATTCCGGCCATTCTAGTTTAGTTTTCGGAGGTTTTCCGAAAAATTTCGGAGCACTTCAAAGGATTTTACCTGGAGTAATTAGCGGTCGAGAAATAATCAGAGAGGGTTTATGGCATTTCTTAAGGAATTCGTAAACAATTTTAGAAGCAATTTTAGATGGAGATAGAAAGTGAAAGTTGTTTCCAATTTGGAGGGAATTGACTAAGTTGTTAATGATCTGTTATTCGAGGATAGTTTATCAAGAAACGGAAAGTGATCGTAGACAGTGGTTCCATCAAGGGAAAAAATGGCAGAATGTGGAATGTCTTTAAATTGAGTTTGCTCCAAGATGTATATTTTCAAAGGCTTCACAGTTAAATGAAAGCGATTCGTGTAATTATGACGAATGCAATTTGCGTTTGACCGGCGAAACGTTAATTAAGATGTCTATAACACAAAATAATAATTTCAGTCACAGACATCATCTTTAACTTTTAAAGTCAAATTGGTTGAGATTGGTTTTAGTGCTTTTGTGAAGTAAATCCTAAGTTTAACAAAACACGATTCAGAGAAAAGGGTATGAAACCTTTTGTCATTAATACGTCTATAAAATCATATAAGCATTGGAGGCCGGCATAGACATTAAAGCGTTATCAAAAACCATCGCAACGCTTTTGTCTTGTGATTTCAGAACTAGAAGAAACATCCAGAAGTTAAATATGGTGTCGTGTAGACAAAGGACGTATGTACTTGATGTGATATTTAGACTGAGTGCACCGGAGGACTGATCACGAGGAGGGGGTCCACAATTTACCACATTCAGCGGTACTTGGCGAGCTTTGGTTAACTTTGCATTACATCAAATAATAACTACGTTTGTGGTGTCATCCGAATGCTAGAAACTTACGCTACAATTCATATAGTAATTAACAACCCCTAACCGTGCATGGGGTTGAACTACTACGCCACACTTAGTAATAAACACTAATCGTGCACGGAAGAACTTGGTGATAGTTCAGTAAAATTTAAGTAAATAAAATTTAACATGATTTCATAACTAGACAAAACATCCAGAAGACAAATATAGTGACGTGTAGGCCAAGAATCTTCGTAAATGACAGACCTTTGGACCGAGTGCGCACAAGTTTCTGTAGAAGGTAGCTTTGTTTCCACCACTTGCTGAGATAATGTTTCCACATGTAACTTAAATGAGTTTCTACCATTTACTAAAATAATGTTTATACTAGTACGAAGGTCACAGAGTTTCCAACACACTCTGAAATGATGTTTCTGGAGGTAAGGTAGCTGAGTTTCCATCAATTGCTGAAATAATTTTTCCACTGGTAACGTCAATGAGTTTGTACCAATTGTTGAGAGGATGTTTCTGCTGATAAGGTCACGGAGTTTCCACCATTTGTTGAAATTATGTTTCTGCATGTAAGGTAGCCGAATTTCCACAAATTGTTGAGACAATCTTTCAGTTGGTAAGGTCGCTGAGTTTCCACCTCTTGATGAGATGTTGGATAGATCTTCGTCTTTCTGGTAAGATCCTAATATTCTTATCAATGTGAGAAGATTCAATAGATCATAGAGCTTCATTAAAGTCAAAAGTTCAGAGTGAAAAAAATACTAGTGATCATGATTTATTTGTCTGTTTTTGAAGAGAGTGTTGGCTTTAATGGCTGTGTAACAACACACACATTTACTTGTATACTGATTCTAGCATTTCCTCACCTCTTTCGACCAATAAGGGCTTTTAATTTCAAAAATACTTGTAATCCAAGCTTTAATTAAAATTTGAATTGAAACGAATTACTTGATCGGAGTATTGTACTCCCAAACAGTTCTCAAAACAAATTCCACTTAGGTACATAAATAAACTACCACCAACAAACGTTTACTTCAAGAAATCATATTCATTAAACTAAAACCTGAATCAGTGACACTTTTTTTCTACATTAGTAATCAGTCAAAAAAGAAGCAAAGGTGTAAAATGATGGTTTAAGTACCATAATCAACATCCATCTGTAGCAGTGTGAATATTCCATCAGCTTTAATCCTGCCTTCGACGCCATCTTGTTTTCGGCGTAGAAAGGCCACACAATGTGAGAACGCGAAAGAAAAATCAATTAAAACTACAAAATGATGGATCGACACAAATTTACTTTCCTAATTAAACTTTTATCCTTAATTTTATTCCTGGTAACGAGAGGGGAAGCATAAAAAAGCCTTCGCATGCGGGCCTTTTGCAGATTTAATAGAAATAACCACATTACGCAGCACATCCGGGCGATCCCCTTCCCCAATAACCAATGGGCAATCCAAAACACGTTTTCTTCCACTTTTCTCTCATTTTTCGGTTTAGGATTTCTTAATTAATTCCTTATAGCAACGGTATTTTGGAAATGGAAACAGTAAAAAAAATATTGAGGGAGAAAACGAAATTGATTATTTTCATCGCTTTTATAAAGCTAAGGCCGAAATTGCTATTTAATTTTACGCGTGCTTGTACAGTTAGCAATTAAAGAATTTTTATTCCCGCCCTGTTAATCCATCAAGCAAGTGATAAAAATTAAAATGGAATCCGAGCGAAATGGGGTTACGTTAATTCCGAAGTGAAGTCAGAGTAATTATAATCAGTTCGAGTCGTTGGATATGAAACTTAATGTTTGAAAAGAAGGGTACATTTTTTTCAAGTAGTTTTCCCTTATAAAAATATCCTTGTATAACTAACATGCCTTCTTCTACCTGATTCAAACTGCCTCTTCATAAACTTATTCCACTCAAATCGGTAGGTTATTTAAAGAACTTCCTAAGCAATTTCAATAGAAGAGAAGGAAACTCCTTGTTTTAGTCATCAAAAGGAATTTGTTTTTTAAAAGTAAACAAGTCTTAATGACTGCATATCGTCTTGTTTAATTTTTGTATTAACACCGTGCTGTATTTGTCATCAAATTATTTTATTTAACACGCCGAATGAATGAATTAATGAAACAAGCTTGGAACTGGTCTGAGTTTAGATACTTTGCGGAGGGTTGTTAAATTTATAAAAAATATTCTTATATATCATTAATTTGTAAGACACATAAAAAAAAAGTTTGCATGACATCACGTTTATCTATTATCCTGAATATCTTTCCTCAGGAAACTCTTTTAAAAGACGTCCAAAATCTTTGAAACAAATAGCATGGATGTTAAAAATTAAAGATCTCTTTAAATTGCTGAATAACAAATATTAATTTAACACAACCTTATCTCGATTAATTTTGTGCATTTAACTAATACTCTATGTACGCTATTGTCTGTGTTGGAAATCCGCTTCCAAAAATCTGCAATTAAAATAGAAAATTCGCATTTGTCATAATTACTATGAAAATGCGGATTTGTCAGATGTTTCTTGAAAGAACATTAAATGTATGCAATTTAATTTTCATGATGCATATTTGTAATATATGTATGTAATACATGTATAATTTATGATGTAATATATATAATTTTGTTTTTATGATGCGATTTTTTTTGTGTAGGTAAATCTATCTCAGCAACAACCTTAACTAGGTTATTTTTCTGCTTTTAACCGATTCTCGATCGTGGAAAATAAAACAAAATCCCCCACAAATGGCAGTCTGTTCCAAACAAATGCATCGATACTCTAATTAATCTCACGACTTTTTGTTTACCCGGAAAAGAAACTAAGATGGTATATCTTTAAAAAATAATAGACGTCTCTTCGCGGAAACAATTCATTCCAATTGCTCCGCACTTCAGCAAGCCAACATTGCTATCAGGAGCGAATCTACATTAATTATTTTTGTAATTAAAGCAGACTGGATTCTAAGAGCCTTCCTTAATTGGTTGTCATATAACCTTTCCTTATATATCTCTGCGCCTTCATTTCTTCTCGAAAGCAGGGAACACAGCTCCCGATCAATTAGTTAGCTGCTCCTGAACTGAAAATTAAACAGCCTTGACTATTGAAGAATGAAATGGCTGCGATGGCAGCAGTGCTCCAAATGTTAGCGGGGAGATTTTACTGTCTGAAAGAATAAAAAACATCTGGTTGAAATTCGAATGAGAAAGGTCTTATTTGTTGGTTGATAAGGAGGTTAAGTATGGAAAAGTCGACTAAATTGTGTGAAGCACTGTGGTATTTTTCAATTTATCTTGTAAACGATGTATTATTTTGGAATATTTAATAAACTGTGAACAGTCATTCCCTTTTGAACTGGAAATTAAACACTACCATAACTAATGATAAATATAGTGGCAATACGCGTATTTCTCTAAATGTGGCAGTTTATATATTTTTCTAAGAAATAATAAAAATACTTTTTCGCATTCGAACTAAACATGTTTTATGTGTAGGTTAATGAGGAGATTTTACTTGGAAAATTAGACTTAATTATTGATCCTCTGTCCAATTTTTGGATCTATACTGTAAAAGATGTATCAGTTTGGAATACCAAAAAATAGTGAATAGCTATTCCCTTTTGAATTGGCAATTAAACAATTCCATGACTAATCATGAGTAAAATAGCGTTCCATTCGCGTATTTCTCTACGTAAATGGAAGCACATATATTTTATTCTAAGAAGAATATAAAAATCTACTCGCACGACAAAAGTTTTATTTATTACCAGCAAAATACCCGATCTTACTCGGTTTGAATTGGTTTACTCCAGATTGAAGAGATGATTAAAATTTATAATGACTTACGTTTTTCATAGAATAAAATAATATTTTAACGCCTTTCGCCATCTTTATAAATTCTACCACTTACTATGGACACAAATCCTACACATGCAAATCCATACATTTAATACATTTCACACACATCGCACCCTTGCTGTTTGACAAAGCTACAAAATGACGAAAGATGATATTAAGGTTACTACTACAAAAGACGATTTTGAGGGAGATTTGGAATTCCCTTTCTTAAGTTCTTTATATGTTCAACTCAATTAATAAAAACGACGATTTACGGCGAGTACTCTCGCACTCATAGTCAACAAAACAATATTTTTTTACGTGTGGTACTCTTGCATCCGGCATGCGAAATTGTGGATTTTCGCAATCTTCTGTCATTATGGCAAAAAAAAATTTTAACGTTTGAAAAGTTCTAGAACAGTTCTAGAACGGATTTTTTAAACATTATTATTCTTTCAATAACGGCATTATTATTTCAACAACGGCATTATTCTTTCAATAACGGCATTATTCTTTCAATAACGGCATCATTCTGCCAATGATGGCACAATTACACTTAAAGTTGCTTTATTCTGACTTTTCTGCTACTTTAAATTGAATACTTTTTGGTGGTGTTACGTGTAATGGAAAAGAAACACAATTTATTAAAATTATAAATATTTAAAACAGAAAAAAAAAAAAAACAGCGAAATGAAACAAAATAAAAGATGTCGAGAAAAAGTTGTTCTAGATATTAATTTGTGATTCCTATTTATCTGTTGATCTCGCAGTTGCCACAAGTTATAACTGAAAAGTGCAAAAAATTTAGAAATGCGAAAATAATTCAGTGCGAAAGAAACACGAGTTTTTGTTTTATTCCTGTTCCTTGAAAAATATCGTCTGTCCCAAATATTCGGAAATCGTTTACATTGCGCAAAGAACAAAAATAAGACTCGAAATAAATAAAATATCAGAGCTTAAATTCCATTAAAAAAAATAATAATTTTAGGAAACAAAATTGCCTTTTCAGCTGGTAAAGCAATCTAAGTAATCGTAATATATTGCACATTCCAATTTTTCCAAAACTACAAAATTATGTTAATTTAAGTATACTTACTCTGGTGTTTTAACATGAAACTTATCTAGACATAACAATAAAGAAATGTTTGATAATGCATTCACTAAAATAATAGATCATGTATAAAATAAAGCATATTACTATCAAATATCTGGAATACATTTTATGTGATGCCTGCAGAAACACACAAACACAAAATTGAACATAGAACATAAAGACTGACAGACAGACTTTCGGAATCAATTTCACTTACTAAATGATGATAAGTACTCACTGTACGCAAATGTTCATGAACATATATTGAACCGTGTGGACGTGTATAGGGCACATACATACATACAGACAGACGATCAGACAGACACCAAACATAGAAGAGGCGGTTCTGCATCCATAGGGTCCAAAAAAGATAAAAAGCTTGAAATGGGTCGAAAATATTCAATGTACAAACAAACACTCCATTCTTATTTATATAGATAAGGTTTACTTTTAATGAGGAAATAAATTTGACCTGAATAATTAGACTGAATTATGTGAACTCTTTAGTAGATTTATTTCTTGATCTTATTGTAAGATGCATAATGTTTGTGACGCTTAATAAGTTGTATGAAAGGAGATTAAACCATATCATGCTCGTTTTGTTAATGTGGTCCTATTGTTTAACGTCACAGTTAGCAACTAATAACAACTAATTAATTCAAATACTATTTATTTTTTCTAATTACATCACTACCAGTTATGTTTTACTGTTATTTTGGATATCGTAACATGCCCTGGCCCATCGTGTTAGTTAAATACATTTCTTATAACTCGTGAGTTGAACTGCATTTTACGCAAGTAGTTAATGTAAATAAATATGCCTTTGAAGTCATTCTTAGACAGTTTTTTAACTAATGAATTCATTTTTATTACGAATCTTAATACCAATTACACATATTAAGACAAATGCGTTTGTCAAATATCTACGATTCTCTTATTCTGCATATGTTTTGTTAAATTATAACTATTATATAATTCTACTTAATTATTGTATTAATTTAAAGTTCCATCTTGTGGTATTACGTTTCTATTCAGATAAAAACTTGAATTTAACGACAGCAAACAGATCGTTACAAATATCCTTATATGTATGATTGGCTGTATAAACCACTCTTACTCATTTATTTTTAACTATCAAAATATTATTCCGTGTTTCGATGATTAACTTTTAAACTAGAATTTTGAAAGCAGTACAAAAGGTATGGGGTTGACTGGTGTCTATATACCAGTGCAAATGAAACGGAATAAAGTGCGTAATTGTCAAACTGACGCTACGATGCTTATAGAACAACCATGTATTTGAAATATGTAATATTTTATATAACATCATTGCCCAACTTAAAAAGATCTTTTGAAGTTCAGAAAACGAAAAGCGTTATTCGTAAAAGGGTTAAAATTTTCCCTCTTAAGCCTTATTTTTCTCAGTAATTTTTCTTCAGAGTAACAGTTCACCATGTAAGTTTTAACTTTTAAAATTTGATAATAAAAGGATCTACTAACTATGTGAAATCACATTTTAAACATACTATTAATGGGACTTTCTTGAGTTCTAGAAATATAGTTTGGTAGACCTAGAACATTTCTCCATTCTGTAGACTTTTATAGACTGTCATACTTTTAGAACTATGACATATTTTATTTCATGCATCAATAGAAGCTCATGATTTTTATTATACTGGTTTCGTAAGCTTTTAAAATTGTCTCCTGGGGATCTTCTTTTTGATTTTAACTTTTATTTTGCGTTTGGTGCAGCTGTCCATCTTTTGAACCATCTGCTATTAAACTAAGTAATGCATTAAATTAGTATTTTCATTGTCACAGTGAATTCTTTAAATGACCACAAAGGTTGACTTTTTAGATTGAAATGTCTGTATTACATTTGAGCTAACAAATGAAAATGCACAGAAATCAATCTTTTTAAAGTGTCTTTCGTTTAGTTTTATCATTACTAACGAGTGTATAGAATCCCCATTGAACAAGGTAATAAAGGACGATAAGATTTCTTTTCCTTCAACAACCATCAAAACACAAAAAAAAGACATTGCTTATCAACGTACATAAAGTTCTAAGTAATTCCTATGTTTTTGTAAAAAGTAGGTGTTTTCTTTTCAAAATTCCGAAGAAATTCGAGCTGTTTGTAAATAAATAACAAGCTCCAAAGTACTTCAAGGTGCTTCACTGCACGAAAATTGAACCTAAAATGACAATGTTTCCCTCATTCCGAAACTGTGATTCATATTTTGAAAATTGCTCTCTGGTATCGCTGGAAACCATGTTTGGAACCATCTAATTTGTTGTATCTCAGCGTCCACATAAGCTGTCTTCAAAAGGGCTCATTATCCACTTCATTTTTCATCTTCGCTGCAGAAAACCT
Organism: Metellina segmentata; assembly: GCA_947359465.1. Taxonomy (NCBI): domain Eukaryota; kingdom Metazoa; phylum Arthropoda; class Arachnida; order Araneae; family Tetragnathidae; genus Metellina; species Metellina segmentata. The sequence continues at coordinate 115,259,243 of OX375879.1, read as the reverse complement.
TTCGGACGGACTTGGGAGATAATCATGTAATAGCTGCAAGTGGATAACGATTTTCTTTCTCTTACTATTTTCTTCAGAAACCCTTTTTTCCCCTCATGCTCCTTTTTACGACGAATAAACGTTGAAGTTAGCTCTGGACTCAGAATCTAATGGTGGTGATCTGTTTTATAGAGATTAAAATTCAGCGCTTTTAGAATAATGACTTCCAATGGACTGGCTCCTAAGATTTTATGTTTGATATAATAAACAGCTCCCTTTATTTCCTAAATGTCTCAAAGTATATTAACCCTCGGCGTGATTTTTTTGTTGAATTTTTTATGTTTTATGCGCTCTTGGAGGGCAAAGAGTTTTCTTTAGAGAGAGGGGGTTCTCCCTTTTCCCTCTGCTTATTCGGATACGCTATTCCATCTTCTTCAGTCACTTTTTTTATCCATCCAGCGTATCGCTCCTATGAAGTGATCGTAATCCTTTGAACCATTTGAGTGACGGGTTTTGTTGGAGGCCGGATATTCCTTCGGAAAGGGTTCTTTATAATTTGTCAAGGGCCCTTGATACGTGGTATATATTCTTTTTATTCTGCTTAGAAGCCCTTTATCTGAATTTTTTTGTGTGTTCCATCGCATCACGTGCCTATTTTATTCTCCGGGAAAACTACATAAACGAGAAAAAGCTCGCAGGATCAACTAATGGATTTGAGGATTTCATTAATTCCTTTGTATTTACCAGGACATAAGTTAATGGATTTCGACTCCGTGATGTTTTGGTAGATGTATTTTCCCTTCCTTATATATCGCTTATCCCTCAGAACAATGAACCAAATGTAATCCATCGCTTTGTTCAGGTAGGCAGGTCTTTTAATTAGCGTCGCACTGAAACAACACAATGGGTAAACAAAACAACTATTAGTAACAATCCGGGATCAAATCCGAGGGGAGACATCCTAGGACAACACCACGTAATTTCGAACTACGGTGATATGACGAAGTCACACCAAGTTTAACATACACCGGCTCCCTTTGTACAAGGTCTTCAGCTGGATTCGAAAACGCAATCATCCAGTTTCTAATCTTCCAATCGTGTTATCGGTTGTTTCAGGAAACGAGACCTATGGATATAGTTCCTGATTAATATAAATTACAACATGAGAGAAATGTTAATGTTAATGGGGTTAATAATAACCGATTAATGTTACTTTTAAATGATGCCACTCATGCAGGTGTATTCTGAATATTCATCCACAATTTTACAGTTTCGTCTTTGTGCTTCATAATTTCGAACAAAATGTTCAGCAAAGCCATTTGCTTGAAGAATATTTTTATTAAACCTATTTATAATGCTTTTTAAAATAGTTTTTATTGGCTTTTCTTGCATAAAATTATCTGCGTAGTGGCGCGCACAAAGAGTTTAGATTAACAATAACACAATGTACACTAACGTCATTCTCTCAGTCGAAGCTATAACATTCGTTCTAACCGAAACTTGCCTTATTGTTGCACCTAAGATCCTGCATCAAAATCTGAGTCATAGACAACACTTTCCTCGTTTTTTGTTACATCACAAAATTCCTTCGGAATAATCGACTCGATACTTCGAGAACAGCTTTTGTGGCGTTAGGCTTCATTCCCCGCTCGGATTTTCAACGGCTAGCCCCGAACTAGTATAAGGATGCATGTCGTTGAAATCGGAGTGGGGAAGTGTGCCTTACACCACAACAAGATGTGTGATTGACTCAAACAGCAATATCTACAACTTAAACGCAACATTTCTAGACATAAATATTTGACAAAAATATCTATTTAGAGCCCTTCTCCCATGCTTTATAATTCGACCTGATATTTTAAAAGCACACATTATCGTGATACAGCTTACCTTATTAAACATAGAATTTATTCTCCTAGTCCAGAAATGAATGAATGATCATATACATGAGGTGCAAAGTAGATATGTCGTAAGCATTATTGGGGATAAATATACATTAATGTATCTAATTGTAAACATCTTTAGACAAGTGATTATACTTGCAGATTGTTATGAATGCATATATCTCGGTCCCTACTGTAACACAATTATCTGGCGTATCTCTATCTGACTAGAATTTAGCTAGAATACATTTATTATTTCTTTCATAGAAAATGCTACTGTTGTTTCCACCACCCTTTACAATCTGGCCAGATATCTTTGAAACATCCTGCACAGGGATACAGCTACCTTATTAAACATATAATCTAGTTTGCTAATCCCAAAAATAAATGATTTATTACACACATCAGGTGCGAAATAGATATATATGCCGTGAACATTATTGAGAATAAACTTTATACATAAATGTCTCTAACTGTAAGCATTGTTTGACGGGTTGCGTATTTGATACTTGCAAGTTGTGTTGACGTGTTTTGATACTTGGAAGTCGTTATGAATGCATCCATCCATCTCCCCATTGTATCACAATTACCTGGCATTCCTCGTATAGAATTAATTTGGTATAAAGTGACAGTGGGAATTTTTTTTTAATTGTTTCTTTCAGTTAGAAATCAAACATCAACTTATTTATTTATTTAAATGTTGTTTCTTTATGGAAAAATAACAAATTACACAGGTAACAAAAAATGAATAATCCCAAGAAAGGTAATGAAAAAAGACACATAAATAGAGTTAAATAATTGATGAAACAAAACATTTCACTAACGAAGATTACTTATTGAATCAAAATCAATAAAAATATATACGAGTAATTATCCGAGAAATAATTACACACTTCAAAAAATATGGTTGTGTGAGTCAACATTAATTCAAATTATATTTTAAGGGAAATATAAAAAAAATTATTTACAGTTTCAGGTGATTTCAACTAGGATGTTAAAATCATTACTAGAAACTAAAAAGGACGAAACAATTTTTTTATGAGGGATGTAAAAAATTGTGTTTAAGCAATGTCTCTATGCGGAGCTAGATAATACTCGAAAAAGACGTCTATCAACGTTTGTAGAAATTTTACAATCGACTCAAGAGGGTGTGTATGCTTATTTGTTATATATACCTTCACATACAGGGGCTTACATACTTCCTGGTCAAACCTGAAGTAAGTTAGAAAATTCAAAATTAAATCGTATTTGCATATGGATGTATACTGCAGCTTCCGGGCGAAGCCAGTCGACCTTGGGCCAGTGGATTTCTGAATAGGTGTGAAAGGTTGTCTAGTATAAGGGCAGGACATGTACAAAAAGCCAAATAATTATGTGCGGCGATCGCCATAGAGAATTTATACCTCGCCAACTATAAACTCGGTGCCAGAATCAGTTCTAGACACCGATTTAGGAAGGGATGTGTTTAAATTTCCACGAGTGTCCTGATTCATATAGTAGGATCATTCCAAACCACGTGAACCATTTGCCTTCTCACCGGACTACATTTCCTCAAGCGCCATTGCGATGGGTTAGAGGGTACACCTTTGAGAAGACATGAAATACAGCATTTTTGTTAGTCCTAATTTTAAAGTTTGACTGTTTTTGTGGGAAATTTGCGGGGTCATGGTTCCACACTAAGCCTGAAAAGAACACACAAATAAATGCACATATCTTAAGATACTTTACTCGATACAAAATCACAACGACGCCTCCGTTTCCGATAGCAGTCCCATATGCTAGATGAATGTCAGCCTCAGCTTTCGTGAAATCATACATGTTACCCATATGGTTATACTGATCAACAACTTAGGATTAGTTTTTCTAGTTAGAAAAGTAACAAATATGCTACGATGTGATGATGATAGCAATCAAAACGAAAGTCTTCTATGGATCATATCATAAACGAGGTGTACCAAGGATTATTCGCTATCGACCATACCATGAGCTGCATCGCAAGGAAGTTTAACAACAGTTTAGTTTAAAGCGTCGGCCATGCTCTCTCATGGTGACCTGAGAAATTCTCCAAACTGCCTTATGACACCAAACCCTAGTTTATAACACCAAACGAAGTTAGTATTTTAACCTTTCAGGTGGTTATCTCGACTAGAATATCACTTCATTAGCACAACTGACTAGATCTTGATGGGAAAGATAATCGACATTAGAATAAACCTGATCATATCTTGATCTCGTAAAATAATTGGCCAGATCTTGATGGACGAGACATCTCGTCATTGGAGAAGTTAGTCAGAACTTTGATGGACGAGTTATCTCGTCAAAACATCTTGGAGTTAAATGAAGATGGACCAAGATAGTCAACTTCCTCGTTGCCAGCGAGACGAGAAGAACCCCCTCTTATATAAACCCGGGTACTTTTCGGTATGCATGTCCCGATAATTTTACTTTCTCAAAAACGTATTTGCAAGACGTATTAGCTAAAGTATACGATGTGAGATGGATTACTGGAGTGTCGTAGTTTCATTGGCAGTCCTATGGAGATCTTACGCCTTTTCTGCGCACCCAGGAAATTTCAAAATTCTTATATTTTAAAAAGACTTAATCATATACTGACATTTTATGTGCATACTTCAACTACCGAAGAACTATATTTAATACGCACAAAAACTATGTAGATATTAATTGTTGAAAATTACTTTAAAAGTTTAGCATTCATTACATATTTTACGAGATTGCGTTTAAAATTCATGGGTCATTTATTAACAAAAGAAGCCTTTGCTATCACTACAATGTGAAGACCTCCTTCCTTAAAAAAAAGCAGCGCTTCTGACAGCTATCTTAACTACGGGAGTTATTAAGAAGCGTCGAAAAAATATTTTGCATTTTCTTGGAGTAACTCAATAGACACGTTGACAGGGGCTTAATTATGTATTAAATTTTATGCTCCAAGGTTTCCTTTGGAAACTTAAAATGAGCATTTCCTAGATAAACAGCGAAAAAATACCTGAAATCAAGCTTTGCTTATTAAATCCCATTAAAACGGTTAATGAACCAAGCTCAACTTTTTTGGAAGTGTAGGAAAACTGTCAAAAGATATAGCGATAACTTGTGAAATATTATTTGATTTGAACGCTTCTGTAACTATAACGCTAAAAGTTTGCTGTAGTCTTTATTTTATTTAGAATATAGTGTGTTGGTAACTAGAAAGATTATAATATTTTTAAATAAGCGCTAATAGAATTGCTATCACACATACCATAGAATCGGGTGAATACAAGCAGTTTTGCAGAAAAAGTCGTTGCGGATTATAAAATTACCTTATTGAATGTAAAAATTTTAAAAATACTGTTTAATCTCTCATAAAGATATTAAAGTTAATTCAATATTGGACTGAAAATGTCATAAATTGTAGCGTCTGAGGTTTTTTAGGAAGCCTTAAAAAGGTTTTTTAAAAAGACAATTCCCTAGAGAGAGATCAGAATCCAAACAGAATGAAAAAAGGCGACTACCTCTATTTGTACGGACTTGATAGTAAATACAAGCAGTGGTTAAAAAATGTTTTACCCTCACAGTCAAAAATGTTTTGACCTTGAGCGCTTATAGTATAGACCACCACCGGATTTGAAAGGTATCTCTTTTATTATAAAAGGAAGTGTTTCTCTGTGTCTCTGTCTATGACACGGAATTTTATGTAACGGAATTTTGCACACAGGTGGTCCTAATTTTTTGCAATATTGTGTGGCGCTCGAATTTTGAAATTTAGTCTAGAACCTTTTTTAATCAATTATTAGTTTCTTTCACCTTTCGTTGTAGTGAAAAATGGATTGTGAAAATTCGGAATGTGACGTCATTGAAAAAGGAGAGGATTTTGAGATTTTCGACCGCTGGACGTTACAAGCGCTTTTCGTCCTAACGCATTTAGAACCATGCCAAGTTTTCTAATTCTAGCGTGTTTTGTTTTATGTTGTTGCCTTTGGAGTTGGTTTGCGAAGCAAACCAAATGGGAATATGTAGCAATTACCTGGGGTTGGCGAGCGTCAGCGAGTGGTCACACCTGACCCCATGAAAGGAAAAGACATGAGCAACGCCGTGCTGGTCACGCAGTGGCTAGTTAATCATACTTTTAAGTGTACAAGATAAAGGCTTAATAGTGTTGTGAAATTCAAAACTGCTTCTATTCACGTTACTCATTCATCAACGTGAAACATTATTTCGTGTCACACCAAATCTTTTAGAAGCATCTCCTTATTCAGTTCCTTTCAATTTTGCAATCTACGTATCCAACAATTGCATACTTGCGGATTGGATGCTGACTTTGGGCAATATGTCAAATCAGTAGAACACTTTGCATGTAGGCGCTCCAAGAAATGTAGCGATTGGAGAATTATGTATAGTTAACAATGATATTTTACCACAACCAACACTCTATTTCCAACATAGTATTTAATCAGAATTATAAAGATAATAATATTTTTAGCTTACCGCTAATATTATAATTAACATCCTATCTTTTGATCAATGCCCGTGCCACATTATTTAGTTGCCACCAAATATTTTTGAAGCACCACCCATCTCCTGAAATCTGTGTGGTTGCATACTTGAGGATTCGGTGCTAAGTTTGGGCTGCATTTAAAATGCGTAAAAGTCTTATAAAATGCACTCCAAAAAAAGTATTACTTTGAAATTGTGTATCGTTAACACTGACCTTTACCATAACCTTCATTTCTTTTGCAATATAGTACTTCTTCAATTAGAGAGAGTATTATATTTTAATTAAGGGCTTAGGTTGCAATTGCTATCACATCAACCCATCAGTCACTGTGCAAAATTCCACCGTTGCATACGAAATCTTATAACCCTTCAAGGGGTTTCAACGAGATATCACGTCCATCAACATCTGGCATATTTTACAATTACAAATACCTCGTCCATTAAGATCTGAATAGATTTGCTAATGGTGAAAGCTGAGATCAGGAGACAGTTTGGAACACGTTTTTACGTCAGAGACTAGAAATAACATTTAAGTTTTTGACGAGAAGGTTAACCACCTAAGGGGTTAAGAAACACCACACAGTTACTTCTTTCAGTTACTTCTTTCCTGGAAGTTGCATATGCAGCAATGCCATGTTAAGGAATTGGGTACAAGGACTGGGATTGCAAGCTCAGTGGGAATAAAATTTGAGAAGAGTGCGTTCAAAGAAATATGTGAATGCAATTGGTCGTACATCACGATGCACTATAGTTGCACAAAAAATTCTTTACTCCAATCAAGCAACAATGTCAGTTACTGTGAATAATTTAAGGAGAGCAAATGGGGGTGGGGTGTGTATCATCTCCGACTAGAAGACAGATGGTCTTGAACTAGTCTATACAATACACTAATCTCCTGGTAAGGTAGACCCTTCAAAGGTTTACGGCTATTTAACGCGCAAGTTGGATTGTAAAGAATTTCAGGTAAGCTCTCATGAAGGGGTTGATGAAGGTGAATAATGGATCCAGATATTCAAAGGTGAGGACCGATATCTCTTGCTAGAGATTATTTTGTTTCTCTCAACGTCCAACAAGCGGACAAACCTAATAAGGTGGTGTTCAACTCCTTAATATTATTAGCCATTTACTGAGGAATCTTCCTGTCACATCAGTGATCTGGGAACATTTTGATGAGAGGCTAGACAAGAACATAATGGTGGACGTTTTCTTGTCAGTCAGCTTGGTCAGTAAAGCAAGAGCTATCTTGCTGGGATCGGATCTACTGTCTAGCCGTTTTCTTCCTGTCTAGACCTTTTTTTGCAACTAAGTCCCTCTATCTTGAGGCGGGATGCCTAGAATTGATGTCAGGATCGGTGGGGGTTGCCAGCGAGGAAGTAAACTGTCAGAGAGGAAAAAAGAGACCTTAAGCTGAATTTAAATAGAAATCGCAAAGCGATACGCGCAAACACCAATCAAGTAGAAATGATTTCATTTTGAAGGGGTACTGCCGCGAACAGACAACTCTGGTTTGCGCGCGTCGCTTTGTGCTTCCTATTTGAATTCAGCTATATTGATTAAAGAAGAGGATTGTCTGAGAAAAAAGCGTCAAAAATGACGTTGTTTGGATTCAAGAAATCCGCGATTCAGACAGGCTTTTTATTCATTCTTACATATTCTATTCCATTGTCTATAGGATTGGTTAAGGTTAAGTAGATACAATTACATCAAAAACTGTGCAAAATGGATAGATGTATACGTAAATGCAAGTGTAAATAGTCACTGCGTAGTTCATATAAAGGTGAAAATGATTTTGCTTGTGCTTTTGAAATATTGTTACCGATACAACTTATGCTACGTGACTGGATGATCATGTGCTATTTATCACCGCATTTAATTTTTTTCATGTACCAGTGCTTTTGATTAGAATTTTTTAAATCTATATTTTATAACGTGTTTAAATAGTTTCTGAGATAACTAAGTCGTGATTTCCAACCAGTTACTGTTTAAATTATTATGACAGTTCCTTGAGGTAGCTTAAAGCATTCCAACGCAATAGAAATGGTTGTTTTACCCTAGTTCATTTAAAAGCAATGTACTGATTGTAATTGTAACTACAGCAATTCAACGAACAGAGTTTGTGGAAGCCTTGCATGTAGGTCACAATGCAGATGTCGAGCCATAGATTAGAGGAGCTATCCTAATAACGACTAATATGAAGTGACGTGAAGGACTTGTATCATCCAAAAAAAAGTTGTATGAGTAGAGTGAGTTATGGGAGTAACAACCTTTTATCAAAGATCGCGTGTCCAAAATTACATTAACGTGAACCTTACACTTTCGTCTGCCGGGAGGAGTAATCATATCAGTGGTCTAAGGGACGGGACAAAAATCCATGAGTCAGCATTGCATTGGTTGCGCGACATACTAGTAGACTTCAACCGTTTTTGCCATTATTCTATAGAAATGTGTATTCACACATACACCCGGTCATATGATTTCAAAAGAAGCTATAACATGCCAAAATTGGTCATTGGAAGGATATCTTACATTAAGAGTCATGTGACCACTAGTAGACACGTTTGTTTCACTTTTAGAAGCTTACTAATTATAAATTTGTATTCACACATCCACCCTGTCATATGATAGCAAATGAGGCCATAAAGTGCCAAAACTGGTCATCGGAGTACGATTGTTCAATGAGAGCCAAGTGATTACTAGTCGACGTGTTGGTGTAACTTTCAGGAGCTTCTCTTTATAGCAAAGCTCAGTCTACTTAGATTTCTTAGTTTATGAGATATTACCCCTTTTTATCAGTTCAATTCCTTCCGTTGTGTATAACCCTTTTGGGCCTTGCTTCGTAACAAAATCACCCAACCCTTGTTCATCATTACCTATTGTTTGTGCATGCATCATGTTCATTGTGCACCACGAGTTTCCAATATTCATTTAAATTTAAATTAATTTAATTAAACTGTTTATCAGAAGGTGTTTTGTGACTACCTGCTAAACCTATTGTATGTTCTAATCAGCTGCAATTCAGGAACAAAACGGATTCTAGAACTCTTCACTTGCAGAACTTTTTACATGGGGCATAGAAGCCCTGAAAAAGGGATGGAAGAAGTGAAATATTTCTAATATTATCATTTGTGTAGACAAGCGATTTTCTAACCTTTCATCTTAAGAAACATATAATCTAAGCATCAAACTTCTTCTGTCTACCAAACTCGGTTCATTTTTGGCCAATATGACTAAACAATAGGTGAGATTGATTAAAAATATAATAGTTGTCTATCCTTTTTGCTGAAAAGTAATCTTGAAAAGCTGTTTTGATGTAATTTATTTATGGTACTTTGTAATAAAAATAGTACTAAAAAAATTTATTAAATTAATTATATGAAAAATTTTGAAACACACTTATATAAAATTTATAATATAAAATTTAAAAATTTGACTATTTGAAATTTGACATCTGTAAAGTTTAACCACGGCACGGGTTAAAAATCGCTATGGCTTAGTTAATACTTTACTTTAGATTCACCAAGTACCGTACAATGTTAAATCATCTCACTTAATGTAACGAGCGCAATTTGAAGAAGCAAAGTTTCAAATGCGATGTAATCAAATATATCTTTGAACAGTAACTTATCCTTTCGTATCTCTTCATTCAGACAACTAGACAGACAGGCCTTCATCTGCGGACCGCGGACTCCTACCAGTGACATTTGAGCCCTTCATCTCATTGATCATCTGTCATTGACAGCCGTTAATCATACCCAATGAGGAGTCGTCATGAATCCCGAATGTCTCATTGATTGACGTGCCAAGGTGACATCATTCAAATGGGGATGATTTTCTATTAAAAGGATGTCTCGGGCATGTCACTTGACTTGTCCCCTTATCGTGCTCTTAGAAGTATTTAATATGGCAATTATTTAGTTCTTTAAAATGCCTATTCAAAATGTATGGTACTGAGTAACATGCTAAACTCTGCGTCAAACCTAGCCACCACTGCGAAAACCAACTTACAAATGTAATCTCTATTATAAAAGGAAGTGTTTTGTTTGTCTCTGTACGCAGTGTCCTGTCGAATCTATGGCATTTACAATATTGAAATTTGGCACACAGGTAGTTCTAATTTTTGCGATTTGTTTTGCGCCCCAATTTTAAAATTTAATCTAGAAAATTTGAAAATGTATTTATTAGTTTTTTGCACCAATTTCGTTCATCTCTCTGGAATTTGACGTCATTAAAGGAGAGGATTTTGCGATTTTCGATCGCTGACGTCACAAGCGTTTTTTGTCCTAATGCCTTTGGAACCAAGCCAAGTTTTCCGATTCTAGCGTGTTTTGATTTACGTTGTTGATAATAGACACTTCGAGGCCATCACGGTGCTGATTGTGGAGTTCGTTTGCGAATCAAACCAAATGGGAATACGTAGAAATCACCGGAGTTTGGCGAGCGTTAGCGAGCAGTGGTTAAACATGACTCTACGAAAATAATTGTCCTGGGCAACGCGGTGATGGCCAAGCAGTAGCTAGTAGTATATAGCAGTGAAACCCATACCATCGTAAAATACATCTTGGTGGACAATTTTGCAGCATTGCCTCACTCCTTTTACTAAATTGGATGTGATTATGGACAGCGCATTTGCAAAAACAGGCCGTATGGCACTTTGGATAAATAGATGGCGCTTCGTTGGATAGTTCACAACGGGTCCAGACAGAAAGACAAAAACCGCTAACTGTGTGAAGCCATGTAATTGCAGGAACTATTCCTTTTCCTATCGCAACTCCACTCTATATTGCCACTCAGCCTTTCTTAACCTATACGCAGCTGCTAAAGGCAACACAGGACAATCTGCCGTCGTAATCATTCATTGCAAGGCCACGCATACAGAAATACACCTACTATCTTAATCCTACTGGTGGTTGTCTTCACGAGGTAATCGTCGTTAGCAAAAAACCTTAGCACACGATGGACGAGATACTTCATATATTTACACTATAACAAAAAAAATCGACGCTCCAAAAACAAATTTGCGATAAAAATTGGTGGATGTGAAGAACATACACAGAAAAACAAACGATTAAAATTTCAGAAAAGTTTAATTATTTAATTCAATTTAACCGTTACAGAGGGAGGAAGTCAAAAAGGATTTCATCCACCCCTGGCCTGGATGCAAGCTGTCACCCGTCTTGGCATTGACTGACAAAGTTTCTGTCCTGCGGAATTTCTTGCAAAATTGTCTCCAACTGTCGTGATTAATGGTTAATCTTCCGCGATGGTCACAATCGTCTTCTCATAACGTCCCAAATGTATTCTATGTGAGAGCGATCAGGAGACCTATCTTGCCAAGGAGGTGTTGGGAAAGTTTGAAGACAATTCATAGCAATACGTGCCGCGTGCGGCCGGGCATTATCTTGTTGAAAAGTAAGTCCGGGATGCCGCAAAAGGAACGGTAACACAACCGATCGTAGAATGTCGTCTACGTATCGCTGTGATTTAAGTGTGCCAGAAATGACTATCAAAAGGGTCCAGGTATCAAAGGAGATTGCACCCCAGACCATAACGCCCTGTTGTGGGTATGTATAGAGTGTAAAAGTAAGGACAGGATCCCCATGCTGCCCTGGACGTCTCCAGACAGTTAGCAGTTGTCTCCAGGACACAGTTGGAAACGGGACTCGTCACTAAAGACTATACGTCCCCAGTCAATGCCGTTGCAAGTGGATCGAGCCCGGCAACACGGTAATTCTGGACCTACTTGGTGCATCGAATTTTTTTATAGTGTAGAAGTAAACTGACCAGATTTCGACAAGGAATGACGTGATCACTTAGCGGTGAATTCTGACCATTCTGTATAGTTTTAATTCTGCAGAAATGATGGATTGATTATGTACTTTTCTGTTGTATGTGGACTTTAGATGAAAATTGCTTAGTGATTAAATCGACTGATATGATTAATGATAGCATTAGTTACCTATAAGCAATGGTTTTATGTCGGGAGCTGAGATTTGCAGCGAAAAATTTCCTTTTTGAATTTTTACAAACTTTAAGATATATTTTCAAAGAATGTAAACCCTCATGGGAGTGATTATCGAGACGAAATATATCGTTAAATTGAAGGTTGAGATATCTCATCGGTAGAAGAGAACTGGCCAGATTTTGATCTCGTCATCATCGACAAATCGGCGATATCTTGATAGCAATTTATCTCGTCTTAAACAAATTGGTCACATCTCTATGCACGATTTATCTCACCGAAACCACTTGGCGGTCATCAATTAAAACGTCAAAGTCATGAAAGCGATCCAAAGCTTGTTGTTTACAAATGAACTGGTAATTCAAACAAATAATTTTAGAAAATATTTAAACGATTTCCGTTAAATTTTTGTATAAAATTTGGATTTTAATAAATGTGAGTCTGTCTGAATGCCAAGTAAATGCATTATTTCGCAACTTCGGACTATTAATTTTTATAGAGCAGTACCAGACAAACTGTAAAATTTAACGAGTTCGAATTATTTTAGTGTAAAATGTTTCACCAAACATTTCCAGAAAGCATAGTTGCCAATCTGAATACGCATGATTCCACTAAGTAACCGTTTACTGATTATTTTGAGGGTATGTATAAACGTATCTACAAACAATTTTGATTAGCAGCTTCCTGTCAACATTAATATTTACTTAACTTATGTAGCATGCATCGGTTATTTCGCTCAAGAGTTACAAGAGTCAAATAGTTAATGTTAGTTATAATAAGACTGCTATATTATGTTCTCATAATTCATATTATAATGTCTAAAAGTGAGCTACATAAGTGATGAGACATAAAGGGACTCGCCACCCTTTAAAAACTGAGAAATATAAAAGTTTTTTGCGTGGTTAATACATCCAGATAAGGTGACAGATATTCACCCATAGTTTTCTTTTACATGAATACTTTAAAATCGGAAAAGTACTGTAAAGCAAGTAAGTCAGCGTTAAAACTGTTCTGTTGTATGATTTTAAAACTAAGAGAAACACCCAGAAGACAAATACTAGCATGGCACTAACAAAGGATGTCCGAAAAAGACAAGAACTTTGGACTGAGTGTGCAAACGCAGGGAATGGCTCTGAAATCTGTCGAAATTACATGATGCTGGGCGAGCATTAGGCCAGTGTCATTAGGATTGCGTTGGTGAGGATTCGTTGGTGATGTCATTAGAAACCTACCAAACAATCAGAGGCATTTAGAAAATAAATAGTGTCCATCAATATTAATATCAAGCTACAGTTTAATCGTTCAAACTGTAAATTTATTTTTGAATATTCACCATAAACAATCATTCAAACTTCATATATATGCTTCATTCATTACACAATCCATTACCATGCCCAATAATTCACGTCAAAGCTACAATTATTTATGTCCTCGACACAACTTCACAGTTTTTTAACCGTCTGAGTGTCACAAAAATTTTCCAGTAGTGAAATATTGCCTTTAACCCACAACTTAAATAATGGTTCAATAACCACATCTATTGGTTAAAAGTATCCCAGGAAAAATTCTATAGGTCAGAGGTTGGAATCTGTTAGAATTCGTACAGGGAAGACTTGGTTACATAACAAATTTTCGAGTCTTAACCCTTCAGAGAGGTAAAACATTATTTTACCGTAAAATTTCCTAATTACTTGTGAAAATGATTGATCAGGAGCGATAAAATATCATTTTTCAGTCTGTTATATGTATTTATATTTTTTCTCAAAGTGATAAGCATTGAGCATTACAATGACTAATGGTACATTCTCATGCTAAGTAATTTATGTACATGGGTTTTACTTTCCAAGTGTCTCTTTCGCGAGATTTTTTTAGTTTACTATTGGTTTGACCTAACATATAATGACAAAATAGTGTCATCAATGATCGGAAGGATTCTATTAGTTACAACATCACAAAAAGTTTAGAAGATATGCAGGGACGTGCGTTTCTAATTTCGAAGATTAGATCCTATAAGGTTAAAGGGTTAAGAAGTTAATCCTTTCATGTGTGATTAAGTCATTGTGAATATCCCGTGGTGAAAATTAATTCAAAATGACTCGTGTCCACAGTTTTTGCACAGAGTATACATCAATGTATTGTTAAACCTCCTGTTTGGTGTCGCGACGAGATATTTCGTCACCAACAAAATTTACAGAACTCTATGAACTAGATATCTGAGTCATCATGCTCTCGTTGTCTCTTGTCACAAAAGGAAAACTGATCAGTAGGGCAACTTTTTGCAACAAATGCAACTTTTTTTTACACGTTCTATGCTTCATGTAAAGTAGTAAAAAAAAAATTCCTCCAAATGCGGTGTATTACATGAGTTATAACAGCAACATAAATGCAACTTTCTGCATAAATGCAACTTTTTACAATTTAGCTTACAATTATTTAAAAAAAAAAAATACTATTTCATTTTTTGCCCTCTGAATCAACCCTTTAATCACGTGTGTGTGATCTTGCGAACGCCGAAGTATTGCGGATCGAACAAGAAGTGCGCGGAAAGAAGGTATTGGTCCTAACAGACGAATGTGAAATAAATCGCAAAAAGTACTTTAACACATTGGTTGGGGCACTCCTGATAATCCAAAGCAAACTTGCGTAATCGACAGCAGAGTTTTCGAGGTGAGTTTTGATCATCAATTTGTTGTTTCCTTGTAGATGACGTTTTAAAATCTCTGAATGTTGAGCGTAAGGATTCTCCTATTGGATACAGTGTATGTATAATATGACTGCAGCTGGAATCACACTCAAGGTGCTTTATCCGCGATTGCTCCAAGTTACTTGAGTTGTACACTTGTTTCACAAATGCAGAAAAAGTCCAACGCAACAATGTCAGGCAACATCAGTCTCTGTCGAGCGCAGTTTTTCAATGTTAAAGAAATTACTGACCAAGGATAGGCCATTCAACGACATCAGCGTTCTTCTGTATTTAATGATGTACAAATAAATTTGGAATTTTTTTCATTTTTTACTAATAATTTATTTTAGATTTTTGTGTATCAAAAATAATAAATTCAACTTCAATTTCATAACTGCAACATTATGGAATGATAAATGTAACTTTTCCCATTTTTACTGCAACAAAAAAGTTGCCCTACTGATCAGATATGTATTTCATCCTCGACAAAAGCAAAATTGGTCAGATCTTCATGTACGAGATGTCTTGCTGAATGAACAGGGAGGGTTAAAAAGCCTTTCCTAAATAATTTTCCAATGGCAGGGGGTTTTAATAATAAAGTAAACTTTTCGATCCAGTGTGTCATGCTCATTCCCGATGATCGCCTCCAAGAGTTGTCTCGTCATCAGCAAAACTTACCAAATCTAGGTGAACGAGATATATTACAGGGAGGGTTAAAAAACCTTTCCCAAATAATTTTCCAATAGCAGGGTGTTTTAACAGTAAAGTAAACTTTTCGATCCAGTGTGTCGTGCTCATTCCTGATGATCGCCTCCAAGAGTTGTCTCGTCATCAGCAAAACTTACCAAATCTATGTGAACGAGATATATCATTAATGCTCTTGTCGTTTCTTGTAATTAGAGGAAAATGGACCATATATTGATCCCGTCATCATCAAAAAGTAACATTAAACTTGAAATAAATACTGTAAATGTACACGGCTTGCTAACTTAATGAGTCCAACCCGCAGTGGCATTCAAACGTACAGGTGGTTGTTTTGACGAGGTATATATTTATCATCAAAACAATCAGCAAATCGTGAGGGCGAGATATATTGCTATTAGAAGAAAATTGACCAGAACATGATCTCGTCATCATAAAAAAAAACTCAGTGTCTTGATGACGAGGTAACAATGTGGGTCATATCTTAATGGACGAGATATCTCGTCGAAACCACTTAGACAATTAAAAATGCCTCTGACAAATATTTTGTCGATAGCAGGCACCTTGACAAGTAAACATTTCAATCCATCGTGCCGTGCCCCGCAATAGCGTGCCCCACACGAACCCAATCAACTCACCAGCACTGTTGATAATTTCAGATTACAGTTAGCAAGTGAGGTACAGCCTGCTTTGATTAAACGTATAGTTAACCTCATTGTCCCTGCGTCAGCCCCGGTTTACTCTATCTCCCATTCCGACTGTTTACCTATGTATTGCGCAATTAATAACGCTTCGTAAAACTGGCGCGCAGAGACGTGGGCAGGGGAAGTCAATTAATAAAACGCTTCGCAAGCTGCTTGCCTCGCTAAAGATGGCTCATCACTTTCAACAGAAGAACAGGAAAGTATCAGCGATCTCATTACGCCTTAATTTTTCTCGCTTTGACGTTAACCATGAAAGACTTGCTGGGTCAGGAGTGATTACATTGGAGTTTGCACAATGCGTTTTAGGGATGCGAACGCGGAGACGGATTCAGCAATGCTTCCTGTGGAATAGTAATTGTGAGCTGATTATTCTTTTGGAGGGAATTACCTGTGAATATACGAGTTTGTTTGAAACATGGAATCCACGTTTTAAATAACCTCAGAGCAATAGGACACTTTTGATGGGAATCTACTTCCATTGCAATGTGACTCTGTAGGTATGCCAACTGCGCTAGCAACCTTCGCATTGTAGACGGTTTAGGTTAGAATCATGCCTACTGCATTCCTCCCTGTTTCCTCTTCTCAATTCCGTGCATTTTAAACTTTCATTGTCTGTGTGTCTATCACTTAATATTTTTGTCTTGTGTCTGGTCGCAACATGACCAATGGCCCTTTCGCCATTAAACCCCAAAGCCAACCACCAAATCCATTGCTATAATATGACAAATCTAAAGGCTCGAGCCTTTTCCTCCAACCATTTAATGTGTATTACCTGATAGTGTGCACTCACTGATATTCAGATCTTCCGAAAATTTACTAGAGAGTCTTCATCTATAAGTAAATTAAGCTAAGACTCAGATAACCATGCTATATCCCGACCCATTACTTCTCACATGGCAATACCAGGAAATAAAATAGTGAACGAACTTACTAGAAACAACCGTAAGTCTAACGTTTTCAAAGAAAACCTTTGAATGAATAGATTCTTTAAAGAAAAAAGAAAAAATTCTGATATATGACATCAAAGCACCATTGACAGAGGACAAAGATCCAGAGTAATAG
This sequence comes from Metellina segmentata, assembly GCA_947359465.1. NCBI lineage: Eukaryota > Metazoa > Arthropoda > Arachnida > Araneae > Tetragnathidae > Metellina > Metellina segmentata. Next base: position 115,241,780 of record OX375879.1, on the reverse strand, counting down.
CCAACTTCAAGTTATGTGGAGAGTAGACATTATTATCAAGATTTTGAACGGGTCACATCTAAGCCATGAAATATGTTCAAGAAATAAGATTTGCTCGTACAGTTATAGCTGTCAGAGTAACATCATGTATACTCTTGACCACGTACTGTAACGTTGCACGTTTTCACGAAAGGCCGTTCAGGAATATCCGAGATTTTTTTATAGGAGGACAAATGAAACTAGTGTAATTTTGTTTCTAGCACATGGAAAAAGAGCATACATTCATACAAGAGGCAATCTTGATTTCCCTTACCTCTCATTGTGGTTGTCTCGACGAGGTCTCTCGTTATTAGCAAAACCAAGAGATCTTAGTAGTTGATATATCTCGTCCTTAGATTCCTCTGATTTGAAATATGTTGAAATGTTCACTCTATCTTGAGTCATCGCAAATGTACTACAATAGAACTGACCAGTTCCTGCATTCTGAGCATCGGCGCTAGACTTAAAAACTGACGGGGAAAAGCCGGCGAGGTCGACATTCCTTAACATTTCCTTGGAGGCAATACCTCAAGGAATATCTGCAAAACTTAATTACGAGTACTGAAAAAAAAATGTTTTTTTTAAATCATGTTAAGGAAAGATATCTGGGCATAAACTTTAATGCTGATTTGAAATCCGTTGAAATGTTCACTCTATCTTGAGTAATCGCAAATGTACTACAATAGAACTCCAATTATCCGAACTCCAGTTATCCGGATCGCCAATTATCCGGATCGCTTTAAGAAAATAAATCCGTAAAGTCTGCATTTTAAAAGTTTCTTATCGGTGATTGATAGAAACGTTGAAGACGAAGTGTCAGTTGAGGCCATAAGAAACATCATAGTGAAAATTCCTGGATGTTCTGAGTGCAGTGTTGAGGACGTGGTTAATGTGTGATTTTTCCGACACTGGATTATGTCCCTCTCCAAATTCTCAATGTCGATTAACTCATTCAAAGTGTGAGAGAAGAGTTCATTTACTACCCGGAAGATGACGATGACATTTTACTCAACCAGACGCGGGACAGTCAGCTGGTATGGCGTTTGAGTGCGTTGACACAGCACTAAAAGGAATAGAACGAGAGTCAGAGTGGACCATCTACAGATACTCACCGTCAAGAGCGTGCGAGACTTGTTGCACGGAAACGAGTAAAGACAGCGAAACAAATGGCTTTGACGATATGTTCAAGTAATGATACATCTTAATACGGTATATAAGTACAAAATGTTAGCAAAATTGCTTTCAGTCATTAAATTACATTATATACTAAAGCAAAATTTGTTTTTTATTAAAAATAAGCTTTTACAATGAATTTTCCAATTAATCCGGATATTCGATTCTCCGTATGGGGTCTGGTCCTAATAGATCCGGTTAGTTACAGTTCTACTGTATATTAATAGGGGTATGAAAAACAAAATCTAATGTAAATCGTCAACATCCGGTGCCCATACTTATCGAAACTGACTTAGAAATTTCGGATGAGTCATTCGCATTGTACTGACGGAACGGATTTTATTCTCTCCGGAATCTTTATCGGATTTTTGACGTCCGATGTGTACAATTCCGAGAAGTGTGCGCAGTCTCATTCAAAGCAATGTATGGAACTCTAATACCTGGTCCGCGCGATGCGTACCATTCATACAGTGCGAACTAATTAATTCGCTTAAATTTACACTACAGATCGAGCATTCTTTGTGTGGTACACGTTATTAATAAAACGCCCAAGAACCACATGTATGTGAAAATGTTGATTGAGCACTCTCGACAAACCTATTTCAGATATTAATTCCAAACAACTTTCATGTTTGCTAAAACAAACGAAAATCATTTCGGGGAAAGGGTATCAAAAACTTTCCTCACTTTTGTGATCGGTTTCGAAAGGGGGTGTAAATGGCAATCTTGACTGTGGAATCTACAGGTTATAACTTCGTGGGCTCACCCTCAGGAAAAAAGGGCAGTTTTTACCTCGACGAGCTACCTCGTGATTAGCAAAACTGGACAGATCGTGTTGGATGAGATATCGACGGGAAACCACCTGGGAGTGTTTGATCATTCGAAATTAAAAATTTCACTATTTGATCGGAAAAATATAAGATTTGTTACGACGTGCTGCTGAAGTTCAGTAATTACCAGCACGGAGTTGCCCGTGACAGTTCTATTCGTGTGGTCAGGTGTGACCGCTGTTCGCTGACCCTCCCAATCCCCGGTGATTGCTACGCATTCCCATCTTGTTTGCTTCGAAAACGAATTCCAAAGGCAACAACAGGATGATCTCGAAGTGGCTATTATCAGCATCATAAATCAAAACACGCTAGAACCAGAAAATGTGGTATGGTTCCAAAGACATTAGGACTGAAAACGCTTATGACGTCAGCGGTCGAAAGGTGCAAAATCCGTTCCTTTTTCATTCGAGGTAGGGGTGACGTCACATTCCAGAAAGAAGAACGAAAGGTGAAAAACTAATAATTTAATTTTAAATTGTTCTAGATTAAATTTTAAAATTCTGGCTCTACACAAAAATACAAACAATTAGGACTATGTTTGTGCTAAATCTCAATATTATAAGCGCCAAAGATTCGTCAGGACACTGCGTATAGAGACTCAGATAAACACTTCCTTTTATAATAGTAGATATATCACGTGTGCCATAAGATTAGAGATGTTGAAAGTCGCTGATATAGAAAAATGACCAAGTAGTTAGGTTGGTACTTCATTTAACGTTATGGGAAAATTTTCCTGGTTTTCTTCCCACGTAATGCGAATGCGGGCCAGCGAATAATACTCCCTCCATTCTTGGACATTTCCCAGAGGTACAATTGGTGAAATCGTCAGTCATCTGATAGCCCAAATAGAGCCAGCGGTACATTTACCTATTGCTTAAATATTGCAAGACAGGAAGCAGTTCTTAAGCGAAGATATCGCTTACTGCCTGCCCTTTATCGATCAAGGCACTATATCAGTTTCAAGATAAAGAACTGGTCCTAGCTTGTTGAATCTTTTTATATTTATGCCTCCGCTATATCTATGGTGTCTAAGCTCATCGGGTAGAGGTTATGACCCCCACAGCACCTCCTCCAAGAAAAAAAAATTAACACAAAGGGGCCTGAGCGCCGAGTGGTTGGCGTGCTGGATCTTGTGTTTACCAACTTTGATCGAATCTCGGTAATCGTATAAATTTTCATAGATGGAGTAATTACCATTTGGTAGATTCCGTGTCCGTAGTACATGACTAAGTTTGGTAATGAGCCGTAGATTTGGTCTAATTGGCCCTCATGTTGCAACAAATAAACGCAGAGTGATAAATTAAACCGAGATATCTTGGAATGATGGACTAGATCTAATTTTGATCCCGGGATAGTAAACTAAGTTGTTTATTCTTCATCGGTTTGGATGTAGTAAATAGTGTAAGGGTGAGAAAAGAGATCAAAGCATCTTCTGTAAATAGTGTAAGGGTGAGAAAAGAGATCAAAGCATCTTCTGTTTGGTATCTGATAATTTACCAAATCATAACTACGCTTGTTTCCAAATGATAGCTCATGAAGTATGATGTTTTGGGATTTTAAAGTCATTTGTGCGAATTTTCGATAAGTTCCGAATCTCAAACATTCAATCCATAGTTTTGTGAAATAGACATTTGTTGAAATGTGGAGCTCCGTTGCATAATGTTAACATTCTAAAGCCTGGATTTTAATATTACATCATGCATACATAAACTATTACCAGCCATTACAAACATTCCCTAACTCGTAAGACGTCCTAAACTGGCAAAATAAAAAATAAAAAGCAAAGTTACCAAATAATTAGCTCTAGGCTGAAAATTCTCAGCTGCCAAGAAAAAACGCGTTCTTTAATTCGAATTCCGAGAAAAACTTTCCGATTTATTACGTTTTTTCCACTTCCACCCTAATCTGATGGGATGTTTAAGAACTGAGTTTTGATTTGATATTCTACCATTTGTGTTGTTCGAGTTCCCCAAAAGAAATTACAAATCCCCCAGCTTTTTCAACAGATTAACACTAATGGTATTTTCAACCGCAAATGTGTTTTCTATGCTAAACTTGAATCGGCTACGGCGAAATCCCGACGTTTTCCCCTTGTTTAAAAATCAATCCCTACCTCAAGTGGACGGCGCGTTACGCATTTTGCGCTTTTCCGTTTTGCATTGTTGTTTCGGATAATTACATGCATTATCCCTCTCCAGTAAAGAGAACTCGTTTTTATCCCCCGTCTTTTTATATCCATCTCCATCCAGCCCTCGAGTCAAGACTCCCCATTGTAAATTCGGAGAATCCCCCTTTTCTCCCTGCAAAATGGGTTTTTGAGAGTATTTTTTCCCGTTTCTCCTTTTTCTTCCGAAAGAGGGTGGGGATGGGAACGCTAATGAATTTACATTCGGAAAAGCTTTGTTTGCGAAAAGCAGCGGGAGAAACGTTAAGTGAAATCAGCTTAAGAAGGAAATGAAGGAAAAACAACCGAAAAAGAAGTAAAGCAGCAGAGAAATTATTGAAAAACTTGGAAAACAAAATGGGATTGCTTTTTTTTTGGTTGATTATTTTTCAGATTGAAACAAAAGTTAATCTTTCAAGAACGCATGCTTAAGCAAGGGAGGGGAAGAGCTATTGTTCGTTTGGAAGAAGCAACACAATCTTTTAAAATGAATTAAATGGCTCGAGAAGTAATATGTAGTTACTGGGACTTCTTAAAGATGTGTATTCACACATAAAGCAATGGGGTCATTGCATTTTGAAGTTGATTTTCCTCTGCGCACTACGTGCTTATGGGGGAAGTATAATAATTCCGACGGACTTTGGTTCTAAGTTAATATTCGTTGCTTATGTAAGCGCTAACTTAAAGTAAACAAAAAAATAAATAACGGAACTTTATTATGGAGCTCTCTTTAGACCCAGTACCGTGTTAATCCAAATTGTATGAATGGCAAATCAAAGCAGGCGTTTACCTTTAAGTAGATGAACTAGCGTATAATAAGACTTTGTTACTAAGTTCCCTTTAGAATCAGTGCGGTAGTAATCCAAACCTTATGAATCGTAAACTAGCGTTGACGTTTAGCTTAACGTTAACAAAGAAGTAATGCGACTTTATAATGGAATTCTATTTAAGAAATATGGGGACAATCCAAATCACATCTATGATAAAAAAAACGTAGTTGTTTAAACTAAGGTATACAAACAATGGATTAATAGAACTTTGATATAGAACAACCTTTAGAATCAGTACGATGGCAAATGAAATCATGTGGGTGGCTACCTAAAGCAGACATTGAACTTTAAGGTAACAAAGTAATAAGATGGAATTGCATTCAAACCAATATAGTGATAATCGCAATCACAAGAATGGTAAATTAACGTAGATATTTAACTTAACGAAGGAAAACGGAGGCTGTTATGGAGTTTCCTTTCGATTCAGTGCGGTATTAATCCCAATCATATAAGTGGTAATACATGGGTGTTTATAACTAAAGCAGTCAAAAAGTTATGATACTTTACTATGGAGTTCCATTTAAATCAGTATATGATCAAAATCCAAATTATATTAAATAGTAAATTAAATTACAGGACTCCCTTATGGAGTTCCTGGGGTTCCTGATACCTGAGTGAATTCAAACACATTTACTAAATTACCATCAGATGAATATGCAAATCTGAGTGAGTGCGTTAAGATTTCATCAGCAGGTACAAATATGCAAAATGCCAGGTCCAAATCCGCAACCTCATTTCTCGAAAAAAAGCTCGTCCTTGGAGTTAATCAATGTTTTCATGAATCAACATACCCATTAATAAATGCCCATCAACATTTCACTACAACGGAAGCATATAATATTCAATCCATAATTTATGCAAAATTAGAGAACAATTGCGATAACAATATGCAAGGTGGACAGAATCGGTAGCACAATAACCGTATCAAGCCATTCTTTGTCAAAATCCAACGCGAAAAGGTGTATAGGAAAGTGTTTAAATTAGCATCGCACTTGAGCAACCCAACGTGCTATTGGCAACGGTCCGGGATCAAATGTGAAGGGAAAGATCCACACGATACCCAAACTTCCGCACCATGCGAACTCGCAACCTTCCGGTTCCTAATCGTTTACTCTTCCAACCGGGGCACCGTGGACCACAGTAAAGCACCAGATCTTATTGCAAATCCAAATGTGTGCCATGAGATCCACTTTTTCGTGTTAGTTTTCCCACCAGGAAACATGTGCTATAACAATTATACCATCTATTCTGACCGCCCTATATATTGGCATTGCAAGTGCTTTGTTTAATTCAGCAGAAATAATGGGGTGATTGTTATATTCATCCGCTAATAGGGTTGGGCCAGTTAGGTGAAATAACGTAGCACTGGAGCAATATAACGGGCTATTAGCGACGGTACAATGCCAATCTCGAGGGGAAATATCCGACCGTTGAATGAGGAGTTTTGATGGATATTTCTTAATGATGGAAAGGCATGTTGTGAGGGTAATTAATGAGAGTATTAGTCAGCTCCGAGTATGGGTTGTCATTACGAGAGCCGATATTTTCGATTTGAACGTAGCGCTTAGGAAACGCGAATCTACTACTGACATTTTAACACACACATTCGGATATGCAAATTCATCGGGTGCTTTATGTTCTGTAACGATTGATTAGTATGTAAGGGTAAGTTCAATAGGGGTTTCGCTCTAAAATATGGAATAGGTAGGTAGTTAATAAACGTCACATTGGAGCAACACAAAGGTCCAGGATGAAACCCGAAGGGAAAGAATCGAGAACAACACCATTTAATTTTTCACTTCGGTCAGATAAAGCGAAAGATTCAACGCGAAACAGTAAACGGAATTAATGCCACCCTCGATTTTAAAACGGATTATTTCTGGTTATATTTTGAAAAGGAAGGTAGTTTAATTGAACGTTGCACTGGAGCTAAACAATGGGCTTTTGTCGACGGTTCCGTACCAATCCCGAAGGGAAAGAATCGAGAACAACACCACTTAATTTTTAACCTCGGTCAGATGATGCGAAAGATCCAACGTGAAACAGTAAATAGAATTTATGCCACCCTCGATTTGAAGACGGATTCTTTCTAGTTATATTTTGACAAGAAAGGTAGTTTAATTAACGTTGTACTGGAGCTAAACAATGGGCTTTTGTCGACGGTTCGGTACCTAACCCAAAGGGAAAGATTCGAGGACAACACCTCGTAATTTTGAACCATAATCAGATGACGCGAAACTTCCAACGTTAAAAGCTATTTAAAGATCCAACACGCAACAGTAAACGGAATAAATGCCACTCTGATCGTAAAACGGGCTCTTTCGGGTTAGATTTCGACAAAGTAGGTATTTTGATCAACGTTTCACTGGAGTTAAGCAATGGGGTTGTCGACGGTCCTGTATCAAACCCGAAGGGAAAGACCCGAGGCCATCACGTAATTTTAAACCACGGTCAGATGACGAAGTCAAACTTGAGCCGGCACCCCATTCTCCGAACTTCCAAGCTACACCAAAGTGGGGACATTCGAGGCCATAGCAGATTTAAGGTGCACCGGTCCCCTTTGTTCACGAAGGTATTTAGCTGGATTCCAACTCGCAACCCTCACGTTTTATAAGGATCCATATGAAAGTAGGTCAATAAACGAATCATTCGTCCAACGCATCCTTTTCTTGGATTGGATTTGTGTGTGTTATAGCGTAAGGCCCAAGAGCGGACAAACTGCACCAGTACCCTCATATTCAAACTTGGCAGCAGGGCGACTCTAAACCTGCCAAACGATCCAGAATAGATTCGATTCCCAGAGGGTATCATAGCGATTTGCATAAAATCTAAGTCAAGGAAGAAATATTTTTATTGATTTCACTAGCCCTTCAGGCTAACCGTTACGTATACTTCAATAGACAACATTTGTTTTCTTAAGGAATCCGTTTGATACGGAAGGAAAAAATACGGTCAATAGACGACTCAATCGTAAGACCAAACCTCAGCGGTCGCACGGAAAAATGGATCGTATATTTACTGTGAATATTGCGAAAGTAGCTTAGGTCGATATCAGTATGTATTCCATTCGAGTCAATACGATTTCTAAAAGAAGGAATGTGATCCACTGGTGGTTCGTAAATCGCGTTTTGGTGAAAAGAACATTTTAAAGGTAGTCAAAATGATCATAACACAGACATGGTGAATGGTTGGTTATCATAGCACACGGGTTAGATTTATATTAGGCTCTATTCTCGTCAGAGAATCCTTAAATTTCCCATCAACTATTTGTAAACAGTTCCTCTTTTTAGCAATACGAATAAATGACAAAGTACACCCGTCCAAAAGAATCGAATCCCCCGATTGTAATCGCACAATTTACATCGCAGAACAAAGGTAACACAATCGATAGGGATGAATGTTTTCTACCAATATCAGTATTTAAAACTTGTCTAAGGGGCTGTCTTCATATTATGTTGGGTGCTTGCTCTGAAAATTTCAATACGAACCCCCATCTTTTATCACAAATTTGGATTCTACACTTAATTTCTGGCGGATATAAAAATGTTCATAATTTATTGGATTTTTCACCGATTTGTAAGTGTTAGAAAATTAGATCTCCTAGTGTTTAATTGGTGTTTCACGTTTTTTGTTATATTTGCCACAATAATTAATTTTCCTAGGAAATTGTTTTTTCCCCATCCTTTGCTACCCCAAAACTCAAACACAATCTATAAACATTTTAATTATCAAACTAAATTTTACTGTTTTTTATTAGTTATGATATTAATATTCATACAAATTATGAATAGAAACCTGGGCAAATTTTGCATCCTTGCGTTTCAACTGTTACTTAAACATCGGAATTCCAAATTTCAGCTCATCACGTGCATAATTAGTAGCGCAGTGAGATTGCAAAAGTCGATGATTATTATCGTTAGTGGGGATTGTTCACAAAGTGAAAACAGAAATTTCTGCCAACAGATTTTGGGATTCAATCTGAATGGATTCTGACTTAGTCTCCATCCTAATAGACTCCATACCAATGCGCCTGCATCAGATCATGGACTGCGACGGCCACTACACGTTTTTATTAATATTTATAATGTGATTGCACTCCGAACCTTTACACGCTCAGTCAATGGTTTTTATGAATATTCTCGGTCAATTTCAAGGACTATCTTCATCAAATCCGCCTGAAATTGGGTGTAGAATATAAATTTGTGATAAAAAATGGGGGTTAGTATTGAAAATATCGGAGCAAGCACCCAATTTAATATGAAGACGATCCCTTAGTCAGATTTCCAATATTGGTAGTTGAAGAAAACATTAACCCCTATCGATTGCTACCTTTCATTTTGTTCTGTGATGTAACTTTCGCAATTACGATCGGGTGAGTCGTTTTTTCTTTGATGGGTGTACCACTGTAGTGAGAGCATGTCTGTATGGTCGAGTCGAAAACTGTTTGATTTAGACACTTTTACGCGACACATGTTTTATTATTGAAGGATATTCTTACTGCCCGCTCTTGTTCCTCATCCCATTGGGTCTTCCACTATCCCTCCTGGACCCAGCGACCCAGCATTGCCCCCACCCCAAGATTATTTGAGCACCCACTTGCAGTAGTGCCAACTTTGGGGAGGGAGTAGCTCCCAATATGGGAAACTAGGTTACCGTAGTTTTCCCAAGTGGGCGCTGGAGGTATCTTGGGGGTAATGCTGACCCCTTGAAAAATAGGAGTTTAGGAGCAATCTCTCACAGGTGAAATGTTGACAAACAATGCTTAAAATTGAAATTCAAAACAGGATCCCAAGAAGATTTTTTTCTAATGGCGGGCCCATTTGACCTAAGTCATTGGCCACTACAAGGCCGGAAGTGATGGCCACTTGTGAAGGAGCACCCAGTGGGAGGACCATCATTGCCCTTAAAAATTTATACTTCGTAATTCTGAACCATGTTCAGATGACGAAGCAACACCTGAGCTGGTATACGCTTACAAACATCCATGCCCGAAACCGGATTCGAACCGGGGACCTTCCGATCTAGAGGCTAACACCTTAAATACTACAGGGTGGTCCCGAATTCATAGTACAAACTTTAATGGTAGGTACAGGACATTGTAACAATGATTTATTGTATAGGAATGTATAGTCGCAAGTGACGCGGTGAGGCGTAAACAGGGGAAATAAAAGGAAAGAGAAATGGAGTGATCGGTTGGTATCATTGCCGGTAGAGGGCAGTAGATGTCTAGCCGCTTTTGAACATGATGCATCGCAGTAGGGAAAAGCGCCATTCACAATTGTGCTGCCGTAGACGATGGGTGACTTTACGTATGCAGAAAAAGCAGACATGCATTACATGTACGGCCGTGCAAATGGTAACGGCAGAGCTGCGTTACGAATGTATCGCGCGGAGTATCCTGATCGACGAATGCCGGATCATAGAATTTTTCAACGGTTACATCGTCAACTTTGTGAAACAGGTGCGTTCGACGTCAACAGACATGGCGCTGGTCGAGTAAGAGCTGTACGCACTCCAAGGCTGGAAGAAAGCATCTTGAACATTGTGGCTGATAGACCCGAGTCAAGCACAAGAACTGTTGCGCGTGACGTAGGTGTGAGTCATCAGACTGTATGCAGAGTGTTAAACGAAAATCGCTTACACCCCTTCCATTTTCAGAAAGTACAAGCATTGAATCCGGCAGATTATCCTCGCCGCGTGAACTTCTGCCTGTGGGTGATGCAGCAATGTGCGTTGCAGCCGGATTTCGTAGATTATGTGCTATTTACAGATGAAGCGACATTTTCACGCGAGGGTGTCTTTAATGCGCACAATTCCCATGTGTGGGCAACCGATAATCCACATGCAACGCGTCGACATGCGTTTCAACAACGTTTCAGTATTAATGTGTGGGCTGGTATTGTGAACGACTTTTTGATTGGCCCATACTTACTACCCACGCGGCTCACTGGCGGAAGCTATCTTATTTTTCTGAAAGAAGTGTTACCACAACTGCTGCATGATGTTCCGATCGCCATTCGTAACCGCATGTGGTTTCAGCACGATGGGGCGCCAGCACACTTCAGCATTGATGTACGGAATTACCTGAATGCCACGTTTGGTACTCGATGGATTGGGCGTGGTGGACCAGTCCCTTGGCCACCCCGATCTCCCGATTTATCGAGCCTCGATTACTTTTTATGGGGACATCTAAAGCATCTTGTTTATGAGACTCCAGTTGACTCAGATGAGGATCTCGTCGCTCGCTTATCTGTAGCTGCTGCAGGTGTGCGTAAAATACCAGGCATCTTTGAACGTGTACGCCAATCGCTCCACCGACGCTGTCAAGCATGTATCGATACTGGTGGACGCAATTTTGAACAATTACTGTAAACATGACACTTGTCAACAACGCTTTCAATAAAATCTTTGTTTTTCCTTTCGGCCGTTATTTCCCCTGTTTTCGCCTCACCGCGTCACTTGCGACTATACATTCCTATACAATAAATCATTGTTACAATGTCCTGTACCTACCATTAAAGTTTGTACCATGAATTCGGGACCACCCTGTATACAGGTTGGTCGGCCGATCCCAAGAAGAAAGGTAAGGTAATTTTAATTAACATCATACTACAGCAACACAACATCAAGGATGGTCCGGAATCAATCCTCTTTGGGAAAGATCCAGGACAACACCACGTAATTTTGAACCACGGTCATGTGACGAGGTAACACCTGATCTGGCAATCCACTCTCCAAACGTCCACACTAAACCAGCCTGGAGTCTTTCGGCCACGACAGATTTAAAGTGCACCAGCCGCTTCAACACCATACGTTTACAAACATCAATGTACTGACCTCGATTTGAACCAGGAACCTTCCGATCTAGAGGCTAACACATTAACCTCCAAAACGGTTGGTCGGCCCGGATCCCAAGAGCTATGACCTCACACTGGCACATCTTTAAGCGTATACGGGCTTCATGGACACGAGGAACTCCGATCGTCTTTTCGTTTTCCATGTGATATACTGCTTTTGGTGTGCATAGAGATCAAGCTATTGGAATACCATTCCTACTATTGGGATACCAATCTTTCTGTTTCATCCCACCGCTCTTGGAAATGAGTAGAAGTTTGGAGAGTGGTGTGTCAGCCTACGTTGGATATTATCATATGATTCGTGGTTTCAAATTACGAGGTATTATCCTCGTATCTTTTGTTTCGGATTACATCACGGACTGTCGCCAACATACACTCTATAACAAAAAAAATCGACGCACGAAGAAGGAATCATCCGATTGCTTTGAAATTTCGTATGCAAAAATATTTTGACCAAATATGCAAATGATTCAAATTTGGTGTTCAATGAATGAATAGTGCGATTTCCAGCGCATCGGAACTGCGCAATCAGCAGATGTAAATAAGGAGTTGTTCTTGAACTGTTGTAAAAAAATTCTGCTGCATTGCGATTTAGCATACCTTTCAACGACTGAAAAATACCTTCGCTGCATGATTCGAGCTCATTACGAGTTTCAGAGCTTGAAAGAGGTCGTATCATTGGATTGAAAGAGGCAGGTTGAGCAAATCGGAGAATCGCTCGTCATGTGAGTCGGAGCGATGCGGCGATTAGAAGATGCTGGCAAGAGTGGGTGGACAGTGACAGATTTAATCGTCGTGATGGTAGCGGTCGACGTAGGGCCAAAACACATAGCGGGGACAGAGTGATTGTCAGATCAGCTGTCACAGCGCCTGATTCATCGCTATCAACCATCAGTCGTGCGACCCACACACGAGTTTCCACCATGACCATTCACAGACGGCTGAGAAAGCGAAATCTACGCTCGTACCGACCGTTACGCCATCTGCCACTCATGTCTGCACACTGTCGAGCCAGATTGCAGTGATGCTTGGCTCGATCAGGCTGGAATGATGCTGACTGGGGACGTATAGTCTTTAGCGACGAATACACCTGACGATGATCGAAGACGTGTCGGGAGACGCCCAGGGCAGCGTGCCGATCCTGCTTTTACTATTGCACGCCACACGGGCCCTCAACAAGGAGTTATGGTCTGGGGTGCCATTTCCCTTGATAGCCGGACCCCTTTGATCGTTATTAGAGGTACACTTACTGCACAGCGGTACGTTGACGACATTCTGAGACCTGTTTTGCTACCGTTCCTTTCGCAGTACCCTGGGCTTATTTTTAAGCAAGAAGATGCCAGACCACATACGGCACGTGTTGCTATGAACTGTCTTCAAGCTTGTCAAACACTTCCTTGACCAGCCAGATCACCAGATCTCTCTCCCATCGAGCATGTCTGGGATATGATGGGAAGGCGACTGCATCCGGTATGGAATGTTGATGACGTAGTCCGACAATTGGAGCAAATTTGGCAAGTAATACAGCACGAGACCATCCGGGAGCTTTATCGGTCTATGTGACGCCGTGTGGCAGCTTGCATCCATGCTAGAGGTGGGTCAACACCTTATTAAGCTCGTTACTGTAACTCTGAAATAAATCATTCAATTGTTCTGATATTTTAATCATTTTCTATTCTGTACATAATTTTCCTATCCACCAATTTTTGTCTCCATCGGACAACTCCTTCTTGGTGCGTCTATTTTATTGTTATAGAGTGTATATGTTGCACCAGTACGACGTTAACGACCTATCTTTACGTTCAAAGTGATTAGACGTCCAAGATCTACCCATTACTTCCCCTTTCACGACACTTTACTTGAGGTCTGTCTGTCTTGTGTTTGGAGTCGCGGTAGCCCGGATGGTACAGTAACGGAGTAGCAACCGGATGGTCGCGAGTTCAATTCCAACAAAGACCGTCGTGCGCAAAGTAGAATACTGCTCGTCAAATCTATCGTGCCTCAGTAGTTTTCATGTTGGCGTGATGTGAAAGCTTGGAAAGTGGGGTGACAGCTTAGGTGTAACGTCATCATTTGACCATGGTTCCAAATTACAAGGCGTTGTTGTATATTTTACTTCGGAATTGATCGCGGACCATCGCCAATCACTTGACCGTTGGATTATTCCCATGCGACGTTAATTAAAATACCTCTACCTACTTATCTGTATTCTGTTTGGTATGGTTTGGTCAAATATGGCTTTTGTGGCTAAAAGAAATACAGAAACAACAAAAGATTATGGTTTGTAAAAGCATATACACACACCTAATATCTTGTACAATGGGTTGTTGCAAAAATGGATTACATTTGCAACATCTTATTTGGTTGAAATTGATTTTATCATGGTAACTAGATTTAATTTTATAGGGGAACTACGTTGTTGCTGGAGGGGATATTGCTTACAAAAATAGAGCCTAAAATACACAACTGTTAGAAAAAAAGAGGCTCATCCTTATCATTAGCGATTTTTTTTAAAAACAATGGAGCTCCGCGTCCGGCTAATTGCTACGCAAACCAACGATCCTTTTTCAGAGTTTTCAAGCTCCTACGACGGCGAAACGATCTTAATAATTCGTATATTTCTGATTAGACTTTTCGGGCCATGAGATCACGGCGAGGGCTTCACACCTTGTTCGCTAACGCTTGCCAACCCCCGGTAATTGCTACGCAAACCAACACTTCTTTAGCACAAGTGATTTCCCTCTTTTTTTACTTTAACACTTAATGCACCCTAAACTAATAGAAGCATCAGTAAAAAACTCTCTCCATCTTGCTCCCTGTACAATTTTGACTAAGCCATATTAAACTCGTAATTTTCTGATATGTACTTACACGGGAAACCGTCTGAGATTCGAGTGAAAAAACGAGTTGAGCCTTTGGACTTTCCCGGCCATGGCGTAACAGCGCGTTTTAATGGCCAAATAAAATAAAAATCTTTGCTACGATAAATTTTATATCTGGCACACCCGTCAGTTAGAAATGTAACCTTTCATTTCCATGAAGAAAAATGTACGCTATTGCCAAATTTTGAAATCATAAATTATACTTTTCATCTTATCAAATTTATTTACAAAACAATTTTACAAATAATTGTACCATAAAAGAAAGTACATTCTAAGCTTTCACGAGGTAGTTTCAAATTTTAGATCTATTAGTTAAGCAATAGATATGACAGTTTTAGTTTTGTGTATCGGAAATTACGATCTAAAAAATACTAAACTTGTATGACCAACTTTATTTATATCGAATTCATTTATTACCTAATTTAAAAAAAAATCACCATTAGAAAGAGTTTATTCTAAGGTTTCCCGTGAAGTATTGAAATTTAAAAACAAATAGTAATAAGCTAAATATATCTCAGTTTTACCAAAAAAGCAACAAAAATGTCCCGATTTTTCCCAAATTTCAAAAAAATATTATTAGTAACCAAATTGAAACTTCTAAAAAAACTTAGCGAGGTGCAAAAGTTTACGTTTAGAGATACTCTAAAAAACTCACGGCTGAGGACTGACAATTTATGTTTTGCTAACTCATGTTAGAAATTTCACTTTTTTCCACTTAGGCACTTAATTTATCCTAAACTAATATCCACATCGGAAAAAATCTTTTTCGTCGTGTTCCCTGTACAATTATGAACAAACCATGTTAATTTCGTAATTTTTCTGATCCGAACTTTTTGGGGAAAATGTCTAGGAATCAAGCGAAAAAAGCGAGTTTTCAATCCTGCGGCGACTGCGGGGATAACCTTTTTTCTAATATAGAGAGATTTACTGATATAATTGATTTATTATTAACAATAATGAGCGATGTAATATGAATATGCACAATTGATATTTCCTATTTTATTTTAATAAACAGCTTTGTTATACAATTTAAAAATTATTTCATTTGGAAACTTTTTTTTTAATTTAAAAATTGCACACATCTATATAAATATTTTGGAGAAATTCTAAATTCGAACACAGCAACACTTGCTATTTATAGAGGGAGACAAAAAAATACCTCTGTAAAGGTGACCTCGTGTGATTAAGGTTAAGAAACTACGATCGATTGCACCAAGAAGGTATAACATAAACAATCACATTATACGTAGAACCTTAAACAGTTCGCCATTCTTCCTATAAGAGAAACCCATACCAGTTAATGTTTCAACAAACAAGGCTTTAAACTTCAGATATTCTCGAGAAGAAATACAACATTTTCTGTAGTACCAATATTATCTCTGTCTACAATCTTATCTGTTTTTCTTATATGGATTTTACTTTGTATACTTTGTTTTTAAGCTGCTCCTGAGAGCAGCGAAGTACACAATTTTAAGTTTTCTAGAGATAATCCTCGGCTATAAAGATGTTTTTTATGTTCAGTTGAAACTGCGTTCTTGTCCAGACGACATATATGATTATGTTTTAAATGTTATCAGGGATAGTATCGATATGTAGATAAAATCAAAAATAAACTTATAAGCGGTGAATATAAAGATTTTTCACGTTAATGTAGTCATAGAATAATCATTTGTATCATTAGTAGTACACTTTCCGGCAAATAAACTTCTGGCATCTTATACTGTAATATTTAATTTTAATTAATTCTTACATGTAAAAAGAAATGTATCGTAATAAGCAATTCAAGATAGGCTTTCTTTTTTTTCTGTACTTACTATTGATTTAACGTTTAAGTAATGAGTACGGTTTTAGTTGTTTACTTTATTTTAACATTTTGACTACGGCTATAGATATAACAAACGCAATTCTTTCTTAATGCAATTTTTTATAACTTTCAATGTAAAATTGATGTACTTGTCATTTTCTATTCCCTCTTGACGCGATTCTTATAAATTTCAAGGTACGACTGATGTACAGGCTGTTGTCTAAATTCTATCTTGGCGCGATTCTTAAAAATTTCAAGGTACAACTGATGTACTGGCCGTTGTCTAAATTTTCTCCCCTGGGGCGATTTTTATAACACTCAAGGTACAACAGATGTACTGGTCGTAGTCTAAATTCTCACTTGGCACGATTCTTATAACTTACAAGGCACAAATGATGTACTGGACTTTGTATAAATTCTCTCTTGTCGCGATTCGTCTAACTTTCAAGGTACAAGTTATGTTCTGGCCTGTCTAAATTCTCTCTTGGCGCTATTCTTGTCAATTTCAAGGTACAACTAATGCACTGGCCGTTGTCTAAATTCTCTCTTGGCGACATTCTTATAACTCTCAAGGTGCAACTGATGTACTGGCCGTTGTCTAAATTCTCTCTTGGCGACATTCTTATAACTCTCAAGGTACATCTGATGTACTGGCCGTTGTCTAAATTCTCTCTTGGCGCCATTCTTATAACTCTCAAGGTGCAACTGATATACTGACCGTTGTGTAAATTCTCTCTTGGCGACATTCGTATAACTCTCAAGGTACCACTGATGTACTGGCCGTTGTCTAAATTTTCTCTTGGCGACATTCTTATAACTCTCAAAGTACAACTGATGTACTGGCCGTTGTCTAAATTCTCTCTTGGCGACATTCTTATAACTCTCAAGGTACATGTGCTGACGCGATTCTTATAACTTTCAAGGCAAAAGTGATGTTCTGGCCTGTCTAAATTCTCTCTTGGCGCGATTGTTATAAATTTCAAGGTACAACTGATGTACTGACCATTGTCTATATTCTCTCTTGACGTGATCATGGTATAACTGCAGTACCGACTGTAGTGTAAAAGTTAAGTAACTACTACTATTTATTGCTAATACAAAAAAAGTTTATTTTAATTTTTTATTGCAAAAGTAATTAACTTCTAAACTCCTGAAATTACAAGGTGTTGTCCTCGGATCTTTCATTACGGAATTTATCCCGGACCTTCTCCAATAGCCGGCTGTGTTGCTCTATGTGACGTAATTGCAACTACCAATTAACTTCTTTAACTCTCCGAGGGTCACAGTGTTTCCGAGTATTGTATCATTGCTTTTACACCACACAATATGGAAAATGACTAAATCACCGCATCTATTGGTTGAAAAAATGTAGGAAAGATTTTATTGGTCAAGAAGTGCATATACTTGGTTAAAAATCACCCAAGAGAGACTGCATATTTTAGAATGTATATATTCGTATGAACCCCTCAGAGGGTTAAGGAAAAGTAAGGGATAATAGTTAATTTCTGAATTGTCTGCGTGAGCATAAAACGCAACCGCTCTTTTTTTCGAGGATAAAAAAAAAAGAATAATGCACAGAGGGTAAGAAAAAAAGCGACGAACGAAATACCTCCTTATTAGAAACTAGCAAAATACCCGACCCTAATCGGTTTGAATTGGTTTACTCTAAATTGAAGAGATAATCAAAATATATAGTGACTTACGTTTTTTGAAGAATAAAAATTTATTTAAATACCTTTCACCCATCTTTACAATTTCTACAACTTACTTTGGACACAAATCCTACACATGCATATTCATTCATGTAATACATTTCACATACATCGCACCCTCGCTGTATGACAAAGCTACAAAATGATGAAAGGTGACACTAAGGTTACTACTACAAAAGACGATTTTGAGGGAGATTTGGAATTCCATTTCTAAACTTCTTTTCATGTTCAACTCAATTAATAAAAACGATGATTTACTGCGAGGGCTCTCGCACTCATAGTCAACAAAACAATATTTTCTACTCGTGGCACTCTTGCATCCGGCATGCAACATTGTGGAATTTCGCAATTTTCTCCTGTCATTATGACAGTTAATTTGTTAATGTTTGAATAATTACAGTTCGGATTTTTTAAACATTATTATTCTTTCAATAATGGTATTATTATTTCAATAATGGCAAAACTATACTTAAAATTTACTGAAAATGTATTCTGATTTACCTGCCATTATTAAGTCGAATACTTTGAGGTGGTGTTGCGTGTGATGAGAAGGAAAACACTTTTATTAAAATAATAAATATTTAAAACAGAAAACAGCGAAATAAAACAAAATAAAAGATGTCGGAAAAAATTGTTCTAAAGCTATTAATTTCTGATTCATTTTTATCTCTTGATCTCGCACAGTTGCCACAACTTACAACTAAAAGTGCACAAAATTTAGAAATGCGAAATTACTTCAGAGCGAAATAAACACGAATTTCCGTTTTATTCCCGTACGTTGAAAAATATCGTCTGTCCCAAATATTCGGAAATCGTTCACATTGAGCAAAGAACAAAAATAAGAATAGAATTAAATAAAATATCGGAGCTAGAATTCCATTAAAAAAATTTGAAAAATAATTGGTTTTTAAGCAGTACTGGTTAAGCAAATCAAAGTAATCGTAATGCTCAATGTACATTCCAATTTTTCCATTCTTATTTATATAGATAATTAAGAAATAATAAGGCTTAAATTTTTTTTAATGCTTTTATTTACAGTTATAGATAAATTATGCTACAGTTGAACACTTTAAGGGGTTTACACGTACTAGAATTCCATCTTGCAGTTTTTACTGTATGATGTGAAGTCAAATTTGACTTTTACAAATGGTATATATTTTCGAATAATTCTATTCTAAGAAAAGAGCAATATAATCTTTCCGAAAGACTTTATTCTAAGGAAATCAGCACAATTCAGTTTTTCAACAAATATTTTATACTAGGAACACAATCAAAAGAGTTATTGTGGAATATCAAGCTTGGGAAATATACTATTGTTCTTTCCCTTAGAATAAAATCCCTTTAAAATATTCTATTGCTCATGACCTTCAAATAGAATCCCTTGAAAATATTCTGTTGTTAATTATTATAGTTAGATTCTTTTATAAGAAAAAGAGAAATCGAATCGTTTCAAAATATTTTATTCTTAGGAAATCAGCACAATTGAGTCTTCCCGCAAAGGTTTTATACTAGGAAAGGAAGTAAAAGAGTTATTGTGGAATATCATCCTTTGGAAGTATTCTATTGTTCTTTCTCTTAGAAGAAAATCCCTTTGAAATATTCTATTGCCCATTACCTTCAAAATGTTATGTTAGTTTTTCGTTTAGTATAATCTTCTCGAAATAGTCTATTTTTCTTTTTTTCTGGAATGTAATTTCTAAGAAATATTCTATTTCTCCTTTCTTAGGAATATAATCCCAGTGAAATATTATATTGGTCAATGTCAAAATTGTTTAGAAGACATGCTGGTTCCAAGGAAACTGTAGGTTGAAAGGTAAGGTAATTTTAATTAACGTTGTACTAAATTAACAAAGCGGGCAACTGACGACGGTAAGTGACCAATCCTCTAAGGGAAAGATTTGAGAAAAACACCATATAATTTTGAACCAAGGTCAGAAGATGAGGCAACACCTGAGCTGTCACCCTTCTCTCCAAACTTCCACACCAACCCAATATGAAGACTTTGGGCCACGACGTATTTAAGGTGCATCAGCCGCCTGTACACCATACGCTTACAAACATCCATGCACTGACCCGGATACGAACCAGGATCTTTTCGATATAGAGACTAACAACATAACCACCAGCTAATTTTTTCCCCCGAAATGTAATCTGATTTTATAGACTTCAGTTCAACTTACCAAACAAACGATTGGTTTATTTGTTTTTTTTTAGCACAATATCTATACTTGACCATATTGTGCCAGACACAAGACATACAATATCAAGAAATGTTGTACATACATACAATGAAATGTTGTACCAAGTACCATAATACAATGAAATGTTGTACATACATACAAAGAAATGTTGTACCAAGTACCATAATACAATGAAATGTTGTACCAAGTGCCATAATACAATGAAATGTTGTATCAAGTACCATAATACAATGAAATGTTGTACATACATACAATGAAATGTTGTACATACATACAATGAAATGTTGTACATACATACAATGAAAGTTTGACTAACACAGAAGAGAGAAATATACCCAGGGAGGAATGCATCCAACAGGAATCGAACCTGTACAGCCAAAAATTCTAACGTCGAACAAACGAAGGGCTATAGCTTTTATGAAACGCGACGCAAGCAATAAAATCAAAACGAAATAGCTTACACGATATAGCCACGCGAAACTTCCGGATGAAGACGAATGCATGAGGAATCACAGTACGATGAGTAGAAATGCTTTGTTTCCACGTTTTTGAACTCGATTTCTACTCACCCGTGCTTGGCTCCCCTTTCTGGAAAATCTCGGAATTTGAAATGGAGAAATAAAATTCCATTCCAACGTCAGTCTTATTGCTATACTTGTGTTAATCTTTTTTCCAAAACTCAGCACTGTTGAAACACTGCTGTGAAATGAAATAAAACGAAATGAGAAATTGAATTTTATTCCGTTGCTATTCTATTGTGTATTATACCGTGTCAAATAAATTAGATTGTTACAACGTTGTGCAAAAATAAATGGCTTTTCAGTTCGTTAGTGGATTTTTTCATAAAATGTTACAAGAAAATTTATTCTCTCAAAAGACATTTAAGTTATATGAGTGGAACCCAAAAGAAAGCGGACAGAATTTATAAAATAGCAAGTTTTTATTTTTATAAGTACATACTTAGTCCATCTCAAAGTACTCTCCGTTTGCCTAAATACAATAGTCAATACGTTTCTTCCACTTCTGGAAGCAGTTCGTAAACTCCGTTAGAAATGCTTCTCAAAGTTTGTCATTTTTTGTTTAACTCATCCACGTCCACTAACTTTAAGCTCTGTTTTCAACCCCGGGAACAAAAAATAGTCACACGGAGTAAGATCGGGTGAATAGGGTGGATGGGGAAGTAGGATCATGTCATTTTTGGTCAAAAACTGCTTGACGAGCCAAGAGGTGTGCAGTTGCGTTGTTATGGTGGAACCACTACTCACTACCTTATCACATTTCTGGCCGTTTTCTTCGAATGGCATTCCACAAATGCTTTAAAACGTCTAAGTAAAACATCTGGTTAACAGTTTGACACGGTGGAACGAACTCTGAGTGGACGAATATGGTTCGTTGTCGGTCTTTCGTCACCAATTCTTGAATCATTTTCTACATGTTTCCGTCCGTTTGAGGACGACTTGATCGAGGTTCATCTTCAATCGACATTTCAGCCGTTCTAAAAAGGGCTACACTCAAAACCAGGCGTTCTCTTCATATCACCATCTTTGTAAGCTTTCTCTCTCACTCTTCAACCGTTTCAGTACCGGATTTCCGCTACAGAAAACATAATTTAATTGCAGCGCTGTCCTTCATCAGCAAAATCGACGAACACCCAAAACTTGATTTAGAAAAAGTTCACTCACTTGCTCAAGGTCAACACTTGATAACGCCGCTTGGTTGACTGATAGTAGAGATTCATCAACACTTCCATCAAGCGGCAGAACCCCGTACTACAAAAGCCTTGCCCACCGGTTTCTTTTAGGTCCTCCTCGTATATGGGGAATTCATGTCATACTGGTGCAACAGAACAAACAAGTGGTTACAGTCCGAGATCAATACCGAAAGAAAAATTTGAAGATAACATTTCGACCTTTAGAACCTCGGTAAGGTCACGAGGTCAACAGCCGCGCTGCCATCCCACTATCGAAACTTCCACACCACGCCAAAGTGAAGACATTTGATACTACGACAGATTTAACGTGCTCCAGCTTCCAACGAACATCACGGGTTTTGCTTGGTTCGCGTATCGAACTGGCAAACCTCCGATTGCTTACCTTCTACTCTACAGCAGTGTTATAGCGGCCCAGTTATAAGTATCAACTCATCATGTAAGGTTACGTCTTTACTAGGATTTGTTTTTTATAGCCTTTATTATCAAACCTTTCCCGAGTTTAACTTCAGACAAACCCATATTTGTCTGATTTCCCAGCAGTTTCGTTGCATCGACGAATCGCTTGATGAGCTTATGTTGTTTCCTTTCGAAACGTTCAGCTTGTGTACATTTTTGACGCATTATGTTAATTCGAGTTTGTATAAAAAGGAGCTACAGCATTTATAGTATACTATTAGGGCAGTGATTTCAAACCTTTTTTCGGATGGCACACATAAAATTATTGCTAAAATTCTACGGAACATCAATTTTTTTTTCCCTTTCGATATGACAAAAAAGTTTTTGTATTTTGAAATTAGATATTTACTACTCTTTTTGCTCCCAAATGGCTTTGCAAATTATCGCAATGAAACTGAACATCGTAATAAAAATAGGAACAACCATTTATATGGGTATTGCTCGAAATTTCTTTTGGACTTGCTTGTCAAAACTAAGCCATTTTAATAAAATAAATCTTACACTATCGAAGCCGTTTTACCATGAACTCTCATTTTGCCACCACACAGGTTAAAAAAAATCTCTGTTCCAACGGAACGCCATAGCGAGCCGAAAATAGTTGGAGTCACCTAAAAGTTTCAGAAAAAATAAGCTTTGCAAACTTCACAACGTCAGAGCTCAGAGTTTGAGATCTTTTGCCGCTTCAGACAAACAAAGTCGCGCATCTATTTCCACGGCAGTTTCATTGCATCAGCGAACAGCTTCTTGAGCTTTATACTCATTTTCCGTGATCAGCTCGTGACAGCTGTTGACGATTTGTGTTGATGGGACTCTTGCGTAATAGTCTGTATTAAAATTAGATTTACGACCCTACGAGAGCGATGTTGTAGTAAAATTAAAGTAACCGAGTCTACCTTGAAATTCCAGAGGTATCATGACAAGAAAATTTCCGGCAGCAAGATATCATGAGAGGTTTTGCTGCTCCAGACAGCTTTCCCTGCGTCTTATAGAGGTAGGGTTCTGACCAAAATACCTGTATATACTACCCTACAATAATGGAATGGACAGCAAGATGTGATGGTGTAAGGGAAATAATACATTCTTTAATCGGGGGTTGTCCTCACGTGCTGAAATTACACTAGTAACCCTTCTGGGCATCCTTTAATCCAGGTTTTGATACACAGCTATGGGTGTGTGTGTCCATTTCTGCTGCAAGAGTGTCGCTAGCTCAGCTATAGATTTTGGACGTTGTTCCCTGGTCCGTAATCGTCGTTCTAACTCGCCCCACAAATGTAATATGGGGTTTAGGTTGGGACTCTGATCAGGCCAGGGAAGCCGTTTTACGTCCATATATAGATACCATTGCATGACAGAGGATGCAACATGGCATCGGGCGTTGTCGTCCTGCAAGTAACATTCGTCCATTCCATCAAATTGCCAGAACGTAGATAGAACCTGATTGTTCAAAATGTTTCGTAGGCGTCGGCGTTCAATTAACCAGAAAAACATCCAAATGTTTCAGGCCATACAGCAAAAAACACTCCCAAACAAGTAGTCTGATTTTATGCCATTTTTATGCGCTGGCGTTCGGTTAATTATTGTAGGGTAGTGAATGTAAATTGGAGGTAAATTCGAACTGTACTAAATAGTGAATCGTTTATTTTAGGGTCTATCAAAACCGCCCAAGTGGTTTCGACGAGATCATAATGATCTGACAAATTTTGTTAATGGCAAGACATCTCGTCATGAAAATCTGACATACTTTGGTAATGATGTGATCAAGAATCTTGTCAGTTCCCTTCTACAGACGAGATATTTCGTTATCACGATATAGCCGATGTTTTCATGGTTACCAGATCAAGATCTGGTCACTTTCCCCAATGACGCGATACCACATCGAGATAACACGAGGAGGATTAATTTAAAATTGAATTATTACTGATGGATGTAAGAGAAAATGTTAACTTGTAACAATCGGTTTGATTACAGCAGTACATTTATTTTGAGTTCTACTAAAATGTTTAAGGCATATTGTGATTTAAGTTTGATTTTTCTTTCTATCTGTTGAAAGATTTGAACAAACTTCAAACTATGAACGAAAGGAAATGAAGTGTAATTAGGGTACCGTGTGTTGAATTAGTATTTTTAAGAATAATTTCTGTTGTTGCGGTGGTAAGTAGACGCAAGATCCTCTTTTCCATAGATAATAATCCAGCTTTTCAATCGAAATTATGCTTTGATTTGCATCCAGTGTAACCCTCCATAAATATTTGACACTTGCGAAGTCGTTCGTTTTTGTTTGGTTTGTTTACACTTAAAATGACTCTTACACACGCATTTACATTAAACATTGAAAATTGTATAATTTATCGATTTAATTCTTTTTTTTTCTGTGAAAAGATATATTTCGACAAAAATTACATTTTAAACTATCTTTCTATTTGTTTGTCAAGAATCGAAAATGTATTAGGGGAAGTATTCGGTACTGTATGAATATTCAAATTGGTCTTTGGAAGTAATTACGTCAAAACGACAGTTTTATAACGTAGCATATTAAGTTTAAATGTTTAGATAGTTCGAATGATAATGTAGAACTTTATTTAAACGAGAAAATACCGACAAAAAAAAGCGGTAACGATTATCGTGGAAGAAACGTGTTGTCAATGAAACAATACAAATACAAATACAAATATTGACTACCAGCTACAGGCTCATGCCCAACAAGGCTGGTCCTTTGTTTATGAACTCCCCAATTTCCACTGACTATCCAATTGTATCTTAAATTCGTACACTCCCTTTGAATTAACTATATTTTCTGGCAACGCGTTCCAACCAAAAATAATAAGACAATTTAAGTAAATGAAATCACTGCAACTTTAAAAGAGGTTCTTAAAATCAAGGACATCTTCATACATTGATTTTTGTTACTCGAAATGGATTTTTGATGATCAAATATCATTCTATTAAACAAAAACAATAATGGTATTAAAGATATCGATACAATTTCCTCAATTTAAAATTTCCTGAAAGAGAAATACGTTAAATTTAAATTTTATTTTATTTATTCGTAATTCCAACATTTCTACACTTACATGATGGGGGAAAGTACCAAAGAACAGAACATTAGTCAAAGGAAAACATTGAGCAGTACAATCGTATAACATTAGGCAAAGGAAAACAACAGTACAATTGTATAACATTAACTACATCATATAAGCACAAAACAAAAATTTTAATTGACAATACTGACGTATAAAAGAAAAAAATTCACAACCGAAACATAATCAGAGATAAACGTAAAAAAAGCTAGTGTTTAAGTTTGTTATAAAATTTCTAAAATATATCAAATTGTCATCGAAAATATAAAGAATTGATTTTAAAATATTTGATTGTTCTGACTTTTATGAATATTAGTAAATTTTTTAAACAACATTTGCTGAAAACGTTTCCTTAAAAATAGTTTATTGCAGATTGAAAAATCTTATTGTAACATATAACAATATACTGACACGATTGAATGAGAAATATTTAAGCAGGTTAGTACCTACAGTTCATTTTATTACGTATCAAATAAGTATAAAAATGTTTACGCGAAAACAATTATTCCAAGTTCTACAGAGGACATATTGTATTTGGATTACAAAAAAAGTCAGAACAGTTGGTTTACCCATAGACCAAGATTTGTACCACTCCAAGCAGTTTTGACTAGATATCTCCTCAATCAAGATCTGGTCAATTTTACTGACTTCTTAACGTGTCTTGTCATCAAGATATTTCCGAATTTTTTTGGATGACGCAAAGTCAAGACCTGGTCATTTTTTTTTCTAATTACGTAATATTACGTTGAGATATATACCAACATGTTTTAAAGAAACAAAATGCCTTAGAAATCTATTTTGATTATTTTTAATATTATAACTGAGATATACTTATACCAGTGAACTTTTTTTTTACTTAAAACTCAACAGGAAATAAATTATAAAATCTAATTTTTAAAGACTTCTGGGAAAGGAAAAAATAACACAACTTTTACGAACAAAATATTTTTAAAGAGATAAAAGAAACTTAACCCGATGTCACTGGATTTCCACTTAACCTAGTTTAAAATAGAAAACCCAGAGTGAAAAAAACTATAATGTAACTGATGTCGACGTATCATGGAATTATAATTAAGTGCAAAATTTCGTTCCCCAAATACCATTAGCTTAGCTTAATGAACCTAATATCTCTCAACCAACAGTAATTACAACCTGCGTTACAGTTCCCAAAAAGGAAACAGATATTCAAAAAAAAATTTCAGCATAGAACCTAATTTAAAAAGAAACGTACACTTGCATTTTTCGCAGATATTACCACATCAAATCGTCTAACACATAAATTTAATGGACTCCCTAGTCCTCGGCCTAGTTAAAAAATATTCGCTACCTTAATTACTCTAGTCCTCGACGTCTAAAAAGCAATTGAATTTTAATTGAAATTCGGCGGTCCACTGAGAACGAGGTTGCCATTTAAAAGGGAAGTAATTGCAATGGATTTGTTATTCCTTTTATTACCATTTCTTGCAGCCATTTCCATTTCAAATTGATGACATACCAACATATGCAAATCTCGGAAGAGACACTTTTCGAAACTTCTGTCGACAATTAAATGGTGGTATTTTTTATTGCCGACTGAAATTTTTATTCGAAGGTAACGGTAATTGCATTGGGCCATAAAACATTCCTTTCTTTTCCTAACGTCTCTTCGAATTTCCAATTCACTGAAACTCTTAAGTTTCTCCCGCTTAAAAGGTAACGTTTTCTTTTCAGAATATGCCTCAAAAAGTTTAATCTGACCGGAGAAAAAGTAGTTAGAACTGATGACGTCAGGTCGGTTTGTAGGTGGGAATTAATAGGTTGTCATGGTGACGTAACATAAAACGAATAAATCTCTCTAAAATGGAAAATTTTATTAATACCTTCCCACTGATGGTATGGTATTTTAATTAACGCCACACTATAACCAAAAAACTGTCTACTGGTACAAGGTTTGGGATCAACCCCCAAAGGGAAAGATTCGAGGTCGTAATTTGGTACCATGGTCAGATAATGAAATCACACCTGAGTTGGCACACCACTCTCCAAGCGTCCACACCAAGCCATGCCCACGTGAGGATATTTGCAGCCACTACATATTTAACGTGCACTAGTACCCTTTGTACACGATAGTCTAAGGTAGGATTCCAATTCATAACCTTCCAGTTGCTACCGTCCGTTGCTCTTTCATCCGGGCTACAGCGGATCACATAACCAGGGAGCTCTTTGGTTATTGGCGCTACAACTGGGGGTCACTGTCGTTGTTTGGTTGGAACATTTGGTTGATGTCACACGAACGGTATTTGGCTTATATGTGTCCAACGACGTTAAGTTAATTGTATTGTATTTAGGTAATTGAATTTACATCGCGCTGAACCAAGAAAACGAGTTATTGGCGACGTTAAGGAATCATTCCTGAAGGGAAAATAATCGGAGGAGTTCAAACTGACGAGGTGTTGACCAACTCCCGAGATATCACCCTGCTCTCCAAAGATTCATACCATCCCAACGTAAGGACATTTGAGGCCATGATTTAACGTAACCCCCCCCCTCACGTGCACGAAGATCTTTTGGTGGGGATATCAAGTTTCCAACTTCAATCAAACTGGAAAGTTTGTAGAACAATTATGGTTGGTCAAGAACGTTAAGTACACTACTGTTTGTAAAACATGTAAGACACTGAAAGGATCTTCAGATGTGAATGAAAATTATTCCACGTATTACTCAAAATGGTTTAAATAGATGATCAAATTTAGAGAAATAAAACGAAAATAATGCCGAAACTCAATATCTTGAAAAGTCGCCATGCGGAGAGATGATAGCCTGTACACATCGTGGCATCGAATTATACAGGTTCTGATTGTCATGCTGAGGAATGGCATTCCAGATGGCCTCTATCTGATGGTCAAAGTTCAGCCGTACTCTCAGGCCGACGAGCAAGTCGCTGACATTTCCAGACATGCTCAATGGGCGACATATCAGGGGAACGTGCATTGCACGCCATGGAAGAAGCAGAACCTGTCGTTCACGTTAGGATTATACATTCCGAGCAACATGTGGAAGGACAATATATCGGTGAAATACATCTCCGGGAATGTGTTGTAGAAAGGGTAGGACCGCGAGATCAACACATTCCCTGAAGTAGCTGCACCTGCTGTTCAGGGTCCCCGAAATTTGGAGTAGGCGGGATCGCCCATGATATGCAATAGTGAACCTCACCATAACGCCTGGCGTTCGTACAGTATGACGATGCATAAGACACTCGGGAAGAAGACGTTCGCGTTTGTATAGTATGACGATTCCGCACTCATCGTTATAGTCCAAGTTGTAGCGAGACTCATCTAAGACGACTTGTTGCCAATCGGCTGTTACCCATTGTAAACGGAGACGTCGGTGGATCAAAGTCAAGGAAATACTACGCAGAGGAATCCTTGCGCATACATACGTCTGCAAACCATGGGGGAAGATAATGACACACCTGTAGACGCTTTTTAATGTTTTACCAACGCACGAGAGGACGCTGTATGGTGCGTCACCACCATGCGGATGAGATGTCTGTCGTCCCGTGGTGACGTCATATTGCATGGTCCACTGCTGTTGTCTTGTCTGGTTTTCCATGGTTTATCTCTTTCACACACGCATATCACTGTTGTGGCATATCGCCCTGTGCGAGTGGTGATTTCACCATACTAAATTCCACCCTCACGGAGGCCGATCATATAGTTCCGTTAGTTTCTCGCATAGCACTCTGCGTTTCTGACGTAACATGTTGACTTCTTATCAATTATTCACAGCAGTCAAACCACGATACACACATTTCGACAAACCTTTACAGTGCTTTTTTTACAGGGCTCACTTGGAAGTTTGGAGGATTCTTCTCGTTCTACAGACACGTAATCGCTTTGTAATTCTAATATTTGCATATACTTACCGTTTTGTATCTCCTGCGTCTCGTTTAATTTGCATGATTCCTTTAAAGTCGCAATTTTCACAGACAGTGTATATTAAGACCGAAGCACAGAATTCTGAAATCTTTATCATGCTCAGAAGATATGTTTTAAAAGTTAGGACCTTTTAGAGAGAAGGCTATATTTAGAAGTAAGTGCTATAGCATTTGTCGATTCATAAAAACTAAGGTTCAAGTAACACGCATATTGGATTAAAGTATTTTAAAAATGTATGATTGATAAACAACGCTTAGGTATAGCAAAAGCTAAGCAGAAAACTCAAATTTCAGAGTGGAAAACGTTCTCTTCACTCAGTAGTTTTTATTTTAAATTTTCAGGTCTTTCAATAAATGGTTGCATTTAGAAATTAAGTACTGCAGTATTTGCCATTTCATAATAACTAAGATATGTATAACCCACTTATTGGACTTAAGTATTTTAGAAAATGCCTGGTTGGTCAAGAACGCTTACGTTTATTAACAAAAAAACTCGTAGAAACTTTCTAAATTCACAGGAGGGATCATTTTAAAAGTTCGTACCTCACAGATAGGAGGTTATGCTTAAACATAAACAATGTACATAGACATGAAATATAAGGACAATGAGCCACTGCAATTCTTAGAAGCTACAGAACGTGTGACCAACATGTCGACTAGTAGTCATGTGACATGCTCTGTAAAAAGTGACTTGGTTGGCCGATTTGACACCTTATCGCCGAGAATGGTGATATTATTCTTATGAAATAGTAGGTATTTGATTGAGCATTCATATAGTGACGAAAAAAGACTAAAATTCACTGTAACAAGGACCATCATTCATATGGTTAATTAATGGATGGGAATCTTTTCCCGCCCCGTGGACCACTTATATGATGAATGTTCGATTCCATCTTTCAGACGAAAGGAGTCTAACACACCAAAACAAAGAAAGTAGTCACAAAAAAATTATTACCAAAAGTAGTTATACAATCCTTGACGCATAAAAATATTACCATTGATAACTTATATATTTCGTCTATGATGCTGTATCTTTTGCCGTTTCTTAAACGTATATATGTATATGCTACAGCTAAAGTGTAGTAATGAGTTATTCAACAGATTATCTAGGTAATGTTCAGATTAACTAGGGTGATCAGTTAAAGTACCGAAAATTGTTTCCATTTCTCAAATTAGTTAGATAATCTGTAAATTACCTAGATTATCTGCACATTACCTACTAGGCACTCGTTGAAGTGAAAATAAGGTATTTTCTGGAACAACAGGAACTAACAGTAAACGCATCATACCTTTGAATTATTCGATAATCTCGAGATAGTTATTTTTTCTTGGAAACTTTTATTCGCTTTACATCTTCAATTATGGAATCATACTTTCGTTTTGTCATTAAAACATTATTATATTTTTAATCTTCGCTAAAGAAGTTTGCTAAGAATATTTTCTTATTTTTACTCACCAATTCGGTGCTTGCTTGCATATTAGGAGTTAGATTTATCTGCTTTAAAAAAAAAACACGACACAAATTCACGCGCTAACAGGTAATGGTAATGGTAATGGTAATTTTTAGTTAACGTCGTACTAGAGCAACACAACGGGCTATTGACGACGGTCCGGAATCAGTCCCTTAAGGGAAAGATTCGAGGACAACACCTCGTAATTTTGAACCACGGTCAGATGACGAAGCAACACCTGAACTGGCACCCCACTCTCCAAACTTCCACACCAACCCAACGTGACGCGCTAACAGGCAGAAACGAATTTGGAAACGGAATTAGCTAAGCCACGCACTGGCAGAAATAAAAACTACCGGAGACGACAAGACGCTGGCGAAACCAAACTAAAACTAAAAGTGGAGGGAGACGGGGAAAGTGTAGGGAAATGAATTGAGAGAAACAAACTTTTGAACTTTAGCGATACGGAAACCGTTAATGTGCACATTATCTAGGTTAAATTAGGGAAAACTCTTGATTCCGCACGTTAACGGAGCAAATCAGTTTATCTGCATATTATCTACGTAATGTACGCATTAACGGCTTTCGAGCTCTAGCGGTAACATATACACCACTCATATTTAATAAAAATAGTATAGTAAACTTCTGTTCGTTCAAGAATGTTTATAAGTTGGTTTATGGCTAAACACGGAATTTCGACGTTTCAGTGTGGGAAAACTCTTAATAATCAGAAGGTATGATTGCATAAGTTCCGTTAAAAATAAACAGGCCGCCACTTCTACCTTTCATAAAAAAATAAGCATGCCCACCAAATAAACTCTTCTTCACTCGACTGCCATTCCTGAATAACGAAAACTCTTCATTATTGCATCTCCCTAACGCACATTTCCCTCGAGAAGGAAACGCAAAATGATAAAAAAGGAAAACTTTTCCTTACCAGAAAAAATGAATGCAGAAGGAAGCATTTCCGTCAAAGAAAAAAACTCCACAATGACTCCCAGCGTTCCGAAAACTCCTTTCCGGGACTCGGGAGAGATCGGGGCATTCTCCAGTCACACCTGCTTCTCCGATTCTGCAGATTATCTGGAGAAGCTGTGTAGTGGGATTTGCAAATATCGGTATTGCATAACAGTGCATTTTCGTTGTCTAAAAATACGCTGGTTGAATTTATGTCGATCTGCAGTAGTACATAGGGTTATTGGTAATGGTCATGGGTAAATCCAAAATGGTACGATAAGTTAATTTTAATTAACGTCGTACTAGAGTAACACAACGAGCTATTAACAACGGTCCGGGTTCAATCCTCAAAGGAAAAATCGTAGGACAACACCACGTAATTTTGAACCACGGTCATATGACGAGGTAACACCTGTGATGGCACTTCACTCTTCAAACTTTTACAGCACACCAACACGAGGAATTTTGAGGCCACGACACATATAACGTGCACCATCTATCACGATCTCTCTCCCTCTTCCTAAAATTAATTTAGGGAGAGAGAGAGAGGGAGACTAAAATTAAATTTTCAATGAATAATGTGTTCCCATATAAATTATGTTACGATTTATTCTTATTTCTGTTTGCAAACCTCAGACAAGCTCAAAACACATTGCGACACATTTTTAGCAAGAGAAAACAATTTTCACGTGACTGATATTTTTTAATTCAAATAAATTAATAAAAATAGACAAAGTTTTAATACTTATGTGTACTGAAACAAATCTAAAATGAATGTTACATTTCGAAAACCAAAAATGCCCTGTAAAAGTGCTTTGTGTCCACTTTCAATTGGTCTATCAGTCACGTGGTTAATGGAAAATGCATTTGAGCTATTTTTTTAAGGGGAAATAGTCACAACTTCTCCTCCCAATACATTTCTCGACATTGAATTTGTCATTTGAAAAATTCCAGGAAAAATCGTTCGTATCTGACGTGCCATTTAACAAAGAATAAAACTGAATTCACATCTAAAAAGGAATCCTACCTTTCATACTTTTCGACTGTCAAGTTCTTTTCTCGCTAATGGTAAAAAATGTGGGCGACATATTGAATTTTCTCACACTTTTCGTTTAAGTGTCTTTGCCAGGACTCAGAAGCGCCGGACTTCGTGCAATCGGTCGAAATATATATTTGTCAGCATAGACTTATGTAAAAACATTTTCAATTGACCGTTCTAGACTCAATTCTGTGAATGTTGCATAGGTAATAAGGATGAATATTCAATAACATGAAGCTGAATAAAGAGGCTTTACTTGTCAAGCTAAATATAATGGGTGGCCGTATTTCTACGACGATGCCAGATTTCTCAAAGTATTCTGAGCAATATGTAATTTAGTTTGCTTTTCGAATAAGATTTCAGCACAACGTCAGTAAATATTTCTACGAATTAACCTTGAATTGATACATGATAGCAAACTGGGCAACGCCATAGACGTGAAATATAAGTAAACTGAGCTTTGAGAGGAACTGCAAAAAGTGTGACCCACATGCCGACTTGTACTCACCCGAGTACTCAGTGAAAATGGACATATTTAGCCAATTTAGTATTTTATCACCTGGTTTGGCTATATAGCATCTTATTACAAGGGTAATGGTAATGGTAATTTTAGTTAACGTCGTACTAGAGAAACTCAACGGGCTATTGACGACGGTCCGGGATCAGTCCATTAAGGGAAAGATCCGAGGATAACACCTCGTAATTTTGAACCACGTTCAGATGACGAAGCAACAAATGAGCTGTCACCCCACTCTCCAAACTTCCTCGCCAACCCAACGTGAGGACTTTCGGCCACGACAGATTTAAGGTGCACCAGCCGCCTTTACACCATACGCTTACAAACATCCATTTCCGAACCCGGAACCTTCCGATCCAGAGGCTAACACCTTAACCACTATACCGGTTGGTCGACCTTATTACAAGGGAGGTGAGTAATTATTCATTTCTATAACATGACAACAAAAATGGTGAAATCACCAAAGTTTACTATGAGATGATCAATGAACCGATCATAAGAGGATTCAATGGATAAACGTCTCCAGTTTCGTGGACAAATCATATGATGAATGCTAAGTTCCATTCAGCAGACGAAAGTAGTCTAATGGTGTCGTTACTACTAGTTATTTACATATAGGTAGGTAGGTATATAATTAATGTCGCTCTGAAGCAACACAACGTGCTATTGGTAATTATTAGTTAACGTCGTACTAGAGCCACACAAAGTGCTATTGAAGACGGTCCGGGATCAATCCCTTAAGGGAAAGCTCCAAAGACAACACCTCGTAATTTTTGAACCACGGTTAGATGACGAGGTCACACCTCAGCTGGAACCCACTCTCCAAACTTCCACACCACGTTTGATGCCCCAATAGACGTTATGTGCACCAGACCCTTTTGCATCCGACTGTCGTTAGTTGGATTCCAACTCGTAACTTGGTTGTTACTACGTAACTTTTCCAACCTGGCTAATACGGCCCGATTATATTTAGGATATTATTTAATGAATTATATTTATTTTCTGTAAAATATCACCCGACTTGACCATATATGTATTGTTCCAAAAACATTCCTCAATGATTTAATTGAATTAGTACTGGTTTGTAGAATTCAGTTGAAAAAAATTTAGTGTACAAAACCTTTTTAAGGTGTGTAACTTCATATTTTGCAATGAACTTTTAAAGTTAAAATACATTTATTTAAAAAAAATATAGGTTACGTTAAATTAAAAAGGGTAATTGGTAATTTTTAAGTAATGTCGTACTAGAGCAACACAGCGGGATATTGACGACTGTCCAGGATCAATCGCCTAATTGAAAGGTCCAAGGACAGAACCTCGTCATTTTGAACCACGGTCAGGTGATGAGGCAACACCTGAGCTGGCACCCCACTCTCCGAAGTTCCACCCCGACGTGAGCATTTTCGGTCATGACAGACTTAAAGTGCACCAGCCGCCTCTACACCATACGCGTAAAACATCCATGCGCTGACCTGAATTCGAACCAGGAAACTTCTGATCTAGAGGCTAACACCTTAATCACCTGGCCGGCTGATCGGAAAATTGAAAAGAATACCCAATACATTGTTGTTCAGATATGTTTCTGTCTACTTTTTTAGTAATAAAAACGTGTAGTTTGTCTTACAGCAGGAAGTGCGATGAATATGAAATGAATTATATGGATGGATACATACATACACTACCGTACAATAATGGATTTGCATAAAATCCGACTACTTGTTTGGGGATGTTTGTCGTGGTATGGCCTGGGATCTTTGCATGTTGTTCCTGGTCAATTGAACGCCGACACCTTCATAAACATTTTGGACAATCAGGTTCTTCCTATGCTCTGGTAATTTTATGTATCACTTCTTTAACGGACGACAACGCTCAGTATCATGTTGTATCCTTTGTAAAGCAGTGGTATCAAGATTCGGATGTAAAACGTCTTCCCTGACCTGCTCAGAGTCCCGACCTAAGCCCCATATAACGTTTGTGGGACGAGTTAGAGCTACGATTACGGACCAGGGAACCACGTCCGAAAGCTACAGCTGAGCTGGCCTCATTCTTACAATAGGAATGGACACAAATATCCTTAGCTGTGTATCAAAACCTTGTTGAATGTATGGCCAGAGGGGTGTCAAGTGTAACTGCAGCACGTGAGAGACCACCCCCCCTATTAAAGCATGTATTCTCTCCCTTATACCATCACATGTTGTTGTCCGGTCCATTATTTCAGGGTAGTGTATATCATGTATCCATATTTGCTTCACAAGTAAATTGTAGAAGCTATGAAAAAGTTAATACTATGGTAATAAATTATTTTGCTTACAATTATTGGTGCAGCAGTTGTATCATGATCACGCCAAGATAGAATTTAGATCACGGAAAATACATCAGTTGTACCTTGGAACCTATAAGAAAAGAAGCTCCAAGAAAGAATTGAAACTACAGACGTTGCACCAGTTGTGCCTTGAAAGTTATAAGAATAGCGCTAGTTATATCTGTAACAATAGGCAAATGGTTAAATCTATCATGGCCTCAAATGTCCTTATGTTGACATGGTGTGGAAGTTTGGAGAGCGGGATTTCAGCATAGGTGTTCCCTCGTCATCTGACCGCTGTTCAAAATTACGAGTTTTCTTCGTTTCCTTCAATACAGGATTAATCCCTGATCATTGTCAGTAGCCCGTGATTTTTGCTTCAGCGCGATGTTAATTAGAATATCTACCTCTATATATAATCCATCTTCAATAAACATTTAACTATTAAAATCCCAGAATTTCGGGTAATTCTCATATATATGATAGTATAGTCGGGAGTACGACTAACGACGTGGTATGTGTTATGTTTGCCGAGAGCTCAAGGATAGACGTCATTCTCTCCAATTACATTGTTTATCCAGTTTGTCAACCAATTAAAAGTTTGTCCAGCGATCTGCAATTAATTCCTAGAGACCAACTCAAACCCCACAGGGATTCAGTAGTTATTCAACACAATGGGCTATTGGCGACAGGGTCCGTTATCAATCCCAAAGATCCGAGGATTCATCGAAATTTTGAATCCCGGTCAAATGACGAGGTTAAGATCGATAAGGCACCTCACTCTCCGAACTTCCATTCCACGCCAACGTGAGAACATTTGATGCCACGCTATATTTAACGTGCAACATCAGTTAGTTCATTGAGTTGTGTTGCATGACGTAAGAGTCATGTTTATCCCTGCTGCGACAGACAACATAAAGTGATGGATATACATTCACAATGAAAGTTTTACAATTACAGAAGAGAAATACACGAAGGGAGGGATTGAACCTGCTTCGTCTACAGCTCGCAAGTCTTACAAGATGGTCCCTGGTTAGAACTAGCTTCGAA
Source organism: Metellina segmentata (assembly GCA_947359465.1). Classification (NCBI taxonomy): domain Eukaryota; kingdom Metazoa; phylum Arthropoda; class Arachnida; order Araneae; family Tetragnathidae; genus Metellina; species Metellina segmentata. The sequence goes on along the minus strand of OX375879.1, from coordinate 115,204,830 downwards.
CTCGCAATCCTCCGATTGCTAATACGTTGCTGTTCTGACTGGGCTACCATTTTCTCATTTCAATAGGAGATGATTGAAGAAATGCATTCAAGTTCGTCACATTCACCCACTTGACGGTATTGTTCTTGTATAGCCAGATAACATCATACAAAGTCAACAGCATGAAAGTGTCAAATTAGAAAAACACAATTGTAAAATATACAAATGTACTCTATTTGTGAGTCTCTTATCATATTTTACTAAGCAAATTAAATCTTCACTTGGTTCTGTATAATTTACATCCAGAGTAGTTTTATGTTAAGGTGATGTTTCTTTTATGACACCAAAGAAGTTTCGTATGCTAAACATAACCTACTCAGTTCAGAAGTATCACATGTGATATTCATGTTTCTGTTTGTTTTCGCATTCATGTATAAAGATTTATGTAACTTGTAAAAATAATATGTAATTTGAATATAATCCTTCAATTCTTAATTTGTAGTAGAGTAAGACTGAAGTATCACATGCGATACTTGCCCACCAAACCCAACCAACCTAATGAAAAAATAAAGCCTTTTTTTAAAAATTACAATGATGAGAATAGTAACTTTTAAACATTTCTGGGGAAAATCAGTTGTTAATTCTGTGTCGGGTCTGAGGATAAACACGTCCAAAACCTAGAAAAAATTGTCATTAAACTTAGAATTTAATTTCATAGGTAATTGAGAATTAACCTCGATATGCAACACAGCTAAATTATACTTAAAATACCTCTTTATTTCATGACACACACAGAAAAAAAAATACTAGACAGGTAAATAACCTAAAAACCTGAAATAAACCTTATATTTTTAATATTAACGTTGCACCGGAGAAACATGGATCTTGTTGATAGTCCGGGATCAAAAGCGTAAGGAAAAATGCATGAGTACTACGCAATTTTCTGAAGTTTTTGGCAATTTCGATAAACATTTATTCACTAAAGTAGCATCATTTAAGTAAAGTAAGGTAATTTAATTAACGTCGCACTAGAGCAACCCAACGGACTTCTGACGATGGTCCGGGATCAATTCCCAAAGGGAAAGACCCGAAAGCAACAACACGTAAGTTTGAATTACGGTCAGATGACGATGTATCATTTAGTAGCCAGTTGATTCGGATATAAAATGGTAATTTAGGTAATTTTTAGTTAACGTCGTACTAGAGCAACACAACGGGCTATTGACGACGGTCCGGGATCAGTCGCTTAAGGGAAAGATCCGAGGACAACACTTCGTAATTTTGAACCACGGTCAGATGACGAAGCAACACCTGAGCTGGCACCCCACTCTCCAAACTTCCACGCCAACCCAACGTGAGGACTTTCGGCCACGACAGATTTAAGGTGCACCAGCCGCCTCTACACCATACGTTTACAAACATCCATGCCCGGACCCGGATTCGAACCAGGAACCTTCCGATCTAGAGGTTAACACCTTATCCACTATACCGGTTGGTCGGCCGGATATAAAATGGAAACCACTCTTTATGAAGCAAACCACGTACAGATCAAAATTTAAACTCACGAGTACAGTTAAATATTATGCATACTCACCACGTCTTTGACCTTTGGATAGTGTGATCTTCATTCTAGTTCCACAAATTACGACTTGGCAGGAATCAAGCGAAGAATCACCAGCAGAACTTCGTGCCATAGCAGCATATCTAAGCTACAGCACGATTCTCTGCTGAAGTTTCAATAGCACATTCGAAATCCACAACTGAAGAGACATAATCTAGAAAAATATTACAAGTACCAAAGACCGTCGCGTACAATGGGGGCTGGTGTACATTAAATCAAGGCGACATAAAGCAAAGGTTAGAAAATATAATGCAAAGTGGGAGCATATTTAAGACGGTTCAGGATCAGTCCCCTAAGGTAAAGATCAGAGGTAATGGTAATTTTTAATTACCGTCGTACTAGAGCAACACAGCGGGTTATTGATGGCGGTCAAGGATCAATACCCTATGGAAAAGATCCGAGGACAACACGTAATTTTAAACTACGGTCAGATGACAAGGCAACACCCGAGCTGGCAACACACTCTCCAAACTTCCACACCAACATAACGTGAAAAACTTTCGGCCACGCTTGATTTATAGTGCCCCAGCCACCTCTATACCATATACTTACAAACATCCACATGCACTGACCCGAAATCAATCCAAAAACCCTCCGTACTAGAGGCTAACATCTTAACCACCAGAAGGGTTGGTCGGTGGATAATTGCTAAGTGTTCTCTTTACAAGCCCTTTGGTAGAAAGTTGCTTCTTTCGTCGTTTTATGACGCCATATTTGGTGAAGCTGCATCAAACAAGAGCGGGCGTGAAGTGAAAAATGTAGCAAAAGGGGAGAATAGAGAGATTGGGGAGAATATAGTAATGGGTTGAAGTAGAGCACGTTCAATTGAGTATCCCAGGTAAAGGCATTTTTCATTAACTTCACATTGGAGCTACACGGAGGACTCTATACCATATTAGTGACGGTCCGGGTCAAACCCGAAGGGAAAGATCCAAGGACAACACGTAATTTTGAATTACGGACAAATCACGAGGTCACACATGAGCTGGCACCTCACTCTCCAAACCTGTAGACTAGGCCTCGAAATATATTTTTAATACAGGTGCACTTTGAGCACCTAAGTTTTTAAATTAGGTGCACAGGTGTGCCTAGCGGGAAAAAATTAGGTGCACAATTTTATTTTCATGTGCACCCGAGTATTTCGAGCCCTGCTGTAGAGCAATTCAACGCAAGGACATTTGAGGCTACGACAGATTTAACTTACATCAACCCCCTTTTTACACGATTGTCTTTGGTTTTATTCGATCTCGCAATCCTCCGGTTGCTAATTCGTTACTCTTCCAACCAAGCTACCATGGAATTCACGTAGTAGAACACACACACACACAAATGAATGCATTTTGTACATTTAAGGGGGCTAGGACACAAACCTTCAAAAAGTCCTTTTTGGTTTTTTATTTTCGCAAAAAATTTGAAATTTAAATTATCTTTTGTTTGACACCTATTTTATGATGATATCTTGAAAAGAACCGAAGATATAAACAAAAGAACGTTTTGACAGCTGTCAAAGTTTTGAAACGAAAAATATGTCGACGTATCCGAAAACTGCTAACGAAATTACAATTGCATACAAATTGTACCGTAGAAAGGCACTATTAGCCAAAGTAAACCTGAATCAAAGTGTAAAGACATTAACGGATTTACTTACGTACTCGGAATGAAAAATCCATCAGGTACTAAAATTTCACTTTTGTAACTGATTTTCATTAACGAAACTTTAAAGTGATTTTTCTCCATGATGGATTTTTCATACTTTTCCCAGCTTTAAAATGATGTAACTCAAAATGTATTTAAGATAATTGAATAAAATTTAGTATGTATATTCTTCATACATATTTAAGTGATTTGTGTTAAGCTATTTAAAAATTTATTGATATGTTATAAAATATAAATATAAATATAAAATATGAATACATAAACTATAAGTGTTTTTATAAACTAGAAATTCAAAAGATGCTCATTTTTAATTAAATTTTTTTTTAAATATGCATGTGTATTAAAAAACTGTGAAGACTAATTTTTAAATATAATATCTGCTTTAAGAAAATACAAATACTGTGTCTTTTCATGAATGATTTCTCAAGTTATATCAAAAGTAAACACAGTCAATGTTTTTGGAAAATGTTGAAATTTTAAAGGTTTTTGAAATTATATAGAGTTAATTTTTATCAGTTTATATTTGTGAATTAGGTGCTATGTCTTCATTAAAAATTTCAAAATAATATCTTTATTAGCAAAAAAAAAAAAAAAAACAGAAAACTGTGTCTCCCCCCCCCCCCCCTTCTTCCCCCTTAAAACTCAAAAGTAAAATACTCTTGTACATTGTTAATTATTTGGTTCTGTAAAATTTACGTCTAAAGTTGGTTTCACAAGGGATTAGAAACCGGGGCTTATTGGCATAAAGGGACACTTGTGAAACACCTTTTAATTTTTTACTATTGATATGTCAAAGCAGTGAAAGGGCCACTTTTTAACTACACATGTATGTTGCCCCATCCACTCTAGTAATGTGATAATTTTAAATTGAGGTCGTACTAGAGCAACACAATGGGTTATTAACGGCAGTCCGGGATGAATCCCTTAAAGGAAATATCTGAGGACAACACCACGTAATTTTGAACCATGGTCCGATGACGAGGCAACTGCTGAGCTGGTACCCCACTCTCCAAACCTCTACACCAACTCAACGTGAGGACTTTCGGCCACGACAGAAATAACGTGCACCAGCCACCTTACACCAAAAAATCCATACCCTGACCCGGATTCCAACCTGGAACCTTCCGATCTAGAGCATAACACCTCAACCACCAGGCCGGTTGGTCGGCGTCAAAATAGAATTGATTGTAACTAGCGGAACTAATATGTAAACTTAAAAATTTGTAATAAAATGGGAAGGTGGGGTGATATTTAATTATTGTCACACTGGAGCGAAACAACGGGCTAATGGCGACAATCCGAAACCAACTCCCGGTCGGAAAGATCCGGTAACACCTCGTCGGTTGGAACCGTGATCTAATAACGAGGTCACACATGGGGTGGCACCGCACACTCCAAACGTCCACACCATGCAAACGTGAGGACATTCGAGGCCACAAAAGATTCAACTTGTACCATTGCCCTACTGAAGTTTCTCCATCTTAAATAAGGGGCACAACTAAATTTACAAGGTCCAAACCTTTTATTTAGGATTAAAATAATCTATGTACATTTAATTTACAAGTTTCTAAAATACCCGACAACATATCGGTTAAGAGTAGCGTCAGCGAACAACCGCTAAGAGACGCTTCTACTCTTGTTCTGTCCCCACACATTCCTTCAACCCCTCTGGTCTTAGGGGAGAAAACGTCCCGCTCCAACTTGGAGGTTGATGGCTCGCACGGCGTGACGTGGATCGCCATCTGAACCTTACAGCCCTATTGTACACCATGGTCTTGGTTGGATTCGAACTCTGAACCCTCTGGTTGCTAATCCGTTACTCGTCCAACCGAGCACCATAGCCTGTCTCCGATTGGAAGAGCTTATGATGCGAAGCACCCCCCAACAACGGATTGCTAAAACTTATTATTTAAAACCTTTTCACTACTCTTGCTTCAGCTGATAATATCTTCCAAACCTAAGATTTAATATCCAACTTCAATCGATGCTTGGAGAAAATATTCACACACCAGATTTGATTGATGTCAACTAGTGGGGAAAAAAGGTAAACTTCAAAATTAACAATAAAAAGGAGCGCGAATTGTAATGTCCCCGATTGCCAGACACTTACGGTACCGATATAGGATTATCTCAAGACCAATTCCACAGCTGACCAACCGGTCTGGTGATTCAGGTATTAGCTTTTTGAGCGGAAAATTCCTGGTTCGAATCCGGGTCGCATTCGCGGAAAAAACCCTCACGCTTTCAGCACCTCTTGGCGAGTTGGCGATAGAACGCGCTTTGAGAACCGAAGGCTGGGGAAATTGGCAATCCTTCTCAATTTCTCGAGCAACCCTACTACGTTGTAAAAAATTGAAGGAGATTGGATGTGTAACTGAAAAGTAAATACAATCTTTCAAAAGAATACGCCTAAAGACAAATTAACTTTTCCTAATTAAATTATTCCGCTTTCAATACAAAGACCGTTGAAAAACATGAGCTCCTCACCTCACATTCTCATAAGCATAAACAAAACAGAATGCATTCAACATCAGAACAGGGATTTTTCAAACCGCCGACAGAACTAAAAAAGTATACGCCTTCTAGCGGCAATTCCTCTAAGTTTTAACATTAGGATTATTCCTCTGTCCAACCGCTTGTGCCACAACCAGCTCTAGCAGTTGGCGATACAGGCATCTATCGCCAACTCGCCAAGGGGCGCTGAAAGCGTGAGGGTTTCCGCGAATGCATCCGGGTCAGTGCATGGATGTTTGTAAGCGTATGGTGTAGAGGAGGCTGGTGCACCATATATCTCTCGTGGCTGAAAGTACTCATGTTGGACGTTTGTGTGGACGTCATGTGTGGACGTTTGGAGAGTAGGGTGCCAACTCGGGTGTTGCCTCGTGATCCGACCGTGGTTCAAAATTACGTGGTGTTGTCCTCGGATCTGTCCCTTAAGGGATTGATCTCGGACCGTCATCAATAGCCCAGTACAACGTTAATTAAAATTACCTGACCTTACCGATTGGAAGAGCTTGATGCAAAGTCCATTATTTAAACCTTTTCAATACGTTTGCTTCAACTGATATCTATCTTCTAAACTAAGATTTAATCTCCAACTTCAATTGATGATAGGAGAAAATATTCACGCACAAGATTTGACTTAATAAATTCAAAAATTAACAATAAAAAGGAGCCATTTCCATAATGTCCCCGATTGACAGGCATTTACTATATCGATATATGATCATCTCAAGACAAATTTCACATAACACATTAAAAATAACAGTAATCCGAATTCATTGGCATAGCTTTCTTCCGAAAAATATACCTCCTTCTAACGGCTAATTATACATGAATCAATATTAATATGCTAGCGAGAACCATGATGACCCCCAACGGGCTTATGGCACAAAGAACTGACAACCAATTGCATTAAAACCGATTACTTTAAGGTATCTGTATACGTTAAGGAGCATTTTTTTTAAATACTATGCAGAAGCAATTTAATATTATTTTTATAATTATTTGTGTTCAAAATTTATTTTGCACCATCAATAATTATAATTAAAACAAATGTTTTTAACTACAAATGAAATTTTGTGTGTAAACTGTAAGATTTTTTTTTCGAAATTTTGAAAAATGATACAGGGCATACAATTTAAATTAGCAGCAAAATAACATGATCAGATTAAATTTCATGATGTTATCTAGTACTTCCACTAGAAGTAGACAGATATTTAAAAAAAATAAAAGTTTTATGACGCATTGAAAAATTGTCGAAACATTATTTTTGACCATTTAACAACATCGATATTCAAATCCAAGTTCATAAATTAAAAAAAAAATAATAAAGATATCAATTTGATTCTAGTGCATGCACTAGCAAACACTATTTTGAATGTGCATAAAAATTTTATAAATATACATCAATAACTTATTTAGTTAACATTTTTGGAATTCAATGTTTATGCCTAAAATGTAATTCTGAGAATAATGCTTGTAAACATAATCCAAGAGAGTAAAGATAATGCAAAATTCTTTTAACAAATACGTGAATTTTATTAAAAAATTGTAGTGACCAATTTATATAGAAACATAATTACTATATGTTTTAACTTACTATAACAGATAAAAGGTAGATTAATAAAAAATAAAATACTCTTATTATTAGTTCCGGTTTCGTTATGCTACGTCCGATATAATTAATGATTTCGTTCAAATTGTACATTGACCCAACTTTGTTTCCATTAGTCGCGCATTGAAAGTTTAAGCAGTTTTAGAAGCACAAAAGAAGAGGGAATTTGTTAGTAGAATAAAAAAAAAATTGCACATTTTCGTCAAAATTGACCTTTTTTAACGTATGCAGATATATTAACCTTTCCAATACATTTGCTTGAACGTACTAAATTCAACCGAAAAGTAAGTATTTAAACTCCAGCTTCAATTGGTGCTTAAGGAAAAATAGATAACTTAAGATTCGATACATTGCGAACTAGGGAAACTAAAATAAATCAACTTTAAATTTAGAAATAAAAATAAAATGCGAGAAACATTCCGTACCCCATTGGAATATGCTCATAACACTGTATCGAGAATTGTTCTCCTCAAGACCGATTATTTAAACCGTATCTGAATACGTTTGGATAAATAGTCAAACATTAAAAATAATAGAAACATTCCGTACCCCATTGGAATATGCTCATAACACTGTATCGAGAATTGTTCTCCTCAAGACCGATTATTTAAACCGTATCTGAATACGTTTGGATGAATAGTCAAACATTAAAAATAATAGAAACATTCCGTACCCCATTGGAATATGCTCATAACACTGCATCGAGAATTGATCTCCTCAAGACCGATTATTTAAACCGTATCTGAATACGTTTGGATAAATAGTCCAACATTAAAAACAATAGAAACATTCCGTACCCCATTGGAATATGCTCATAACACTGTATCGAGAATTGTTCTCCTCAAGACCGATTATTTAAACCGTATCTGAATACGTTTGGATAAATAGTCCAACATTAAAAACAATAGAAACATTCCGTACCCCATTGGAATATGCTCATAACACTGTATCGAGAATTGATCTCCTCAAGACCGATTATTTAAACCGTATCTGAATACGTTTGGATAAATAGTCAAACATTAAAAACAATAGAAACATTCCGTACCCCATTGGAATATGCTCATAACACTGTATCGAGAATTGTTCTCCTCAAGACCGATTATTTAAACCGTATCTGAATACGTTTGGATAAATAGTCAAACATTAAAAACAATAGAAACATTCCGTACCCCATTGGAATATGCTCATAACACTGTATCGAGAATTGTTCTCCTCAAGACCGATTATTTAAACCGTATCTGAATACGTTTGGATGAATAGTCAAACATTAAAAATAATAGAAACATTCCGTACCCCATTGGAATATGCTCATAACACTGCATCGAGAATTGATCTCCTCAAGACCGATTATTTAAACCGTATCTGAATACGTTTGGATAAATAGTCCAACATTAAAAACAATAGAAACATTCCGTACCCCATTGCAATATGCTCATAACACTGTATCGAGAATTGATCTCCTCAAGACCGATTATTTAAACCGTATCTGAATACGTTTGGATAAATAGTCCAACATTAAAAACAATAGAAACATTCCGTACCCCATTGGAATATGCTCATAACACTGTATCGAGAATTGATCTCCTCAAGACCGATTATTTAAACCGTATCTGAATACGTTTAGATAAATAGTCCAACATTAAAAACAATAGAAACATTCCGTACCCCATTGGAATATGCTCATAACACTGCATCGAGAATTGATCTCCTCAAGACCGATTATTTAAACCGTATCTGAATACGTTTGGATAAATAGTCAAAATTTTCTAAAACAGAGAATTTAGTCTCCAACTTCAACCAATTGTTAGAGAAATAATTCACACAACTGTCGAAATCCAAATAGCAACTAGTGAAACTAAAAATAAATAAATTTACAATAAAAAGGGAATAAGAACTAAACCATACCTGATTGGAAGAACCCGTGACACAAAGCACTGTCAATCCTAAGGCAGGTATATAAACCTTTTCAATAGTGTTTGCTTGAACTGTGAAAAGCTTGGTAAATTGAGATTTTAATTTCCAATATCAATCGATGCATGCAGAAATTATTCACACTCACCTAGATCCAATCAATGCCAATGAGTGGAACTGAAAAATAATCAAATATACAAAAAAAAAAAAAAGAGAACAATATCGTACCCAATTAGAAAACTCGCATGGCACGAAACAAAAATAAATGACATCTTCAAGACTGATTAAACATTTCAATGCTGAAGCGCCTAAACCTCTCCAAATTAAGATTTAAATCTCCAAGTTCAAGCGATGGTTGCAGAACTTATTTCCACAACTGAAAAGCTGACCTATGGAAACACTATTGAACAAGAAACAGTCAAAATAAACAATAAAAGAAACGAGAATGGTATGGTATAATATTCCATAGGAACACACACAACACCTAATATTTAACCGTCGATACATTTGTTGGAACTGTCTAAACCTACCTACTTGAGAGTTTAATCTCCGACTTTAATCGATGCTTACAAAAATTGTTGACGCACAGATATCAAGATCCGTTTGATAGCAACTAATGGAACTAAAATGAACTTTAAAATAAACAATAAAACGGGGACCATACCGTACCTTATCGGAACACCCTCACCACACGAAGCACAGACATCCGATCGCCTCAGGACCGATTTCCCATTACACCAGACATTAAAAGGAACACGCAACCAAAGTCACCCGAATGAGGAGCCACCGCGTTCCGCCGAAGAAGACACCGACTTCAACGGTTCAGCGAGAGGAGTTTTTGTTAATAAAAATGTTTACGGTAATTTCGCATTTCAGACAATGGCTCCGCTGAGGAAGGGGGTGGAAACCACGGTCCGTTCCATCCGCGGAAACCGGTTTGTTTTCGGTTTGACTGCTTTTGGCCGCACTTTTACCCAGAAGCAAGACCAACAAAATCCAGTCACGTCTCATTTTTCCCAGGCAAGAGAGCATGCGATTCCCTCAAATTCAAAGGCAATCCGCAACGAATTCTGGATTTCGATTCGCAAGCTTAATAATTATAGAAATGCTATGGTCCGACAGTCAAAATTTCTCAGCACACTAGGATTAAAAAAACCGGAAGATTTTCTCACAACATAAAAAAAGAACAACCGGTCTGCGGGTTAAGGTGTTAGCCTCCAGATCGGAAGGTTCCTAGTTCGTGTCCGTGACAGTACATGGCTGTTTGTAAGCATATGGTGTAAAGGCGGCTGGTGCACCTTAAATCTGTCGCGGCCGAAAGTCCTCACGTTGCGTTGGCGTGGAAGTTTGGAGAATGGGGTACCAGCTCAGGTGTTGCTTCGTCATCTGATCGTGGTTCAAAATTATGAGGTCTCCTCGATTCTTTCCCTGAAGGGATTGATTCCGGTCCGTCGTCAATAGCCCGTTAAGTTGTTGTAGTTACAACTTACTGCTAACCAAATTACCGACGCTCAGGTGTTGCTTCGTCATCTGATCGTGGTTCAAAATTATGAGGTCTCCTCGATTCTTTCCCTGAAGGGATTGATTCCGGTCCGTCGTCAATAGCCCGTTAAGTTGTTGTAGTTACAACTTACTGCTAACCAAATTACCGACGCCGACCAACCAGTATAGTGGTTAAGGTGTTAGCCTCTAGATTGGAAGGTTCCTGGTTCGAATCCGGGTCCGGGCATGGATGTTTGTAAACGTATGGTGTAGAGGCGGATGGTGCACCTTAAATCTGTCGTGGCCGAAAGTCCTCACGTTGGGTTGGCGTGGAAGTTTGGAGAGTGGGGTGCCAGCTCAGGTGTTGCTTCGTCATCTGACCGTGGTTCAAAATTACGAGGTGTTGTCCTCGAATCTTTCCCTTAAGGGACTGATTCCGGACCGTCGTCAATAGCCCGTTGTGTTGCTCTAGTACGACGTTAACTAAAAATTACCATTACCATTACCATTACCAAATTACCGACATTCAAAATGTGTCGGCCAAGTAGGGTAAAATAGGGAAAACTATTTCCCTACTGGACCCAGTAGGGAAAACTGGAAGATTTTCGCACAACAGAAAAACAACGCGCATCGTCAAGAAAATAACAAAATAATATCAAGTAGAAATTTCGTTAATAGTTATTTTTAATTAACCTTGTGCTAGAGCAACACGACGAGCTATTAACGACGGCCCGGAATCAATACGGGAAATAAGGGAAACACCCGAGCTGGCAGCCCTCTCCAAACTTATACATCAACCCGACGTAATGACTTTCGGACACGATAGATTTAAGGTGCACAAGGTAGGTAATGATAATTTTAGTTAACGTCGTACTAGAGCAACACAACGGGCTATTGACGACGGTCCGGGATCAGTCCCTTGAGTGAAAGATTCGAGGACAACACCTCGTAATTTTGAACCACGGTCAGATGACGGAGCAACACCTGAACTGGCACCCCACTCTCCAAACTTCCACGCCAACCCAACGTGAGGACTTTCGGCCACGACAGATTTAAGGTGCACCAGCCGCCTCTACACCATACGTTTAAAAACATCCATGCCCGGACCCGGATTCGAACCAGGAACCTTCCGATCTAGAGGCTAACACCTTAACCACTATACCGGTTGGTTGGCGTGCACAAGGTAGAGGTTAGGTATTAGGCATTTAATTAGCATCACACTGATGTAACACAACGGGCTATTGGTGACGGTCGAGGAAATGGTAATGGTAATTTAAGTTAACGTCGTACTAGAGTAACACAACGGGCTATTGATCAGTCCCTTAAAGGTAATATCCGAGGACAACACCTCGTAATTTTGAACCACGGTCAGATGACGAAGCAACACCTGAGCGGTGACGGTCAATGATCGAACCCGAAGGGGAAGATACTTAGACACCCGAACGTAATTTTGGACCATGGTCAGATGACGAGGTCACACCATAGCTGGCACTTCACTCTTCAAATTTCCACAGCACGCTAACACGAGAACATTTAAGGTCACGACAGATATAACGTGCACCAGCTGTCTCTATCCCTTTCACACGACTGTCTTTGGTTTGGGATTTAGATGAGGATCACTTAATAAATCATTAATAATAAACTGAGCATCAATGTGGTTCAGTCTAATAATATTCAAATCAGGACATTCACTCTAAATGTGTCTAACAGATATGATTGTATCACACGTCGGACATGTCAGAAGCAGGTTCCGAACGTAGCAAATGTCTGCCAAATGCGTATGTGACACCTCTACCCATATTTGTTTCCAGTCTTCTATGAAAATTATTATTCCATTTAAAGCCTTTTACAGATGATTGTAGAGAATATAATTAATTTTGAATTTGTGCATTTATTTATTGGCATGAAAAGTTGTTGGATGTTTTCACATTTTGACGCCGACGAACCGGTCTGATGGTTAGTGGTAGCCTCTAGATTGGAAGGTTGCATGTACGAATCCGGGTCACTGCATGGATGTTTTTAAGCGTATAGTGTGAAGGCAGCTGGTGCACTTTAAATCTGTCGTGACCGAAAGTCCTCACGCTGAGTTGGTGTGGACGTTTGGAGACTGGGGTGCCAATAACTCAACGTGTTGGCTCGTCATCTGACCGTGGTTCAAAATGACGTGATGTTGTCCTCGGATCTTTCTCATAGGAGACATATCCCGTACCGTCTTCAATGGCCCGGTGTGTTGATCTAGTACGTTAGTAAAAAATTACCAATGAACCTTTTAACTACGGCTATAGATATAACAAGCGCGATTCTTAACTTTCAAGGTAGAACTGTTGTAACGGCTGTAGTATAAATTTTCTCCTGGCGTGATTTTTACAATGTTCAAGGTATAACTGATGTAATGGCCAGTATGTAAATTGTTTCTTAGCGCGATCGTGGTACAACTGCTGTACCGGCCTTGTTTATAGATTAATATAATCCACGGATGTTTGTAAGCGTATAGTGTGAAGGCAGCTGGTGCATTTTAAATCTGTCGTGACCGAAAGTCCTCACGCTGAGTTGGTGTGGACGTTTGGAGACTGGGGTGCCAACAACTCAACGTGTAGGCTCGTCATCTGACCGTGGTTCAAAATGACGTGATGTTGTCCTCGGATCTTTCTCATAGGAGACATATCCCGCACCGTCTTCAATGGCCCGGTGTGTTGATCTAGTACGTTAGTAAAAAATTACCAATGAACCTTTTAACTACGGCTATAGATATAACAAGCGCAATTATTAACTTTCAAGGTACAACTGTTGTAACGGCTGTAGTGTAAATTTTCTCCTGGCGTGATTTTTACAACGTTCAAGGTATAACTGATGTACTGGCCATTATGTAAATTGTTTCTTGGCGCGATCGTGGTACAACTGCTGTACCGGCCTTGTTTATAGATTAATATAATCCACGGATGTTTGTAAGCGTATAGTGTGAAGGCAGCTGGTGCATTTTAAATCTGTCGTGACCGAAAGTCCTCACGCTGAGTTGGTGTGGACGTTTGGAGACTGGGGTGCCAACAACTCAACGTGTAGGCTCGTCATCTGACCGTGGTTCAAAATGACGTGATGTTGTCCTCGGATCTTTCTCATAGGAGACATATCCCGTACCGTGTTCAATGGCCCGGTGTGTTGATCTAGTACGTTAGTAAAAAATTACCAATGAACCTTTTAACTACGGCTATAGATATAACAAGCGCGATTCTTAACTTTCAAGGTAGAACTGTTGTAACGGCTGTAGTATAAATTTTCTCCTGGCGTGATTTTTACAACGTTCAAGGTAATTTGGTAATTTTTAGTTAACGTCGTACTAGATCAACACAACGGGCTATTGACGACGGTCCGGGATCAGTCCCTTGAGGGAAAGATCCGAGGACAACACCTCGTAATTTTGAACCACGGTCAGATGACGAAGCAACACCTGAGCTGGCACCCCACTCTCCAAACTTCTACGCCAACCCAACGTGAGGACTTTCGGCCACGACAGATTTAAGGTGCACCAGCCGCCTCTACACCATACGTTTAAAAACATCCATGCCCGGGCCCGGATTCTAACCAGGAACCTTCCGATCTAGAGGCTAACACCTTAACTATTATACCGGTTGGTCGGCACAACGTTCAAGGTATAACTGATGTACTGGACATTATGTAAATTGTTTCTCAGCGCGATCGTGGTACAACTGCTGTACCGGCTTTGTCTATAGATTAATATAAACCACGTTTTTTGTAAGGGGGCGGATGGTACATTTTTGATTAAAAAAATTCTTGCGGCGAAGCAAACTGAATTAGTTTTAAAAAAAAAAGATTTCGAAACAATCCAGCGGAAATTGCAAACTAAACTAATACAGCAACTATGCCAATCGCAACTTAAGAACAGAAACCCTAACATTTTAGAAAGCAATCGGTTCAGCGGCCACGCATGTTTCGCATCCCTCTATCGAAGTCAGAGATAAGGAATTCGGCAAAAAGGGGCGATAGCTGCATCGCAGGTTATTACACTTACGCGGAATACTCAACCATGACCATCGGATATGCCCTGGGAAGTTGAAAACCAGTTACATGCGGATCTCTACACACAAAATTTCTTTGAGCAGACGTTGCAATCTAAACAAAATAAACGAATGAGAAGCTTTGGTCCATGGCCGATAATTACGCTTGGAAGTTTTGGTTCATTTAATCTTATCCACCATGCGCCTCGGCTATGACTAATGAAGTGAATGAACTGACTATTTAAAGCTGTAAAATTTGAAATCTAAATCTATATTTCACAATCATACTTGGCATAGAAGTCCACATTTGTTTTAATAACAAACAGTTGTTTTTTCAGGTTTTTATGAGGCAAGACAGGATGTAGACTAGCTGCGCAAAATGTAAGATAGACAAAACAATGGAAGAAGAAAAGGGTAAGAAAGAGTAAATATGTAAGAGGAAAGATCCCTCAAGTACCTCTGGGTTGTGATGTCCGTATACATCTAAAGATATGCCTCTGAGGGTGCAATACGGACGGATATAAACAGTATAAAATTGACCCATTACGTTATTCAAAAGTCAATTTTTCGACTTTGATAAATCGATTTGTATAAATACTTGCATCAATAAATAAAACTTGGTGCTTCGGATATGCTTGATTTGTTTTATGGTGATATAATCTCTATAATAAAGGAAAGTGTGTTTTTAGACGATCTATACCACTTAAGACTACCCGAGTGCTAAATTTCAGGAATAATTTTAAGCAAATTTTGTGCTATGCGTGAATTTTAAAATTTTATCTAGAACATTTAATTTATTTATAGGCATCTATTTATTAATCGTTTTCTATAGAATGGCAATAGTATAAATAGATCAGATTCTCAATTTATTTTATGCGAATTTTGTGCGAAGCCCGAATTTTAAAATTTTATCTAGAACATTTAATTTATTTATTAATCGTTTTCTATAGAATGGCAATAGTATGAATAGATCAGTTTCTGAATTTATTTTATGTAAATTTTGTGCGAAGTCCGAATTTCAAAATTTAATTTTTTTCTTTATTGACATCTATTTATTAATCGTTTTCTTTAGAATGACAATAGTATGAATAGATCAGACTCACTTTTGTTCTTTCATTTCCCACACACACACACACACACACACACACACACACACACACACACACACACACACACACACACACACACACACACACACACACACACACACACAATTCCAAGGAAGCGATACAAAACCAAAAAGATTTGACTGGCATTTTAATTATTTCTATTTTTTAGTCCAAGTTTCTATCTTTGCGATCATTAAAGATAGAGTGAAAATTTCAACGGATTTGAAAACTACGAAATATTTCACACCAGATCGATACCTTAAATGTGATTTATTTTAAATAAATAATTTTTAACTGTAACCTATATTTCCGTAATACGAATTTAGCCGCATGTGATGAAGATATTAATTTCGAACACAAAGGACGATTTGATGTTTTCTGTCTTCACGATGGTTAAAGATAGTGAAAATTTCAACGGATTTGAAATCTGGAAAATTTTACGCCAGATCCAATACCTCAGCTAGTCCAAATTTTACGCAAATTTCCTACATTCTCGTGTCATGTCGGATGGAAGTGGGGCTCATTCTTAAAAAATATTGTTTTTCGTTTTAATGTTTTTAGTATCAGTAAGGACACGGAAAGAACTGTCAGTCATAGACGCGCTGACCTGATAGTATTGCTACAAGAAAATGATCACTACTCTAATATAATTCGCAGACAAAATAGTTACAGAAAGTAATGAGAAATTTGAGGATGAAATAAACTGAAAGAATGTGAGCAAAATAATTTTAGCGGGATTCAATTCCGAATCACCTTTGGAAAAAAAATGGCCAGACTTTCAGAATACAAATCTCATCAGACAGAAACTTCGGAATTCAGGAAATAGATTTTTAGAATTTAAATGGTAATATGACTGAGGTGTACTTTGCGCTAGCTAGAATTATCCGACCTTATACAGATTGAATTGGTTAACTAGAGATTGAAAAAGTTGTCAAAATTACTTTCCACTTTCGTAGGGAAAATGCCATTTGTTAAATGCTAGGAAAAGAATGTTTTAAATTCTCTGACGACATTTTTACAACTTACTTTAGACTCAAATCATATAGCGTTAATTAGCAAGTTATTGAGCAGCTCTATTTTTAATATGAAAATTCATTTGAGTTAACCCTTCTTTGCATAATGGTGGAAATTTCCATCATAACATTGAATGCCCAAAAATTATATAAAAGAACAAGTTTACTTTAAGTTGATCGTGTCTGGATGCCTTTTTAATGTTCATTGCATAAAAAAAACATAGCTGTCAAAAATAAGCAAGTGTCACTATCAGTAAAACGAGCTTGAAGTTGTCATTCCGCTGTTTGTTGTAGTTGCAATAAACGTATGATTTCGTTATTAATTTTGTTTTATTATATTTGAGTTTCTATTGCTAAAAATGTGAAAATGAGTGGAAGAAAGGTTTGTAACATGTGTTTTTGTTATTTTTAGAGCAATTTCTGAAAAAGTTTGCGTTTAATTTAAAAAATACCACATGATACCATCCTAATGTTTTTTGCTAAATTTATACTATAAATATATACTAAGATTTTTTTAACCATTTTTCCTTTAATTTTGAACATGAATTATATCATCTTGATTTGTTTCACCAATAAAGAAAAAATCATGCAAAGAAGGGTCAATTTGCAACTGTACTTTACAAAATACTAAGTACAAAAACCTCTAAATATGGTGAGTAAAATGAGGCAGTGAAACTTTTATAATTAATGTTTTCCAGAATTTATCTCAATATAATTTTTAGAAATTTATCTGAAAGTTCAGAATAGTGATTGGAGCCAGTAATTGATCCCTATCGTACACTGCTTGACAATTGCTAGGGAACAACCGAATTATGCAAAACTGCTATTCGGAAAGCCGCTCAATCGTGGAAAATGTATGTGGAGAGGATACTTTAGAGGAAGGTCTCTTATCTGTATAAAAGACAGCGCACGCGAGCTGTTTATTAATTGAAATTTCAAACAAAGATAAATTCCGTCTTGTGGTGCCAAGTATCAAGTGGAGAATGTCCGTAAGGCATCATTTGAGTGAATTTGACCGTGGGCGAGCAGTCGAGTGAAGCTGGGCAAATTGTCACCCAAGTTGAAGCAACAATGAGTGTCAAAAAGCATTATTTCGCGGTAATAAAGAGCCGCGGAAGGTGGAAATGCTTTGACAAAAAATGTTGGTGATCGTGAAAGGAGCACCACACCCAGAGATGATGTACATATATCCTTAACAGCAACAAGGAACAAATATCTCACTCCAGGACAGATGGGTTTAGAGTTTGCATCCGCTAGCGGCAGTCGTGTACTGCGAAAACAATTTCTCGGAGATTAAATCAAGCTGGCTTGTATGCACGGAATCCTGTTAAGTGCATTCCGTTACACCAACGCTATCTTCGGGTAAAGTTACGCTGGTGTAAAGACCATATTCGTTGGAATCATCAACAGTGGTCCAGAGTCATGTTCTCCGACGAATCCCGATTCACCGTGAAGAGGGATTCTGGACACCAACTACTGTAGAGAGGGAAGGGGGGTATCCGTTACTCACCACATAATGCTCGTGAGGTTGATCGTTATGGCCGAGGGATAATGGTGTGAGCAGGCATTATGCATAAGGGCAGAACACAGCTACACATCTTTGACGCTGGTGCCAATACATCGTAGCGGTATTGCACGGGGATTCTACGGGTCATGTTCGTTTATTTCGTGATGCAGTGGGTCCAGACTTTCCGTTCTCGGGTTCTCGGGTGACAATGCATGCCAACACAAGACAGTTGATGCCTCCGAGACAATAGTGCCAAGATATTGAGTGCATGAAATGGCTTGAATATTCACCGGACTTAAATGCTATTGAACATGCTTGGGATGATCTTTGTAGACGTGTTTCACAAAGGAATCACCCAAACTTTGCAGGCGCTCAAAATTGCTTCGAGAGAGCAATGGGAAAATATCCCCCACGCACTTCCCCTCTAGATGTTAAGCGGGCATCATCTTCGTGAATGAAATTTCCACGCTAAAATTTAACAAACAACGAAATGTGGCCTCAAATAGCACTATGTCCATATACAGCACACATGTGAGAGCAGTCTGACTACCACTTTTTCCTTTCTTAAATGAAAGCATACCGACGAAAATAAACTTTCTGGTTCTCCATTCTCAGCACTGCAGTGAAACAAAAATAATGCCACAACACATGCTATAATTACGCAGTGTAAGCAGAAAGGACAAAATTTAAAACATCTGCTTCAATCAAGGACACTCCTTATCAGCAATAGAAGAATAATAAAGCTAGCTTCGATTTAAAAACGCGCAGAATTTTCCGGATGACCTAATGGAATTTGTATAGCGCTGATATATATAATATTTAATCTCCTACAGCTGAAAAACCCATAACAAACTCCAACTAATATTTCATTTAAAATAGTTTCTAGTATGCAGTGATTAAATTAATTCCTAGAAAAATTATGAATTAGAACCTTGTTATACTTTATTTGAATCTGTTAAGAATGACTTGTAATATTACCATGCAAAATTTCAGCTCATTCCGATTAGTTTTTGTGCTACATTAAATTCTCATCATCGTGATTTTAGAGGGCACACGGCAATTTAAAGACGTCTGACAAACCTCGGAGGATTCTCGGATAGTTTGCACATGCATAGTAGGTAAATATGCGATTTTAAACTAGTTTGCACTTGCATAAGAAATCCAATACTAGGATCGCTGAAGACTACGTTTCAAAGTGTTCAAATTTGAAATTCGGGAAACGATAACTACAACTAATCTCGATATACGAATAGCAACTTTGCATATAGAGAAGATTCCTGAAATTGAGAATACCTTTAGGATAGAATGTATCAGTATTTAATGGTAGTAAAGTCATGACACATTCCATTTATAGACTAATTAAACTGTTTTGAATCTGATTATGTCTTCAAAACCTGGCGTTTCAATTGAACATTTCCTTGTTTATGCAAAATTTGATATGAAGTCTCCCTATGCATTTATTTCGGATTTGTAGAGGAAGTTATTCACTATTGAAAGATACCTTTGAATTTGTTCTAATACGAACAGTGCGTGTTCGTTTAGTCGTTGCTTACCAGTGATTGTACACTTGTATTTTCTGTAATATAAGCTATAATTTCTTCCAGGAAAAAATGAGTGGGTAACATAATATACGTTTATGGTTGGTTATTGGGGTTTAATGGCGCACGGGTCATATTTGGGCAAATACACTTGTGTATCGGTAAAGGAGAAATACCAAATTCCAAAAACACTACAAAAGTTACGAAATAGCGACACTAGCAGGTTAACAATATTTATTGTAGATTTATTCATTAGAGTAGCGTTCATTTATAGTATAGTGTATATTTCAGTCCTGCAAATGTGCTTTATATAGCTTAAAGGAGACTCAAAAGCAATCGCGCATCTGACACAATATCTTAAACTTAGAAATTCATTTCGATACGAGTCTTAATTCATTTCCACTTAGTGCGACAACAATATTGAGCGGAGTGTACAGAATTAAATATGGATAGCATTGTTCTCACTCATTGCGCTTGCAATTGTCTCCGAATGCATAGTATAAACTATACATTAATTAAGATATCAAATTTAAAATGCAGGCTGTAGTGCAAGTAGGGAGCTTTAAATTTCAGGCAATCGCATATAGCGGCTCCAAAATGTGTTGGTATGCTTTAAAATTTTAAGAAAAGAGCTGTAGTCTAGAACTAAAAACCTTACATTAAAAAAAAGCCTCATTTTCCTTTTATAAAAATTGTGCTTAGATGACAAATGTTACAAGTCACTTTTTTAAGATTCAACATGTGGTTCCCCGGTTTTTGATTTTTACAATTTTCCCAACTTTGTTTTCTCATAAACCGATAGAAAGACTCAAGACATTTGCCACCTTCTAAACATCAAAAAAAAATTCCAAGAATTATTACCAATTCTTAGTCACTTCTTCTAAAAAATTGACTAATAACATTTTGCCATCCGAGCACAGAATTAAAATGCAACTCATGAGGAATAGAAGGAACATGTCACAAAAGTGATCCCCCTACACCGAAACATTTTCAGATAAATTTCTATATATATGAAATTAAAATACCTCTCACTTATCACTGTATCTCAAGAACTACAAGTCCTAGGAAGCTGAAATTTTGCAGGATTATTCTCCCTATACCGCAGGGGTGCACTAAGGATATTGAAAAATTCGACTCCCAAGATGCCTAAAATTTAACCCAAGGATTAAGCCAAAAGCAATTCGAAATCACCATAGAAATAACATCGAGTATAAGACGATTGCTGTACGCAGCTCATATTGCTTTTCCACTCTGTTGATCGGAAAACTATTTTTTTAAAGCAAATTAAATAGTAGTATTTATGTTTGAACGGACTTTTTACTTCTTTCCATGAAAATAATATTTATAAATATTTGATTAAATAATATTTAAATCATTTACTTTTACATAACTTGCATTTTGTAATGGAATACTAAACCCCAAAAGAAAAACTCATTGATCAAATATCGCAATTTTGCTAATTGATGCTTAATTCATGTGTTCCGGTATATTACCAGTTGAAGAAATATTCAGGAGTTCGATTTTAATGGTTTATTTCCTACAAAATATTCCTTGACATGGGCAATTCCTTGGTGGTATTAGTATATTTCTACCAACTTTCTGGTTTAATACGCAATAGCGTGCAGATTTCTCTGTATCATAATATAAGTAAAATATACACATCAAATATTGTTAAAGAGTGTAATTTCTTATTTTTTGAAAATTTACTTGCATTTTAAATAAGATAATAAAAAAAGATGGGTTAACTTAAAATAAGATGGGTTACGTGAAATTGAAGCGGGAAGTCATACTTTGTAGTTTTAAAATATGTTTCAAAATTTTGATACAGCTTTTCATTGAAAAAAAAGACGACTAAAATTAATTGAATTTCATTTGTGTTTAGTGTTTAGTGTTTCAGTGGGTGTTATTGAAAGGTTGGAAAATATGAATTTTAAATAAGACAAAAAATTTCAACGTTTCAAAATTACCGATATTATTCTAGTCAACAAATTCTTAAGTTACAGAAAGTCGAAGTTGCTTACTTTACTTAGTGAAGCTGTTGTTACCTAACTTGGATACATGTGAATCATTCGTTGAAAGCAGTGCTTTTCTTTTTGTAAAAGCGCTGTAAAATCAACCTCCTGTTTATTAAAAAATTGTTTCGTTTCAGTTTAATTTGTCTACACTGATGAATTTATTTCTATCACAAGCTCAGTTATTCCATTTGCCTCTGAATGGAATTTTCAGGAAAAGCGAGTTTTGCTTCAAACTAAATTAGTCACGAATGCCGTAATAATTTAATTTACAATCCTTTCATATTGATGATGAAATTCGAAAATATTGCACACTATGTGCAAGAATGGCACAGGTAAAACATTCTTAGGAAAACTAAGTGCAAGACTTTCCGCCATAAATTATCTATTTTTACTGAAAATGGATACGCAGGAATATTTGTAGGCACTCGAAAACTCAAAATCTACTTCTGCTGTCACATTAGAAAACTTTTAGCAGAAGTGCGACGAATAAAAAATGGATTATATGGTTGAATACAATATGCATGTATTTTTGAGTCCGAAGTAAATTGTAGAAGCAATGGAGAAGTTAATATGGATATTAAATTTTTCCGTACACTTTATAATGCCGCTAACATTTTTTAATGAAAAATTAAATTTGACTTTTCAATCAGCATACTAATTCAACCCGAGCAAAGCCGGGTTTTTCTGCTAGTTCATCAATAAAATTATCGTCTAATACTTTTTTGCACTGTGCTGACATTTAAAAATAGTTGCTTTTATCTTTGCATGCTTTCTTAGTAATATTTTAGTTATTGCTTAATTGATCGTTGTCGTAAAAAATAACGAGCATTTGAAAATTGATTTTTATTATAGTTATAAATCATTTCCAAATATCGCTAAATTAGTAAATTTATCCTATTCGATCGAGCAGTATATGATATAAAACATTTCAAGAAAATCGGATCGAAAACAAGGTTAGAAAAGGTAGTCTGGCCACTGATCAGTTAACTCAACGTGATCCGATATTTATAGTTGGAACTTTTTTTGTAGTAGTCATGTTTAAGTGCAGTAGAAATTTCTAAAAAATTTTCTGAAAATATACTTTAATTCCATCAGAAACTGTTCGATGAGAAGTCCTCAGAACAGCTGAATTGCAAAAAAATTCTTCAGAATGAACGTCTAGTTAAGCTTCGTAAAATCCATGATAAATTAGTCCTGAATTTATTAAAATCACATCTTATTCGCAGATAAAATCAAATTTAATATTTTGGATTCCCATGGGGGTATGATTGTAAGAAAAATGAAGAACTTAATCCCAAGAATTTAGTTTTAACAATAAACATAGCGGTGGAGGTGTTTTTGTGGAAGCTGCATGTCAGCATCAAGACTAGGTAATATGATGCTTATAGATGGCATAACGAATTATGCACTTCGTTTATATATATTTTAAAACAATTTAAAATTATCAGCCAAATTTTCGGTATTGTAAACAATTTTGTTTTTTAACAAGATAGCGATCCCAAGCACACGACTCTAAACGTTCACCTCTGGTGTCTAATCGTCCAAAAACTGAAATTGAAAAGTCATCTAAAAACGGTAATAATTGAATAATGGAGAAACATTGATGCAGAAATTACAAAAACTAGTAAACTATTAAGAGAAGTTTAAAAGCCGTTGTGAATGCTTTAGGATTTTCTACTAATATACCTAATTATGAAAATATTTACTTATATGTATACATTTTTAGTGTACCAAGACTTGCAATAGGTAACTTGTGTTATATTGATTGAATTTTCAAAAAAAAATTTACCATGTTTTAAAAATATTTTTTTGTAGTTTTGTATAAGTAGTAGTTTTGGGGTATTCAATATGTCGTCACGAAAAATAAAACCCATGTGATCTTTGTTTCGAACACTGTTCATACCAGATCACATTCAAATATATCATTTCATTGGGGAATAATATCCTCGACAAATTCAAAAAAGTTGCAAGTGAGAAGACGCCTTAATATCACATTTTCCAAACAAAATTTCTGATTGAAACGCCATGTTTTGATACCATAATCAGAATCTACAGATAAATTAGATTAATTTTGTAAGTGTCATAAATTCGTCAGGACACTGATCAGACATACGCAGAAAAACTGTTTTATTATAGTCGAGATGCAAGTGCAAACGATACGAGAACTATTATACGAGGTTTGCCAGACATTTTGTCTACTTTTAGGTTTCTCCCCAAAATCGTAATTCGGAAAATGTAATGTAACTCAAACTAATCATCGGAATAAGCCGACAGTTTGCATTTGCATAATTATTTTATACTAAAAACTATATTTTAAATGAAATACTAGGTGGATTGTATTTGGGTTGTTTAACCGTAACATGGTACAAAACGTCAGCGCTAGAAATATTTAGGACTATATCCATAAAAGGTAAACTGCTTTAACATTAGGAGCTCCAATCTTTCTGCCCTCATAACTTCGGACACCAAATTTCATGTCATTAGCTTTTACAGTTTCGAAATTAAAATTTGATAGATCTCGAATTCGTGTCGAAATAAGGGATCCTATTAGAAATTATAAAGTTGGCGTCTAATTTAGTATAAAGGCGGTCTCTTATGCAAAATTTATTTTAATTCATAGAATACTTTAGTTCCTGTAAAACCACATCTTTAAATTTTTTCTACTGTTAAAATTGTTCGAATGAAAAGTAGTTTTTTCATGACTGTACATGCACTATATTGAAAAAAGAATTTGGACACTGCATGTTCAGAAAATGTGCTTTATTATTATATTTAGTAACGGGTAGGCACTTGTTTTTCTTGTATTACAGAAGCAACACGTCGAGGCATACTTTCAAAGGTTCTCTGCAAGACTGGGCAGGAATAGCTCGCCAAGCCTGAGAGAACAGATTGTTGTGAAGATGTCGGACTGATCGGCTGTGTCGTTACTGTTGCTCCAGTTTGTCTCACAAAATTTCGATCGGAATGAGATCGGGGCTGTGAGCAGGACAGTCAAGCAAATTCCTCTCATTTTCTTGAAAGCAGTCCAGCCACGTTTTGCAGTATGACATGGAACTCTATACTGTTGGAAGAAACAAACATCATCGCCGTAGTATTGCCAGTGTAGGCAAGGCCTAATTACCCAGAACGTCATGGTGCAAGTCAACGTTCATAGTACCAAGTGCAGCCGTTTAAAAACGACTCACACGATCAATTGCACAATTTAACATCACAAAACAAAATGGAAGATAGCAATCGATAGGGATTAATGTTTTCTACAAATATTAATACTTAAAATTTATCTAAGAGGCTGTCTTAATGTTAAATTGGAAGCTTGCTCCGATAATTTTTCAATACGAACCCCCATTAAATTAACATGTTATTTATTTTTAAGTATCTAAAGAATCAGTTAATACAATCAAACAACAAATTAGTTGATAGAATAAATCATCAATCAATTAAAAAACAAAAATAATAAAACGGTTTAAAATATTACAATTAAGGAAATTATTTTGCAAAACATACAATTATGCTCACTTATTAGTACAATATAAAGATTGTTAAGTTATTCAAAGCGTAGCCAATTGTTTTTTTGCGACAAGCGCACCTATTTATGGTACATTTAGATTTGCAGTCACATTTTCTGAAACCCTGCCCAGTAACAAGGAATTGTTTGAAGTGAAAATTTCTGTAGCAGGGACATTCTTTCGTTAAAATTATCTTTGCAAACGCTGAATTCAGATGTTGCATACAATTGATACTAAAACTGGTATTTTAAAACAAGTTTACAAAAGCCATACTCCGTTTTACTTTATTTCTGAACTTTATCTCTACGGAAGCTGTTAATGTGCATATTACCCAGGTTAAATGCATAAAACTCTCGATTCCGCACGTTAACGGAGGAAACAAGTTAATCTGCTGATTAGCTATGTAATGTGCACATTAACCGTTTTGGAGCTTTAGCGGTAACAATGCTACATCGATGTTTTGTAAAAATCATGTATTTTAGTCGATGATTATTTTAATATCTATGTTTGTAATTTTCGATGTTTTATTTTTAAATGAAAAAACTAACACTATAAAAATTAAAAAATAATCAAGTAGCATAATTTTCATAATTAGTAAATTGATCATATCTTTAGGCCAAAGTGTGCAATTGTGGGGCCTATAATAATTATATAGGCCCCAATATTTAATTATTATTTACGGTAAATAACAAAGTCTTGTGTTCCTCAGTTGATAAAATAACCAACAATAATTAGTGTTACGTACCTACCTAATTATACTTAGTACCCATGTCAAATAGCTGCAATTATTGAGTTTTACGTTATTCAAATTGAAAATAAAATATTAGTAAATTGTTCTTATTAATTTTTTGATTGTGTTTAAATCTCCCTCTTGTCGAGCATTAATGTTTGAGGTTGCTAAACCAGTTATAAGAAATGGGGGGAAGTTAAAAAACATAGATGTTGATAATATATCGATCAAAAACCATCAATGTTTTGCTTTCAATGTCGCACCCCTACTCTCGGTTGGATCAAATTTCAAACTTGTAACTTTCCGGTTGCTAAACCGCAAGTCTTCCAAGCGAGATACCACATTCTCATTTGTAAAATAAAAGTAAAAATATGTAATTCCATACAGCTCACGACATTTACATACAAAATTTTTCTAAATGTTAACTTACCTTTACAGGAACTAGCTTTCAATGCAATATTCCACTTGCAGAAACGAAACTTGTCAGGGCCATTTTTTCTCTTGAACGGTGTTCAAATGATGTCGTCAATCTGAAATGGCAGCCGTGTAAACAATACTTATAGATTGTAATTAAAATGCTATCGCACCGCCACCTGACTGTCACTTGCGACTGTGTACAATTTTATTTACTGCGTTTGGAAATTAACCTTGCCCTCGGAGTATCTGAAGATATATTGGAAAATTTAAAAAACAAAATTTAATTTAATCGCTTTTTTGCAATAATAGCTAGGATCCTACGTCCAAATGTAGTGATAAAAGCTAATTTTGCACTTTCGTTCCTTGAGATCCATCTCGGCCACAATACAAGTGGGTTAAAAATTACTGGGCATCAAAAACATTCAGTATTTTACAATTACTAGAGTAAATTTAATGGATACGAGTATTTTAGTATTATGGTTAAAATTGCAAATTTACACAGAAAACTTTTCAAGCATTCTAGAATTTTAACGCATATTACTTGAACTAAAATTTGTGAACCACCTGTGCAAATAATTGATCTCCGAATCTTGTGCTTTCCGATAGTAATGAGGATTCTAGATTTTTTTTTCTAACCCCTAAACTAACAATCTGCACTAAATGTCGTCTTATGAAAAGTGTCCATGCCTGATCGTAATGAAAATTCTTTCACAATACAAAACAATGCAGCACGCTCTCTGAACAATTAAAAATTACAAAACAAAAAAGTTTGGTGCTTCAATCCAGAGATTTCAAACAACTTATGTTCCGCAAGTCTTGCGGTTCTCTACCGATGGCTACTTAGATGGCAGA
Source organism: Metellina segmentata (assembly GCA_947359465.1). NCBI lineage: Eukaryota > Metazoa > Arthropoda > Arachnida > Araneae > Tetragnathidae > Metellina > Metellina segmentata. The sequence goes on along the minus strand of OX375879.1, from coordinate 115,177,364 downwards.
CGAAGTCATAGAATAACGGTACTTAAACTATTAATCTGTTATTTTGGAAATGGATGTTAGTTTAAGGTCTGATCCAGAATTTACGGTTGTATTACTTTTATCAATTACGTCACCCGATTCTGATTACTAACATGAACACCGTCTCACGAATTTGAATCGCATAACTCTAGATGGCATTCAGAATTGTTTTATTCAGGTTTTTCGATTTGTATAAACAGTTACGCGAGCACTCCTAATTCTGCTATTGTATCCAAGGAAGAAATGATTGGATCAGGATCTAAAAAAAAAATCAGCAAAAATTGGAAGCCGCAACTTTGGAATTCGCAGTTTAATTATTTAATTAAACTGTAAATTGAAACATCAGTTTAATTTATTTACCTTCCCGAGATTAAAAATACGAGTCCTGATAATTAAAGTGACAAGGCGATATATTAATTGCTTTCGAGTTAAATAGGCTAGACTCTTAAGAGCTTTTTGTGACCTTTTCTTTTCAGGAAATTACAATAGATAGATGTCTCTAGTGATGACTTAAATTGCGTTGATTTGCACGAAATCGAGACGTCGACCACAGCAAATGCAGAATTATTAAGTGGCAGAATTCTCTCATTAGGTTTATGTTATTGTACAAGGTACTGCAGTTTTTAGGTCCGCCAACACAAGAGCACATATTTACCCAATTCTGGTGCTAATAAAATCTAAAATAGCTACAAAAGGTATTGGTATATTTAGTTAGCGTCGCACTAGAGCAACACAACGTGGTAATGAACAAAGTGGAATGAAATTTGGAATTCCGATGTTTCAGTAACAGTTGAATCACACGAAGTCGAAATTTGTCCAGGTTTATATTCTTAATTTTTTTTATGAATATTAAAATTTCATATTTGATAAAAAATACTCAATTTAGTTTCATAATTAAAATGTTTATAATGTTTGGGTTTTTTGGTAGCAAAGGAAGAAAAACAATTTCCAATTAAAAATAATGTTTTTAGCAAAGATAGCACAAAAAAAGTGAAACCCCAATTTAACATTAGATTTAATTTTCAAACACATATCGGCTAAAATTCCAATAAAATTTATTAACTTTTTTCGATTCCGCCAGAACTTGTGTGTAGAAACTAAATTTGTGATAAACAATGGGGGTTCGTGTTGAAGTTATCGGAGCAAGCACCCAATTTAATATGAAGACTGCCCCTGAGACAAATTTTAAATATTGATATTTGTAGAAGACGTTAATCCCTATCGATTGATACCTTCAGTTTTGTTCTGCAATGTAAGTTGTGCAATTGCGATAGGAGTATTTTTGACGGGTGTACATGCAATCCAACGGTTGCTAATCCGCTTCTTCCAACCGGGCTACCTCAACCACCATTTACAAAAATGAAGCAAATGCATTTAACGTCGCATTGGAGAAGCATGTATAGCTTTTGGCGACTTGGTGGATGAATCCGGTAAAGAATAACTAATTTTGAACCAGGTCAGATGACGATTTTTGAGGTGGCTCACTTTCTACACGTAGACGATGGCCTTCGATTGGATCGAATTTCTAACTTTCAACTTTCCAGTTGCTAATCGGCTACTCTTCAAAGGGGGAATGCCACATTCTCATTTGCACACGAAACTTAATGATGTGTAAATTATCCAGCGCACAACATTTACTTACAGCAATTTAAGAACATTCCCAAATGTAAACTTTCCTTTACACGGACTAGATTCTAATAAAAAATCCGCTTGTAGAAACAAAACCTTTCAGTGTCATTATTTTTCTCTTGTACGATGTTCAAATGATGCCCCTCAATCTGAAATGGCAGCCCCGTAGACATTGCTTATACCTTGTACTTAAAATGCTACAACACCGCGTCCCAATTGTATACACGTTTAATTTGCAGCGTTTGGAAATCAACCTTGCTCTAAGAGTACCTGAAGAGAAATTAGAAAACTTAGGAATATTTGTAACTTAATCGCCTTTCTATTTTGCCATAATAGCGAGGATTCCTGCGTCCAACTGTAGTGATGAGAGCTCATTATGCACTTTCTTTTGTATCTTGGGATCCATATCCGCTAGCCGTAACGCAATAACACCGAGCTAAATAGCACCGACCAGCAAAGCACTCAGTAATTTATAATTCTTAGAGTAACTTTAATGGATACGAGAGTATTTCAGTATTGACTACTCACCTGGCAGGCGAAGTCATAGAAATAACGATATTCAAACATATTAAACGAACGCCTGATTTTATGTTATCTGGCACTATTGGATATCATGAGCGATCAAGCCTACTCGGAATTGTGGGGACCATGAACAACTGTCGCAACAAAATGCGTGATTATAGCATTTACTGAAGAGTTTTGTTTATGTATACCGCCTACACTTACCAGATTCCATTAGATTGGATCGAATTTCAAACTTGCAACTTTCCGGTTGCTATTCTTCCACACACACGCGATACCACATTCTCATTTATGTAATAAACTTTAAAATATATAAATCTTTCCAGCTCCCAACATTTACATACATCAACTAAACAAAAATTTCCAAATGGAAACTACCTATACAGGGACTTGATTACAATAAAAAAAATTCACTTGCAGAAACAAAACCCGTCAGCGCCATGTTTTCTCTCGGTGTTTAAATGATTCCATCAATCTGAAATGGCTGCCGGGTATATAATACTTATAGATTGTACTTAAAATGCTATCGCACCGCTACCCGACTCGTATCCGACTGTATACACTTTTCATTTGCAGCGTTTGAAAACTCATCTTGTCCTCAGAGCACCTGTAGAGAAATTGGATAACTTAGAAATATTTCTAACTTAATAATCTTTTTTGCCATAATAGCTAGGATCCTCCGTCCAAATAGTGATAAGCTCATTTTGCACTTTTCTTTCGTTCCTCTGTATCCATCTCCGCTAGCGGCAATGCAAGTGGGTTACATAGCACAGAGCATCAAAAGTGTTCAGGTTATAAATTCTAGAGTTACTTCAATGAATGCAAATATTTACAGCAAGTTGCATAAAGGAAATTTTTTGTGTCGGGAAAACTAACAAATCTACAGAAGATTAATTAGGATAAATAAAAACAAGAACAAAGGTTTATTTTCCAATCTGAAAGTTTGTTTAAAATTCTCGAGTGAATCCACGAAATGAGGAACTTTTTAGAGGTATATGATTTAAGAACCTTCAAATTCCAGATTTAATTTATTTGTTCGAAGCATTTTTTGTCCCGTGAATACAAAGTGCTATCCCGATTAAAAGCTTTCATGAACTGCTTCATTAACCTTACCTTGGAATGCAGCGGAGGCAAGATGATTTATTCTCGCCCAATTAAGGGTTTTAGAATGACCATATCTTTGTCCAATAACCTTATTCTCTCGATGGCCATTATTTTCTAATCGAAAGGAATTGTTTGGCTCTGCTATCCCATGGGAACAAGCATCAATGATATTTGGAGTATCCTTTTGTTGACATAGATAAAGTTAACCATTTGAAGTCCGATTAACAGGACGTTGTTAGTAGAGTCTAAATCAGGACATGTCCACTTGCTGCAGTTATTTTTGTTTATGCAGGTAATATTCACAATATCAAAATAACAGTTATTAAAGTGGTTTATGGGTTCGCCTCTAAACCATTGGGACACCAAATTCTTAGACTCCATCTCTTCAGTATTTTACTGTCGTAGGTGTTCTGTACAAGTTTTACATCTGTGTGAATTCCAAACTTTATCTTTGTTACTAAGCCTAAAGCCAAAGTACTCAGGGTAAGCTGTTTTAACAAAATTAGAAATGGCTTTTCCGTCCTCTTTCAGAGTGTACTTATCACGTATGTAGCAAAATAAATCAGAATGATTAAACAATTTGTTTGACTGGATACCATTCTATAAGTTTTGTTAGATGTTAACACTAAGTTATGTCAATAAATATGGATTCATACAATCAGATGACAGCGGTACAGAAGTAAAAGCAGGAACCAATAAATCTAAAACTTTACTACTAAATAAGTAGTGATAAAATAGTTCATAATTTAACTAAGCTGAATATCAAACAATAGGGCCGATAGAGAAAATAGTTCTTATTATATCCAAACTATGCACTCCTAACGCGGAGCAGACTTTACAAGGAAATATCGCATATCAAATATTGCCAAATCAGTTTAAAAATTCCCGGCACCAAACAAACATTTTTGTTGTCTATGTTATCTTTTGTTCCGGATAACAGACTACCAAATTAATCTTATTTATAGCTTTTAGCTTAATAGATTAAGAGCAAAAAAAAATGTAATTTAAGTTCATTGAACAACGAGGCAAAATAAGTCTTTCTAAAAGCAATGAACTTAGTGGCGTACTCTCAGCATTATAATCAAATCTCCAAAGTTCCTGCACACGAATTGAACCGACTGGAATTTACAAATGTAAAACTATTTACAGGTATAAAACATGCGATTTAATTTTATGACATTCCTTTGCAATGTGGCATTAAAAGTTCTCGGATCGTATTATATTTAACGGAAACAGTGTACCTTTGAAAGCGGACAAAATACTGCCTTTCAAGATATTCGTATGGAAACAGTTCAGCTGAGGTATTCCAGAGTTTAGTGAACAAAGTCGGTTGTCAAGTCCCATTATTTAACATAATCTGTAGTTTACGTAATGGGATCTCATGTGTGGGAAATTTCAAATTCAGGGAATCAAACCTTAGTTTAACGAAATTAACAAAATACAAATTTCAAGAACCAACTTAACAAACTTTTATATATAATGATTTAATCTAAGCATCTTGCTCATATGGAAAAAATTAAAACCCATTCAATACCGTGTTCTGTTATCGTTCGGCTGCTTTTATGTCAATTAATAATAATGTTCTTCCTTGGATCATTGAGGAAGTGACATTAAGGAAGGAAAGTTATTTACATATACACTATTATATAGGACATATTTGAAACGGGTTAAGTAACCAATCAAATGCTTACTTGTCGACAAAGAACGCAATTAGTTGAACCTATAAGACCTTAGATCTTTCTACAGTAAATAGACGATTGCATTACACCGAATTCAATTACAGATCAAGCATAAAACAATTTGAATTTAGCTCTTGTTAACTATATCCTATTTATACTGTTAAGTTACGACTAATTTCATGTCGGCTATAAAAACACGGAAATTTCTGCTTTGTACCATCCAGTTTATAAACATCAGTTTCAATTCAATTATTTCAGGTTTAATCCAAACTAAATTCGAATTTCCTTAGGAAATAAAATAAGTATAAATAATTACAGGATCTACATTAAGAAATAAATTTTAATCGAATACAGAAAAAGTTTCTAATAGATGAGATTTCAACCGCGCATATAGCCAACTTAATTTTACGAAATTGGCAATTGACATTTATCGGTAGTTACGAACTCTATATTTTTCCCCCCTCGTTTCTTATTAAAGAGCTCCGTGATTGCCCTTGTAGAAAAATAGCCTTCAAGTCTGATAAAATGTGTGCTATACCATATGCCGCTATAATGCAGTCTAGCCTTTAAAATCTCTTCTCCGGATCACCAAGTTGTCTGCAAAATTTGTATTGGTCACGATACATACATACATGTCCTGCTTAATACCATGTTGAAATGCATCACTAAAAATTAAGAAACAGCCCCACAATAAAATTTATAATATTTAAAATACTGTCCATCTGAATTCAGACACATTTCAGTCCAGCAATTATGTTGTATACAAATCTTATAGAAGATTTTTAAAAAATCACAACTTCGAAAACCATTTCGATTCTAGCTGTAGTACATTTCCATTTCGATCAGCAATTTTATACTGTCCGGGAGACTACAGGATTAAATACGAATGTTCTACCGTAGCGTCCTTTGAATTCAGAGAATATTGTACCAAATAGAGAACATGAATTCATAAAAGATGCAGATACACGTAGGCAAACTAAAAAAACCAGGCAAATATGAATTTTCACTAATTACTTGAGATAGTCCATTGTCAATAGTGCTTTTATATAAAAATTATATAAATATATTTATAGCGCATTCATATAATATAATGGACGATTTTGAAGACCTAGGTACTTCCCGAACACTTCCGACAGCGACCAAAAATCTAACGACCAGATCCTTACATTCTTCGCTACCGCTCTTCTGTTACCATCAGAAGGCCCATACATTAGATGAATGTTTGCCACTCTGAATTCGGAAAGACTCCGATTTTGAGTACATGTTACTTTGTAAACTAACAAGGCTGGAGCAACTCAATGGGCTGATGGCTTCGGTATATATCCCGAAGGGAAAGATCCAAGGACACGTCGAAACACAACATCAGGTCAAACTACAAGATTTCCATTTTTTAAATATCCAAGGCATCTTTAATATATTAGTGGCCACACCATATTCAATCACCATCCTTTGTTACACAATGCTTTTTGGCTGGAATTAAATTTCGAACTTTACACCCTCCTGTTGCTAATCTGCTTCTATAACCGGGCTAATAAAGCCCTAACTACAAAAGGAATTCTAAGCTTCCAAAAGTAACATTTACATGCAATATTTTAAGCATAATTGTACAAATTTACTCACTTTTTACAGGGACTAGCTAACCAGAACCACAATTCTGCTTGCAGAAACAGCCCGTGTCCACAATGCGAATTATCCAATTTCGAAAGCTTTGTGAAGGTCCAGTTTAGGTGCCATATCTCTCGAACAGAAATCAAACGATGCTTTCAATCCGAAATAGAAACCAGCCGACGACAGTAGGGAAGCTGCACTTATAATGCTACCGCACTGCATCACGATTGAGTACACTATTTATTCGTTGCATTTTACTGTGTCTAGAGCAGCTGAAAAAAAATTATGAAATTTAAATATAGGAATATTGTAGTCGATCCGTTGTCCAAATATAGTTATGAGAGTTCGTTTTCCCACTTTTTCTTTAGTTGTTTGTATACTATCTCATCTGGGAACAGCTGATTAGGGTAAAATAGCACTGGAGCCACATAAGCTAGACAATCTTTCCCTTGTCGGATAACGTAGGGTTGTGATGTCTCTACCTCGATTCTTCCATTGATATTAGTTAGGCAAGATATTGGGTGAAATGACGCTTTTTAGCCTAAACGCACAAACGATATTGTCATAGTTCAACATAACAAAATTAATCAGGAGTGTTAATAGTATGAATTTTAGATTTCCCTCTAATTTTTTTTTATCATGTATATTTAGTCTTACTATGAAAGAGGGAACATCTAGTAAACATCTTTGAATAATAAATGTTATCTAATTTCAAGTGATCGCTCGTGTGGAGTCAGGAATCCCATTGCTTCCCAAAACCCTGTTGAGCAGACTGTGTGCTGGGATCAAATTCCTAGGCTTCAGACCTTTAATCTCTTTTGAGCTCCCGGTGTATGAATTAAATCATTAGTGTGAATACCAGAGAACTAGTACACCCAAACAAATTAAACTATTTCGGAGTCACTCCGATAAAATACGTACACTATGGAGTGAATTACTGTTCTGCCACAAGATTTCAGGGGATTTAAATTCAATATTTGCCGCTCGTCTCTTATCAAAGTAGACATTTCCATGTTTGCCTCTTGAGAAACAAAATGGCATGTGGACGTCTGATCAGATAAGTGTCCTTCCAGGATATCCCGCAACTTTAGTCTAGGATTTTAAAAATCTAGACCCGGATCACCAAGGTTTTATTAGAAATTATACGAGTTGGGCAAGTAACATTCAAGTCTTGCTTTACGGGAATTGCAATTTCGACATTAAACGTAGTGCATTCCCATTTAGAGTGGCATTTTTATTTCGTCCGGGAACTACAGTATTAAATACAAATGTTCTTACCATTGCGTTTGCATTTTATCTCCAAATACAATACATAAATATATACTAATTAAGATCTTTTTTTAAAAACGAAGGCTACAACACAAGTAGGTAATCTAAATATTAGACAAATATGGACTATCTCTAGTAACGAGTTGGAAATTCACTTTCAATACAGCGAGTAGTTTTTGAATTAACACGCAATAAAAATAATTATAGCGCATGTGTATGAAATTGCGGACTGTATTTAAAGGCACTTCCCGGTAATGGTAATTTTAGTTAACGTCGTACTAGAGCAACACAACGGGCTATTGACGATGGTCCGGAATCAGTCCCTCAAGGGAAAGATCCGAGGACAACACCTCGTAATTTTGAACCACGGTCAAAAGACGAAGCAACACCTGAGCTGGCACCCCACTCTCCAAACTTCCACGCCAACCCAACGTGAAAGGCACTTCCCGGATACTTTACGCAGAAACCTAAAGTCTAGCGACGATATCCGTAACTATGATCTTCTGTCATTGAAAGGCTCATACATGTAAGATTCGTGTTGTTCTGTTTGGTAAGGTCTATATTAAAGACTTCGAATCTTACAGCACATTGACATTTAATGAATAAATATATACAATTATTATGTACAGTTCAGTAAAATTTAAAACAGTTCCGTCATTATCTGCAGCAGTCGTCTCTGCTCGGAAAATATACGTCAGCTCTCAATGGCGTCCAGGGGAAAAAGTGTCTGTTCTATTAATTTTCTCGTAACTGAATACCAGAATGTGAATGGCTCGTGACAGTCTTGCCTTGCATTCCTACTACAATGCAACTGACTCCTACCAGTCTCGTTGCTCTTATAACGAGTTCTTTCCAGACTAGTAGACAACTACCGTTGTCTAGTATTCCTACAACCGGCCATCCTGATGATCTTTCGTCCTCGAAAGGAACACGACAAACCTAAAAAACAAAACACAAAACAGTATCTGGGAATACATTGATTCAGTATTAGTTATTGAACCACGACTTCATATGGTCAGCTGCTGTCGACGTCAAGTTCGGTCCTTCATGGTTTCCAACTTTCTCAACGTCATAGCGATCATGGGGTTTCACTTTCTTCACTCGATATGGTCCTAAGAATTTCGGGTCGTAATTTCATTCCGACACCAAATTGAGTCCGCTGAATAGCAATAAGATCGCCCTCTTTGTATTGATGAGGTTTCTTCCTCTTCTTATCATACGTTCTTTTATTCTCTTCCTGAATTTTTAGGATATTCTCTTTGGCATCGTCTCTTAATTTCTTCCTCTTCTCTAGAAAAACTTCAGTATATTCTTCTTCTAAAAGCTGGACTATCTTGAGATCTTCTTTGTTTCGCATTTTCACACCTGTCAAAAGTTCGAAGGGTGTCCATCTTGTGCTTCTGGAGGTTGTACTATTGAGTATTCTTTGTACGGCGTCAACGTGTTTGAACCATTTGATCGGTTCTTCAATTGAAAGTTTGGATAACACTGGAATCAGGGTTTTGTGCATTCTTTCTACTTGTCCATTGCCTCTTGGGATTCCTGTTGTGATTTTTAGGTGTTCAATCCCGTTTTCGCAACAAAAATCTGTAAATTCTTTAGATGTAAAAGCGGATCCTCTATCCTAGATTATCCTCGCAGGATTTCCAAAACTATTTTGTTGTTGTTTGAGTTTATTCATTGCGTCACCTGATGTCGTAGATTTGGTAGGATATAACCAAGTGAATTTTGTGAATGCGTCTACTACCGTGAAGATATACTGATAGTTCTTAGATGTTGAAGGTAACGGACCTATGAAATCAATGTGATAAGTGTATAATGGAACGTCCTCTTTAGGAACTGGATTTAGAAATTTGTTATCCTCTGCTATGGTTCGTTTTGTCTCCAACTTAGTGTTTGGTTCCAGACGATTAGTTACTTCGAGATGAGTTCCGGTTTGAATTTTAGTTGAATCTGAAGTGTTTGCTAAATTAACAATTCTTGCGTAATTCACTCGAAAATTATCGCGTCTGCTCAAAACATGAATTCCGCTCTCTGATAAAGTAAGATTTAACTTATTTATGCAATCGAACCCAAGAACAATATGATCAGGTAAATTTTTTAAAACATAAACATCAGTAACAATAATGCATTCATCAATAATAATTTCAGTAGAAAAGAAACCTAGAGGAGAAATGTGTTCTCCTCCTATACCCATTAAAGTCACATTATCAAAACTCAATTTTGGGGATCCAATTTCAACATAAAATTCATATTTTATCATTGACACATCACTTCCTGTGTCGATTAGTGCATTAGATCTTTTCCCGCACATTTCAACATATTTTCTTAGCTTAGTACGAGAATTAAAAGGGCTATTAATTAAAGTTCTATTTACATCTCTTTTGGGACACACGTCGGCCTTGTGCCCATAATTTTTACATTTAAAGCATCTCACACCCTCAGTTTTCTTTTCACAATTTATCGACTTATGTCCATATTCATTGCAGTTGTAACATTTTATATGATTGGTGTTAGTTTGTTCAGGGCGCACGAAAGATCGAGGCTTTAATTTGTCAAAATCCCTATTGAAACGCTTCTTTTATTTATCGTCTGATGTTTTCGAATCTCTATTGGGTTTTAAATGACATCGAGCCGCTTCATATTCGTCTAATTTATTGACGAGTTGGTCTATTTTCGTTATTTTCGGTAGCTCGTCTATAAAATGGTCTCGAACGTCATTGGGTATTTTTCGTTTTAGTTGATCGGTAATCATGAGTTCTTTAAGGTCTTGGTAATTTGATACTTCCAGCCCACTCGTCCATTCTTCAAAGAAATTTTTCAGATCATGAGCAAAGTCATTCCAAGTAGAAGACGCTTCTTTTCTATGCGAAAGGAAATTTTGCCTAAATTGTTCCGGATTTAATTTAAAACGTTTCAACAATAATCTCTTGACATTTTCATAGTCATTAGCCTTTTCGTCAGGCTCACGCGTGATAAGATTAGCCAAATCCAATGGGAGTAACCCCAACAAATGTGTAACCCATTCCGTTTTTGGTATTTCGATACGACTAATCTGTCTTTCAAATAAAGTTAAATAACAGCTAATATCCTTATTCGTCTCGTAACGGTTAATCAATTTCAATAAATCGTTATTGTATAGGCTGGTAGTTTTACCATAACTGTTGCCTTGTCTGTTAGCAGTTTCGATTTCGAGTTTCCTTAATTCGAATTCGCGTTTTTCGGCTTCAATTTTCTCTGCGCGTTTTTCGGCTTCAATTTTCTCTGCGCGTTTTTCGGCTTCAATTTTCTTTGCGCGTTTTTCGGCTTCAATTTTCTCTGCGCGTTTTTCGGCTTCAATTTTCTTTGCGCGTTTTTCGGCTTCAATTTTCTCTGCGCGTTTTTCGGCTTCAATTTTCTCTGCGCGTTTTTCGGCTTCAATTTTCTCTGCGCGTTTTTCGGCTTCAATTTTCTCTGCGCGTTTTTCGGCTTCAATTTTCTCTGCGCGTTTTTCGGCTTCAATTTTCTCTGCGCGTTCAGTTCTAATAACACTCAACATATTTTTTGTTATCTCCTCGTCATAATTTTCAGAATCTATTATAAGTTTCGAGCACTGCGCTACTTTGGGATTCGCTGGCACTATTAGGCCTAATTCGTCAATCAATGTTAGCAAATCTGCTTTTCGGGCCTTAGTTAAATATGCCATGTCATCAATTAAAACAAAATTCTGTACTCACAGTTTCGAAAGTTCCTTCTATCCGTCTTTTCCGTCAACTCGTCTTTTGCGTCTACGCGTTTTTTCGTCTACGCGTTTTCTTTTTTGTCGTTTCAGTCTATCATCAGCACCACGTCAGGAGAAGTCATGAAACTGTTCTTGCAGATGATTAAAACACAAGTCCAGGTTTGCATAGGTAGTCAAAACATTCCGCCGGCCGGTTCAATCGTCACTGCTTTCGGGGTCTGCTAATCCGTCGTTCAAGCCCTCATACGAAGGAGGAGAATCGTCGCGGTCGTCAACGGTTTTTCACATCCCGGCCGAACCCCCATTTTTTGTAAGATTCGTGTTGTTCTGTTTGGTAAGGTCTATATTAAAGACTTCGAATCTTACAGCACATTGACATTTAATGAATTAATATACACAGTTATTATATTTTAAAACAGTTCCGTCATTATCTGCAGCAGTCGTCTCTGCTCGGAAAAAATACGTCAGCTCTCAATGGCGTCCAGGGGAAAAAGTGTCTGTTCTATTAATTTTCTCGTAACTGAATACCAGAATGTGAATGGCTCGTGACAGTCTTGCCTTGCATTCCTACTACAATGCAACCGACTCCTACCAGTCTCGTTGCTCTTATAATGAGTTCTTTCCAGACTAGTAGACAACTACCGTTGTCTAGTATTCCTACATACATTAGATGCATGTCTGCTATCTCTGAATGTAGCAACGTGGTTCTTAAAGCAAAATTTCTGTAGTTGAGAGGCTGTACCAACTCTCGTTTAGACCATCCTCAGCTTCCATGAACGACCTTCGTAATTTCGAATATTTGCAAGGACAATCTGTACGCAATATTAATATTTAGTCCATTTTCGGTACGTAGTTTATAAACGTTCACTTCGTTAACACAAAAGGCACAATATTGGTTACGGTCTGGGATTAATTACGAAAAGAATGATCCAAGGACGGGTTATTATTTTGAACCAAGGTCAACAACATAGCTGGCGCCCCACTTTTTTCCCCAATCGAGTACCATTTCGCGAAATTTTTACTTGCCATTTGGAATAATGTTATAGCACAACTATTGCAACACATCTTTACAGGGATAGGTAATTAAAGTCATGCAATACTGCGGGCTATTTGCGACGATCCGGGTTCAATCCCGTAAGGAAATCCGAGGACAACCCTTCGAAATTTTGAACCATGGGCACATGTCATCCTAAATGGAACCCAATTCTTGTAATTTATCACATCAGGACAATAGGAACAACGCCACATACGATAGTTTTTTTAACTGGATCGAGTTTATAATTTAACTCTCCAGTTGCTAATCTACTCTTCCCCATTCGGACTGACACGGATTTCTTATCTATTCAGTGTAACATTGATATGCAGTAATTTATGCAAAATTCTCAAAAGCAAACTTACTTAGCTTTAAAGGGAACTATTTACCTGAAACAAATATCTGCTTGCAGAAACAGTCTTTCATTGCCCACAATGCGAATTCTACAGTTATAAAAATTGAGCTTCATGGACCAACCTTTCCCTTCTCGTGAACCATGTTAAAATGATGTTGATTTGAAATGGCAGTCAATTTTACAATGCAATAGCTCTACATAAAATGCTATTGCAATGCAACCCGACTGTCATTTCAGACTTAACACGCAACTTCAACTGGTAACTAAAGAGTAGAGCCACCTAGAAAAAATTATAAAACGTAATTACAGAAATATTGCAGCTAGATCTGCTGTCCGAACGTAGTAATGCGATCTCACTTTTCCCGTTGCTTGGATTTCATCTCCGCTAGCAATAACTGGAATAGGTAAAATAGCACGGAAGATATAACGTAAACAATCTTACCCTAGTACTTCTGCGAGTCAACTTTATTAGACTACTTAACAATAATTATCAGATAGGGGGAATTTACAATTATGGAATTTCTAGGCCAAAAGAACATGGGAAATCTAGTCATTTCAATAGGAGTTTAAGAAATTCCATGCAATTTCACTTTTGATAACATTCAATACACGAGTGATTTATTTTCTACAATTGCAATTCCGAGGTTGTGTAAACAATCTACAAGCGGAAAAATCTTCCGTTTAGATACGAAATTCGTTACGTCTGATGTGTAGTTTTTGTCTATATAACTCATAGCTCTAGCAAGATCCGCTCAATTTCTCTAATTATAAGATGTTACGCACCGCATCAAAAACCTCATCATTTTGACTACGAAACATTTCGTAATATGCAAAAATAATCAGATCTGGACAGACGAGATCTCGTAAAACCACTTGGATATTTAAAACAACCGACTAGACATAAGACAGAACGAAGCTAAACGAACATTCTCAATTTTTTCTCATTAAAAGTACTAGTTGAAATTTTATCACCCGGCAAGAAAAGTGACACAAGTCAAAATAAAAGTTGATGTTTAGTCATTGAAAAATGTGTAGGAGGTGCCCCAACGTGTTAGATTTCTATTGTATAAAAGGTAACACCATAGAACTCTATTGAAAGTTATCGCCGCAGGGGCTTGCGTGCGTAAGAGAGCAGGGGGCGAAGCCCTCGCTGTGACGTCATGGACAGGAAAATAAAATCTGGATAAAACTAATTGTTAAGATGGTTTCGCCGTCCAGGAGATTCACTCTGCGAAAGGAATGTTAATTTGCGAAGCAAACCAAATGGGATTGGGTAGCAATGTTGGCAAGCGTTCGCGATACGGGGGTTGCGAGCGAAAGCGAAAAGGTGGCGGAGCCCAATAGTACTTACCTAAAATAAAAAGATTAAACCTAAAGGATGCTATAAAACGTATATTAAATAGTATGTTCTCAAATTTCTGCAATTTTGAGACTGGTCACGTTTCTTGTCGGGATGCGATATGAATAACGTTTACACGACGATCGATCAGAAATTTTTTAAATACAGCAGAATTTCTAGCCTTTAGAATTCCTATAAAGTGTATTATAGTAAAATTCAGAATATAACACGCGAACACAAAGACGTATTCGAGTCTGACTTATACATTAATTTATGTTCCCATATTGAGTATGTATGAAAAAGGTACTTTCGATTCAGTGTTCAAATCTTTGTAAAGACAAGACAACGTAAAGCATATTTATGGATTGAGCCGAGGATAATCCTCGAAATTAAATTCAAGGAAAAAAAAGGTTCTTATTCATATACAATAGTGACGATTTTAAAAATATTTTTTACTGATAATCAACCGAGAAAGGAGATTTCATTTCCCAAAGCCCGGTTACAATGAACTTCCTTTCATGACAAACCGTGCATTGGTTGGTGGTCAGCAATTAACAAATACATTTGACAAATGTTCACGCTACATTCGATCAATGCGTCTCAATCCAGAACTTAAGGTTAAATTTTTTTAAATTCAGGAAAAGCAGACATCCCCCGAGGTGTTTATGAAACCATTAGTCACAGAAATGGAGGTAGAAATAGCAAAGTGTTTTCGCCCCAGTTCGCGTGTACTCGAGCTGCTTTATTATACTGTCTGGGATTTAATACGAATGCTCTCACCATTACGTTTGAGAATGCTCCGAGTACAGAGGTTAAATTATACACACACATTAGTACAATATTAATTCAAAAAGGGTGCAGCAAAAGAATGCAAGACCTAAAAATCAGTGAATACAAAGAGTTTTTTTTATGAACATGCTATAAATATTAAAGCTCATCAATATAAAATATTTTTCAAAAGCTAAAGATACTTCCCGGACAAATTATGCAGCTACCGAATGTCTGGCGACGAGATCCTTAGCTACTCTCCACCATTTAAAGACCCATGCATGAGATCCATGTCAGCCACCTCTTAATTCAAAAAGTGGTTCATCACGTGAAACCGACATTTCAACTATTAGGGTACGTGCTAGGGTGTCTTACCAAACGATACAATCTATCGCTGTACTCTTTAAAATGGTTGTTTCATTAAAAAGCGCAAAGTCTCAGTTATAAAATATGTGTTCACATTGAATCTCCCTTTCAAGCGATCCAAATGTTCTATTTGGAAAAGTCATTTTAAAAAATCACAAAAATTGTGAACGATCTAAATGGACAAGATCCATATCCTATTGACTCGTGTGGGAAAACAAAGAAAGCTAGACGACTGTTCAAGTCAATGCTAGACGCAGAACTTGCTGTTATAGCGCTTGTTTAAAGGCAACAACAAGCAATAATCCGCTTCCAGTAATCACGATTATTTGCTATAAATTCAGCAATATAATCAAATGATAAGGAACAATGCAACATTTCTACCGAGGTTTGTTAATTGAAAATTTAGGTTTATGCAAGGATAGTTTGTTTTACCTACAATACAGGCAAACTGTTTCCAGTAATGACATCAGCGACGAGAAGCCTTAATTGCGCGACTACCGGATTAAGATAACGGAATTTCAACCTCTTGAGAGGGTACGTAGAAAGATATACGTCTATTACGAAAACTATACGTCAAACGCTCCAAATTCTCCAATGACATTTGTAGTTTCTTGCAATCCGAAACATTAGGGACCATGTTGAATAACATTGATGTGAGCAACTGTACATCTTATAATACCTTGAAGTAGCCTTTAACTTCACCACTTTCGTGTCAAAAATCGCCCGAAAATTATTATTTTGATTATGAATATAAAGGAGTTCCAAAACTCTGCTCATCAAGATCGCGTAAATGTGGTATAAAAGGAATAAAGATGCTTGCACACTGGTAAAAATATTTACAGTTCGTCCATAAACGCAATATGGTTCGAAAATAAACCTCGGCTGAGTTTCCATCTCCTATGAAGGAGTCTTTTCGCTCACTTCTACGTGTCGAAAGAATCCTAATAGAAATAAGTAGTTTGCTAATGTACGCAGGCTCACCAACATGTTTACAAATGAAAAAGTGTACTCGTAAAAGTAATTGTGCTTGGTAAGGTAAAACCTCAGATTACTTGAAGTAATATCAAAGTCTTCAAGAGAGATTCGAATATCTTTCAATTTAAATACGCGATAATTCTTAACGATCTAAATTATTAAGATACGGTTGATATTAACATGTACGGTGATATACATGGAATATCTTCACGCTAGATGACTATTAAAGTCAATAATAAAGGAAAATCAGATGTTGAAAACCTTTATTTACAGGCGACTACAGCTATGTTCTGCCTCCAGTAATGACGTAAATACCCACGCTAAAAGCTCAATGTGCCTCAATACAGATTTTTCAAATTCTTAAGTATGTTTTAACTTTTGAAAAGTAAACATCTCATTGTTTCAAGAACACATCAGGACGACACTAGTAACAGCAACTGATAAGGGCTCTCTATCCAGCCCACGTGCACTCGAGCTGCAATTTTATACTGTCCAAGACAAAAGGATTAATAACGAATTTTCTTATAATTTATCTGAATACCGTGGATAAATTATATACCAATTATACGAATATTAATTCAAAAACTGTTGCAGTGGTATGCAAATTCTAAAATTCCGGCAAATAAAGAAATTAATATTCACTGTCAAAACAGAAAGTTTTTATGAACACTCTAAAAGTAAAACATACCACAAGGATATACAATTGCAGGCTTCTTTCAAACGCACTTCTCGGACACTTCATGCAGAGACCGAAAGTGTAGCGACGAGATCCTTAGCTGCGCTCTACCATTGCAAGGCCCATACATTAGATGCATGTCTGCTAACTCTGAATTAAGAAAATGTTCCATCACGCTTGAAGACCCTTCAACTACCAAATTCCTGGATGGAAATATGTGCTAGAATGCCATACGATACATAGAAAACATCTACACCGTTAGATTCACCTTAACGAAGTAGACTATGCGTTTTTAATTAAACGTACAATATTGCAAAGTCGCTCAGTTATAAAATCTCTTCAGTTTAATCTCACTTTGAAGCAACTCGAATATACATTTTTGAAAGTGGTGAATGATCTAAATGAGAAAGATTGTCCAACACGAGTCGATGGGAACTCTTAAAAATCTTGATGATTAAAGTCAATACTAGAAGCACATTTTGCTGTGATAGCGCTTGTTTAGAGGCAATCACAAGCAATCACATGCTTTAAGTAATGACGAGTTCTTGCTATACATTCAGCAATATAATCCAATGGTATGGAACAGTGCAACATTTCCACCGAGGTTAGTAAATTGAAAATAATTCAGGTTCATGCAAGATGGTTTGGTTACCAATAATCTCTGCAAACAACCTCCAGTAATGACATCAGAGATGAGCTACACTTAATTGCACAACTTTCGGATTAACAGAATGAAATTTCTGTCTCTAGAGCCGGTGCATCGAAAATAATACTTAGAATTTGGAGCTGTGTAATTTAATTGAAAGATGTTCGTACATTCTGCAGTTTGAAATGTTAGACTACGTTAAAAAAAATAGAACATTTGAACCTTTCATGATACAATGAAAACAGTAAGCAAAGATCCAATTAAGTTCAGATACCATTTCTCTAATCGATTTCAAATGCCATCAATCTGATATAGAATACGAAATAGAATTTATGATGCTACTTCACGGCTGTGTAAGCTTTCCACTTACTGTACTTGGTGTTTTATTAAAACCAATTAGAAATTATAAAACTAAGATAAATATTTTAACCAAAATTAGTATTTCAAATGTAGCGATGCCAGCTAGTTTTTGGCACTTTTTATTTCGTTGTTTGGATTTAATCGAGCTAGTTCCAAGTTTCATTGAGCATGATAGCTCAAGGCTGCGTGCATTCTGGATTCTTGCATTTAACACTATTCAGTTTCAGATTGAGTGAAACTACACATACATATTTAGTGAGAAAGCATACAATAGTCGTATTTCACGACATTAATTTAGTTCTTAAAATTTAAAAATAGTCGAATTTTTGGGTGTATTATGTAATTAATCTACAAACTGAAGATCTTCAATCCGGATACTGAATTCATCACGTGTTCTGGAAGCACGTACTACAAAAGCGCAATGCATGCAATAGGTTACAAGATATCAGTTCTTGAATATTTAGGCAGAAATCCGAGACACCAAATTATATCTATGAATGCCAGTTGAAATGGCTACCAACTCTCGTCGTTCAAATAAACAACTAGTTCACAAATACCAAACAAATATTTAATGTAATAGATCTAATTAATGTTTGAATGGAAACTAAAAAGCTAAGAATTTCGTAAATACGGCAAAATTTCTAGCCATCAGATAATTGCTTTAAAAGCGTTTTACAGTAAAATTTAGAATAAAACTCTCGGGAAAACCCGTATTCAGTCTCATTAATTTCCGTTTCGACATAGTCATTATGAAAAGGTATTTTGATACAGAGTAAAAAGCTTAGTGAAGTTTCAACATAACGTTAGTTTCTAGGAAGAGAAAAATAGAAAAATATTTAATTAGACTTTGAAAATAAATTAAATTCATGTAATAAGAAAGATTTAGAGATAGTTACGAGATTCAGGAATGTTCTATTGTTACGCATAATCAAAATAAGATCAGGTGCACGATAACCTCAAAGACATTTTAAAACCAGATTTAAAAAAAGGTCCTTTCATGACAAACAGGGCAGTAGTTGGTGGTCAGAGAATTTAAGAAGTAGAAGAAAAATTAATGTATCTCTGAAAATATTTTCACGCTATACAGTCGATCAATGTGCCTGAATCCAGATATTTCACACCTCGTTTTTTTTTAATTTCCGGAAATACTGACAATGCGTTGTTTTACGCATACATCAGGACCACACTAGTCTCCAAAATAGCAAAGTGCTCTCGATGCTGTTCACGTGCACTCGACCTGCAATTTCATACTGTCTGAAACCTCATGATTAAATAAGAATGTTTTTAACATTGCGTTTGAAATCTCCGAATACAGAGGATACATTGTACACCAATTAGGAGAATATTAGTTCAAAAAGGCTGTAGCTAAGGTTTAGAAATACCAATATACAGGTTAATACGAACTATGTGAAGTAAAGAGTTGCAGATTCATTGTCATAACAGAAAGCGTGATTTATGAATATAGTAAATGCAATTTTAGCGCATCAATATAAAATACATTTTTAAAGGCAAAAGGTAATTCACAGAAACTGTATGCAACGACCAAATACCTAGCGACGAGATCCTTAGCTACGTTCTACCATTTGAAGGCCCATACATTAGATCATGTCTGTCATCTCTGAATTAAAAAAGTGGTACATCACGTGTGAATCCGGCATTAACTAGCGGGATGAAAATAAGTGCTAGGATGCCAAACCAAACAATGCAATATGTCGCAGTAAACTACGTTTTGTTTAATGAAACAGCCATTTTGAAAAGTCGCTACATTATAATATCTGTTTACAATGAATCTCCCTTTCAAGTAACTCGATTATTCAATTTTGTAAATAAATTATTTCAAAATCGCAATACCTGTGAACGATCTGAATAAACAAAATTGAATTCTTTTCGACTCGTGTGGAAGACGAAGAAAGCTAGACGATTGCTAAAGTCAATACTAGACACAAAGCTTGATGTGATAGCGCTTGTTTAGAGGCAATCACAAGCAATCATTTGCTTCCAGTAATGACGATCACTTGCTAAACATTCAGAAACATAATACAATTGCATTTAACAACGCAACATCCATTCTGAAATTAATGAATTAAAAAATCAAATTTAGTCAAGGACAGTTTAGTTTACCGACAGTACACCCCAAAATGCTTCCAGTAATGACATCAGCGAAAAGCAGATCGGCAGCTAACTTTTTCGTGTCCAAAGCACCTGAATAGAAATTAGTCATTTGATTAATTACACATCCAATATCATGGACATGTTTTTAAATGAAGTAGTACATAATTGGAAAAGTAATTGTGCTTGATCAGGTAAATAGTCGGATCTGTTCTAGTAATAGCTCACCATCACTTTAAGAGCGATTAGAATAGTAAATTTTGAAAATTATCCAATTTAACAATAGAAGCGCCGTTGGGTCATTTTGACACTTTATCCATTCTTAAATATTTGACCATACAATTGAACTTCGAAGCTCATTTTTTTTTAAATTTTCTTAAAAAGCCTCCAAGTGTACTGTGACAAATTTCATATTTCTATGTTAATTATTAAATTAAATAAACCAAGAAATACCTAGAACAGCCAACAGGAGTCATTTTGATACTCCTAAGAAAATGCTCTTACTTTCTAGTACATGTCCGTTTTGTAATCCCCATGCCTCATTTGTTTTTTGAGCATGGGGAAATTCCCACCTCTTATTACAATGACTATCGCAACAGTTTACGGGTTTGCTCTAAGCAACGACTGTTCTTTGAAATGCAATCCCATCCAAACATCGCTGGTCTACATAACTTTTCGGGGAATACCAGTCCTACATCTACAATCGAAAATGAAACTCGACGCCACTTAATACAGTTATGTTTATTGTTTTTGATTACTACCAGTGTGTAAGCAATTTTCTGTATAAAAAATTGTCAAGAGGATTGAGTAGACATAAGGCCTTTGCACTCTTGGAGCCGTTGGTTCAGGTATCAATGGTTCACACAGACTTGTATATAGAGATCTATACACAGATTTATATTGAGAGATCTGTGTGTATCAAAAGACTGCCACTATTATTGGTACCATTTACACGAATGTTCTTACAAACAGCTCAAAGAAGCAAGCACTTACACTTACTACAATCATACCAAATGTGGCGTAGATGTAGCAGATCAGATGCCAAGGAAATATACTACGAAATGTGGAACTCTCAGATTATTTATTTTAATAACGTTTGACATTGCTGTACTCTGTGCTTAGCTAATTTTCAAGAAATCACCGGTCTCCAAAATTTTACATCGATAATTTTTCGCTCGTGGAAGAACTACAAACGGTGCTTGGCTCAACAGATGCCTCTAATAGTTCGAGTAGATCGCTAAACGAAAGTAATGTGCCTCGAACTTTTCAAGGGGCAATTAAGCCTGCCAGTTGCGAGGGATGCTAGAAACCAATTTGTGATAAATATGCTAAAATCACTGTCAAGCGTTCATATTGTTCCACATGCCCTAATGTCTATTGAACTTTGGAATACATTGTATGTTTATTCATAATTTTTGTACTCGCTTTGAAACATGCTGTGTGCTAATTTGCATTTGTATCTTGTTTTCTTACCCTGTACTCCTGCGAAAGAATATTGTGTAATATTATACATTCCAATACAGTATGTAATGCAAAAAATATTGTGTTATATTATACATTACAGTATAAATTGGCATACATTATTTTGAAATTACAAAAAAAGACAACTTTTAAAACAAGAAAAATAATTAACTCTAACTAAAAAAAAAAAGACTAAAACTTAAAGGATGTTAAAATGACTATATCAATTTAAAAAATTTACTTTGATATGGCTTACATTTCTTACGAGGGTCAAATTGACCTCCAATGGCGGTTTAGGCAAGTCTAAAATCCGGTTGTTCTAGTGTTAAATACGCGAGAACTAAGCGATCAAAATCATTTACTACTTACAATACTGCTGTAGACGTGGTATATCTTCCATTTAGACGTCTACTGAAGTCAGTAAAGTTAGCTGTGGCTGGTTGGTTTGGGTTTAATGGCGCAAGGTCCAATAGTGGACAAGCTACGCCAGACACAAGACGAAATTTGACCCAGTAAAATTAATACAATCTTTAATATATCAAGTCAAGTAAAGGTAAATTAGAGATAAATAAGGAAGTGGGAATTTAAAAGTATAGGATAATCTTCGTCATGAATGTAATAAAATGTATTGATGAAGTGATGGCGTATTTAGAATATGAAGATGACAACTATATACAATTTAAAAATTTAGAACATCGTAAAAAGGAACGAGTGCAGAAGGAGGATTATCCAGCAAAACGGATAATCTAGGTGAGGAAGTTTTAAAAATTGAATGCAAAAATGCCATAAACCAGGACACGAGGTTAAAAAATGAGAGATTGTAAGATCGCCGATGCAGTGTTGGCACCAAGGAGGGTTCTCTCCTTCCAGCAAGTATTGATGAGTAATTCTCGAATGTCCAATACGGAGCCTAGTTAAAATTAAGTCTAGACGACGAGGATACCAGGAAGGCCAAAATTATATATTGGGTTGTATTCTGTGGAGTTTGTTTTCTCTCTGCACACTCCATTCATTCAATCATTCCAAATGATGTCCGACATTTTGTCTGAGATCTTTGTATGGAATGCTAAGACTCAAGAAGTTCATAGCATTCTTTGCGGCAGTGTCAGCAAGTTCATTACCAGTAATCCCAGCATGACCCGATATCCAACAGAAAAGGATTCTATAGCCACGCCGAGTGAGGTGATGATGGAATTTCAGCACGGTAATAGCTATAGGATGTTGTGGATGATCTGCTGACAAGCATTCCAGTACTATTCGAGTCCGTGTAAACAATAAAATTGTTAATTCCCCGATTAGAAATATATTTCAGAGTGCTTCATTCAAGCCACAAAATTCAGCCGTAAAAATAGATATTACACAGGGCAAAGCATAACTTACAGTGGTCGATCCACAGACAAAGGCGCAACCAACATGTTCTGTTAATTTTGACCCATCTGTAAAAATTGCCGTGTAATTGTTGTAAAGATGACGATGAGCGGCGAAAAGTTGACGGTAAATGAGCGGACTGGTGTTAGATTTTCCAAAACCTGAGAAAAGGTCCAAGTAAGAAATATTTGTAGGGTTCCAAGGGGCAAAAGAATATAAAGGGTTCTCAGAAACGTTGATATCATTAAGAAATGTTGTACTAAGCGTATTTCGTATTCGTAACCCGAAGGATGGAATGCAGGACGATCGATTCCTAAAAAGACGATCAAGAGATATGCCAAGGAGTGAACCTCGAAGTGGATGATAGGGATGACATAGAATGCGAAAATATAGCCAAATCGATAACAAAAGATGTGCGGAAGTCGATGATGGTTCCACACATAACGGCTTTTTTACGGGTGAAGTTCTAAAGGCTCCAGAACAGATTCTTAGTGCGGTGTGGTGCACTGTATTCAGCTTTTGAAGAACAGATGGACGGGCAGAGACATAGGCTGCGCACCCCTAGTCCAATCTGGATCGAATTGTTGCACGATAGAGGTTGAGCATGGAGGACCGTTCTGCCCCCCCCAAGATGTATTGGAGAGAACCTTTAAAAGATTAAGCTTACTCTCGCAAGACGTCCGCAGCTGTTCGACGTGGGGGAGGAAGGCAAGTTTCTGGTCGAAAACAATACCAAGAAACCTTACTGTCCACCACTGCAATCCTGTTATCCAGAAAGACCTCCGGGTCAGGATGCAGGTTTCGACGTCGACAGAAATGAACGCAGGAAGTCTTGAGATAAGCCAAAGCCGTTATCGTCACTCCATCTCGTCAAGCGAGAAACTGCAGTCTGGAGTTGTTCAATATACTGCATGTCTTCTCCTTGACAGAAGATGCTAAGGTCATCCACATAAGGATTTCCTTGTACTGAGGGTGGTAGATGATGCAAAATGTTGTTAATTTTGATTGAAAATAGAGTTACTCTCAGAATGCTACCCTGTGGAACATCTTCCTCCTGGATGAAAGAGTCCGAGAGAGAACCAATTCTTACTTTGAACTGTCGTAGTTCTAAAAATTTCTGGATGAATATAGGTAGGTTACCCCATAGTCCTAGGGCATAAAGATCACGAAGTGTACCGTGTCGCCAAGTGCGATCATATGCTTTTTCAATGTCAAAAAATATTAAAACCAGATGGTTTCGTTGTAAAAATGCACGGCGAACTTGTGTTTCAAGATTTAAGATGTTATCCATTGTAGATCGTCCAGTTCTAAAGCCACTTTGATACGGGGAAAGAGACTGTTTCGTCTCTATGATGTGGACGAGACGAAAATTTACCATTCTTTCGAGGAGTTGGCACATATGCGTCTTGTAAGAGCAATAGGTCGATAGTTGTACGGGTTGGTGGGGTTCTTTCCAGGTTTTGGAAAAGGTACAACAATAGCACGCCTCCAGACAAAAGGGTAAGCATGTTCTTCCCATATACGATTATAAAGTTTCAAGAGGTTAGACAGAGACTTACGAGATGGATGTTGTAGCATAATGTAAGTGATGCCATCCGGACCAGGTGCAGTCATCCTGGTCTTCAGAAGGCTCCGCATCAACTCCTGTTTCGTGAAACGACAGTTGAAAGCAAGTTCGGAGTGAGAATGGAAATTAATGGGTTGCGATTCTGCGCAGAGTTTTAAACGTAGAAATGTCTGCGTGTACTTGGTAGCGCTTGAAGCTAAAGAAAAGGCGCGTGCAATTGAATTTGCTATTTCAATAGTTTCAGAGACACAATGCCCATTTTCCTCAACAAATGAGATGGTATGTTCGGAGTATATTCCCAAAGCTCTCCGCACTTTGCCCTATAACTGTTTAGATGGAGTATAAGTTGTAATGCTTGAGACATAACGCTCCCATGATGCCTATTTGATGCGACGGCGTATTCGGCGAGCATTGGCCTTTGCATGTTTAAATGTAATTCAATTAGCGGATGTAGGGTATCTGCGAAAAATTCCCCATGCTTTTCGTTGTGCTTTTATAGCTATAGTGCAGTCTTTATTCCACCATGGTCTTTGGTGTTTTCGAAAGAATGGCGAATTCTTCGGGATAGCTGTATTAGCAGCTTCCATCATTACCTCTGATTGCGCGTATTGCTGCATCTATATCGCCTTCTACCATTTGAGTTGTAATATTGTTCTTAGCTGTAAAATCTGGCCAGTCGGCTGCTGCATAGATGTATCTAGTTGAACGGCTAACAGGGTCATTTCTACCGATATGTGTAACGAATATAGGGAAATGATCACTGTTACGCAGATCATTACCGACAAAGAGAAATAAGGTATAATTGAAGGAGAGCAGATGGTAAGGTCGATAGAATCGAAAGTGCGGGATGGTTAGTGGAAGCGGGTAACTTCACCTTTGTTGAGCAGAGACAGTGATCAGATATCAACTGTTCAATCTGTCGCCAAAGGGAATTAGTATTCCCACTTCCCCAGAGCGCACTATGTGCATTTAAGTCTCCGAGAAGGATAAAAGGCTCCGGTAGCTGATCTATCAGGTTGTTAAGGCTCTGCTATTGAATGGTTTCACTGGGTGGTAGTTACAGAGTACAGATGGTGATTGTATGTCGTATTTGCATTCGGATAGCGACAGCCAGTAAAGGTGTGCTGAGCGATAGGACAAGAGAGGGGTATGCTTGAGAGGTGAAGACTGCAACACCTCCCGCAGCTCTTCCGACATCATTACTATCACACCTAGAGCAGGTATAACGACGTATTTTTGCTGTGTCAGCAGATTTTAGGTTTGTTTCCTGAACTGCGATGCAGGCAGGATTGTACTCTGTAATAAGATCTCGAATGTCAATCCAGTTTGTTACGGTATCCACGACAGTTCCGAGAAATTAAAGCTATTGTTTACTGGGATTAAGAGCAGCTCTTGGCCGCTCTGGTTTGCTTACGATATTCATATCGACGTTTTTGCCGTTTTCTGATATTCCCGAGGTGTGGTATCCTGTCCTCAGTAATCAGACGAGGAATTTTGTTGTCTTTTACGTGAGAATTTTTTTTTTGAGTCTTTTTTACCAGGTATTCCGACTTTAGTGCGATGTTTTATTTTACTTTTGAAAGACTGTCGTGGAGATGGTTTTGGTATTTGGGTGGAACTGGCCTCAAGACTTTCAGAGGAGGGTATAAAAGTGGAATTGGTTACATGTTTATTTAATGGTTTGTTTTTAAGTTACAGGTTTTTGTAGTATTGGAAGCACCGAAAAGTTAAGAATTGGAATATCGATTCCAAAAGAGGATTCAGTTTGAGTGGCTACTGTAGATTTTTTTGAAGTTACGGAAGCATATGAATTTCCTGTCACTGGAGTTCGAGATTCTACTAGTCTCCGAGCCTCAGGGAAAGACAGATTTTGGAGCGTTTTTACCGATTTTACCTCCTTTTCGAATGTCTATTTAGGGCAGGATCGGGAGTAGGCCGGATGATTGAAACTGCAATTAATGCAATGGGGATCAGAAGAGCAGATATCAGCTTCATGGTCTGCTTTTCCACAGCGGTCGCATTTTGTGGAACTTCGGCAAGATGATTTCGAGTGCCCGAATCCCTGGCAGTTGAAACACCGCTGGGGGTTCGGAATAAATGGACGGACTGGGCAACTAAGGTACCCAGCTTTTATTCTGGACGGTAGTGAAGGGTTATCAAAGGTTAGAATCAGGTGTTTAGTGGGAAGTATCTGCCCATCTGGACGACGGATGGCGATCCGACGTACTCGACAAACTTGTTCATTTCGTAAATTTTCCAAAATTTTTTCTTCTGATGTACATAATAAAAAAGATTCCGATACAACCTCTCAAGATGAATTTAAAGACCTATGAGCACCGATACATTAAAAGAGCCTAATGTTGTCGAATTGGTCAGTAATTTAGATTGAGTTTCTGAAGAGGCCTCAACCAGAAGGTCTCTAGTACGAAGGTTTTTTTATTGATTTTACCATACCTACGAAACATTCAATTGTTTTATTAATTAAAAATGGTGAAATCCGAGAAGTAGTATTTGTATCATTATTTAATTTGATCATAAAAAACGGGCATTTGAGAAAATTGGTTGGTTGGAATTAGAGGAATTCGTGCTAGTTTGTTGCTCCTCTCCAGGGGGAGAAGAAAAAGTAGCATCATTCATAATTATAAGAAATGAAAATTCGGGCCCTGAAGCACCAACCATCACCGAGTCCAACAAGGATGCAGACAGCACCTTTGCTAACAGGACCTATACGCTTGCAAGTCACTCCTGTGACAGACACCACCCTTAACATGTTGCTCAGTTAGTGACAGTTCGCTTGATCCCTAGCCGATGGCAAAGTCCAATCGACCAGCCGATTTGTGTACATGTGACCAATGCACACCTCCCGTTTACCTGAAGCTAGGACCAAAACAGTTGAGGTTCGATATACCTACCCAATACGCTACCAGGATCCCTTTTTCCAGGTATACTGGTCTCCACGCACGGCAAACACGTAGGTGGTATAATCATCAAGAGGAGCTGAAAGCAACAGATTGGCGAAAAGTTTCTCAAGGGGAGCCCTCACCTCCGAAGAGGCAACCACAACGAGGAAGGAAGATAAAGCAAAGAGCAGAAGGATAGAGGAGAGGAAAAATGAAAGATGGAAGAGGAAAAGATCACTCGGGTACCCAGGGTTGTGAAGCCCGTACAAACCTAATGAAGATGTGCCCCAAGGGGCGAATAGCAAGTGGGAAATCAAACGGATGACGATCCAAGGTGAAGTAGCAACGTGGTTCTTAAAGCAAAATTTCTGTAGTGTAGAGGCTTTACCAACTCTCGTTTAGACCATCCTCAGCTTCCATGAACGACCTTCGTAATTTCGAATATTTGCAAGGACAATCTGTACGCAATATTAATATTTAGTCCATTTTCGGTACGTAGTTTATAAACGTTCACTTCGTTAACACAAAAGGCACAATATTGGTTACGGTCTGGGATTAATTACGAAAAGAATGATCCAAGGACGGGTTATTATTTTGAACCAAGGTCAACAACATAGCTGGCGCCCCACTTTTTTCCCCAATCGAGTACCATTTCGCGAAATTTTTACTTGCCATTTGGAATAATGTTATAGCACAACTATTGCAACACATCTTTACAGGGATAGGTAATTAAAGTCATGCAATACTGCGGGCTATTTGCGACGATCCGGGTTCAATCCCGTAAGGAAATCCGAGGACAACCCTTCGAAATTTTGAACCATGGGCACATGATGTCATCCTAGATGACATCGAATTCTTGTAATTAATCACATCAGGACAATAGGAACAACGCCACATACGATATTTTTTTACTGGATCGAGTTTATAATTTAATTCTCTAGTTGCTAATCTACTCCTCTTCCCCATTCGGACTGACACGGATTTCTATTCTATTCAGTGTAACATTGATATGCAGTAATTTATGTAAAATTCTCAAAAGCAAACTTACTTAAATTTAAAGGGAACTATTTACCTGAAACAAATATCTGCTTGCAGAAACAGTCTTTCATTGCCCACAATGCGAATTCTCCAGTTAGAAAATTGAGCTTCCTGGACCAACCTTTCCCTTCTCGTGAACCATGTTAAAATGATGTTGATTTGAAATGGCAGTCGGGATTTTACAATGCAATAGCTCTACATAAAATGCTATTGCAATGCAACCCGACTGTCATTTCAGACTTAACACGCAACTTCAGAGTAGAGCCACCTAGAAAAAATTATAAAACGTAATTACAGAAATATTGCAGCTAGATCTGCTGTCTGAACGTAGTAATGCGATCTCACTTTACCCGTTGCTTGGATTTCATCTCCGCTAGCAATAACCGAAATAGGTAAAATAGCACGGTAGATATAACTTAAACAATCTTACCCTAGTACTTCTGCGAGTCAACTTTATTAGACTACTTAACAATAATTATCAGATAGGGGAAATTTACAATTTTGGAATTTCTAGGCCAAAAGAACATGGGAAACCGAGTCATTTCAGTAGGAGCTTAAGAAATTCCATGCAATTTCACTTTTGATAACATTCAAAAAACGAGTGATTTATTTTCTACAATTGCAATTCCGAGGTTGTGTAAACAATTTACAAGCGGAAAAATCTTCCGTTTAGATACGAAATTCGGTACGTCTGATGAGTAGTTTTTGTCTATATAACTCATAGCTCTAGCAGGATCCGCTCAATTTCTCTAATTATAAGATGTTACTCACCGCATCAAAAACCTCATCATTTTGACTACGAAACATTTCGTAATATGCAAAAATAATCAGATCTGGACAGACGAGATCTCGTAAAACCACTTGGATATTTAAAACAACCAACTAAACAAGACAGAACAAAGCTAAACGAACATTCTCGATTTTTTCTTGTTAAAAGTACTGGTTGAAATTTTCGCACCCGGCAAGAAAAGTGACACAAGTAAAAGTTGACGTTTTGTCATTGAAAATGTGTCGGAGGTGTCCCAACGTGTTATATTTCTATTGTATAGAAGGTAACACCATAAAACTCTATTAAATGTTATCGCCGCAGAGGTTTGCGAGAGTAAGAGAGCAGGGAGCGAAGACCTCGCTGTGACGTCATGGACTGGAAAATAAAATCTGGATAAAACTAATTGTTAAGATAGTTTCGTCGTCCAATCGATTCACTATGCGAAAGGAATGTTGGTTTGCGAAGCAAACCAAATGGGATTGGGTAGCAATGTTGGCAAGCGTTCGCGATACGAGGGTTGCGAGCGAAAGCGAAAAGGTGGCGGAGCCCAATAGTACTTACCTAAAATAAAAGCTTAAACTTAAAGGATGCTATAAAACGTATATTGAAATAGTATGTTCTCAAATTTCTGCAATTTTGAGACTAGTCACGTTTGAATGGTAAATGATCTGATGATGGTGAATGATCTGAATGAGAAAGGTTGTCCAACACGAGTCGATGGGAACTCTAAAAAATCTTGATGATTAAAGTCAATACTAGAAGCACATTTTGCTGTGATAGCGCTTGTTTAGAGGCAATCACAAGCAATCACATGCTTTAAGTAATGACGAGTTCTTGTTATACATTCAGCAATATAATCCAATGGTATGGAACAGTGCAACATTTCCACCGAGGTTTGTAAATTGAAAATAATTCAGGTTCATGCAAGATGGTTTGGTTACCAATAATCTCTGCAAACAACCTCCAGTAATGACATCAGAGATGAGCTACACTTAATTGCACAACTTTCGGATTAACAGAATGAAATTTCTGTCTCTAGAGCCGGTGCATCGAAAATAATACTTAGAATTTGGAGCTGTGTAATTTAATTGAAAGATGTTCGTACATTCTGCAGTTTGAAATGTTAGACTACGTTAAAAAAAATAGAACATTTGAACCTTTCATGATACAATGAAAACAGTAAGCAAAGATCCAATTAAGTTCAGATACCATTTCTCTAATCGATTTCAAATGCCTTCAATCTGATATAGAATACGAAATAGAATTTATGATGCTACTTCACTACATCACGGCTGTGTAAGCTTTCCACTTACTGTACTTTGTGTTTTATTAAAACCAATTAGAAATTATAAAACAAAGATAAATATTTTAACCAAAATTAGTTTTCCAAATGTAGCGATGCCAGCTAGTTTTTGGCACTTTTTATTTCGTTGTTTGGATTTCATCGAGCTAGTTCCAAGTTTCATTGAGCTTGATAGCTCAAGGCTGCGTGCATTCTGGATTCTTGCATTTAACACTATTCGGTTTCAGATTGAGTGAAATTACACATGCAGTATTTAGTGCGAAAGCATACAATAGTCGTATTTCACGACATTAATTTAGTTCTCAAAATTTAAAAATTGTCGAATTTTGGGTGGATTATGTAATTTATCTACAAACTGAAGATCTTCAATCCGGATACTGAATTCATCACGTGTTCCGGAAGCACGTACTACAAAAGCGCAATGCATGCAATAGGATACAAGATATCAGTTCTTGAATATTTAGGCAGAAATCCGAGACACCAAATTATATCTATGAATGCCAGTTGAAATGGCTACCAACTCTCGTCGTTCAAATAAACAACTAGTTCACAAATACCAAACAAATATTTAATGTAATAGATCTAATTAATGTTTGAATGGAAACTAAAAAGCTAAGAATTTCGTAAATACGGCAAAATTTCTAGCCATCAGATAATTGCTTTAAAAGAGTTTTACAGTAAAATTTAGAATACAACTCTCGGGAAAACCCGTATTCAGTCTCATTAATTCCTGTTTCGACATAGTCATTATGAAAAGGTATTTTTGATACAGAGTAAAAAGCTTCGTGAAGTTTCAACATAACGTTAGTTTCTAGGAAGAGAAAAATAGAAAATCAATATTTAATTGGACTTTGAAAATAAATTAAATTCATGTAATAAGAAAGATTTAGAGATAGTTACGAGATTCAGGAATGTTCTATTGTTACGCATTATCAAAATAAGATCCGGTGCACGATAACCTCAAAGACATATTTTAAAACCCGATTTAAATAAACGTCCTTTCATGACAAACCGGGCAGTACTTAGTGGTCAGAGAAATTAAGAAAAATTAATGTATCTCTGAAAATATTTTCACGCTATACAGTCGATCAATGTGCCTGAATCCAGATATTTCACACCTCGTTTATTTTTAATTTCCGGAAATACTGACAATGCGTTGTTTCACGCATACATCAGGACCACACTAGTCTCCAAAATAGCAAAGTGCTCCCGATGCAGTTCACGTGCACTCCGACCTGCAATTTCATACTGTCTGAAACCTCAGGATTAAATAAGAATGTTCTTAACTTTGCGTTTGAAATCTATGAACACAGAGTATAAATTGTACACCAATTAGGAGAATATTAGTTCAAAAAGGCTGTAGCTAAGGTTTGGAAATACCAATATACAGGTTAATACGAACTATGTGAAGTAAAGAGTTGAAAATTCATTGTCATAACAAAAAGTGTGGATTTCTTATGAATATACTAAATGTAATTATAGCGCATCAAAATAAAATACATTTTTAAAGCTAAAAGGTAATTCACGGACACTGTACGGAGCGACCGAATATCTAATGACGAGATTCTTAGCTACGTTCTACCATTTGAAGGCCCATACATTAGATCAATGTCTGCCATATCTGAATTCAAATAGTGGTACATCACGTGTGAATCCGGCATTAACTAGCGGGATGAAAATTAGTGCAAGGGTGCCAAACCAAACAATACAATCTGTCACAGTAGACTTTACATTTTGTTTAATTTAACAGCCATTTTGAAAAGTCCCCAATTTATAACATCTGTTTAAAATGAATCTCCCTTTCAAGTAACTCGATTATTCAATTTTCTAAATAATTCCAAAATCGCAATAACGATCTGAATAAACAAAATTGAGTTATTTTCGACTCGTGTGGAAGACTAAGAAAGCTAGACGACTGCTAAAGTCAATACTAGACACAAAGCTTGCTGTGATAGCGCTTGTTTAGAGGCAATCACAAGTAATCATTTGCTTCCAGTAATGACGATCACTTGCTAAATATTCAGAAACATAATACAATTGCATTTAACAACGCAACATCTCTTCTGAAGTTAATAAATTAAAAATTCAAATTTAGTCAAGGACAGTTTAGTTTACCTACAGTACACCCAAAATGCTTCCAGTATTGACATCAGCGAAAAGCAGATCGGCAGCTAACTTTTTCGTGTCCAAAGCACCTGAATAGAAATTAGTCATTTGATTAATTACATATCCAATATCATTGACATGTTTTTAAATGAAGTAGTACATAATTGGAAAAGTAATTGTGCTTGATCAGGTAAATAGTCGGATCTGTTCTAGTAATAGCTCACCATCACTTTAAGAGTGATTAGAATAGTAAATTTTGAAAATCATCCAATTTAACAATAGAAGCGCCGTTCGGGTCATTTTGACCCTTTATCCATGCTTTAATATTTGACCATACAGTTGATCTTCGAAGCTCATTTTTTTAATTTTCTTAAAAAGCTTCCAAGTGTACTGTGACAAATTTTCATATTTCTATGTTAATTATTAAATTAAATAAACCAAGAAATAGCTAGTACAGCCAACAGGAGTCATTTTGATACTCCTAAGAAAATGCTCTTACTTTCTAGTGAATGTCCGTTTTCGAATCCCCGATGCCTAATTTTTGTTTTATGAGCATGGGGAAATTCCCACCTCTTATTACAATGACTATCGTGACAGTTAACGGGTTTGCTCTAAGCACCGACTGTTCTTTGAAATCCCCTCCCATACAAACATCGCTGGTCTACATAACTTTGAGGGAATACCAGTCCTACAGCAACAATCGAGAATGAAACTCAACGCCACTTTTCAGTTTTGTTCCGTGTTTTTGATTACTACCAGTGTGTAAGCAATTTTCCGTATAAAAAATGTCGAGAGGATTGAGTAGACATGAGGCCTTTGCACTCTTGGAGCCGTTGGTTCAGGTATCAATGGTTCACACAGACTTATATATAGAGATCTATACAGATTTATATTGAGAGATCTGTGTGTATCAAAAGACTGCCACTATTATTGGCACCATTTACACGAATGTTCTTACAAACAGCTCAAAGAAGCAAGCACTGACACTTACTACAATCATACCAAATGTGGCGTAGATGTAGCAGATGCCAAGGAAATATACTACGAAATGTGGAACTCGCAGATGACTTCATTTTTTATAACGTTTGACATTGCTGAACTCGGTGCTTAGCTAATTTTCAAGAAATCACCGGTCTCCAAAATTTTACATCGATAATTTTTCGCTCGTGGAAGAACTACAAACGGTGCTTGGCTCAACAGATGCCTCTAATAGTTCCAGTAGACCGTATAACGAAAGAAATTTGCCTCGAACTTTTCAAGGGGCAATTAAGCCTGCCAGTTGCGAGGGATGCTAGAAACCAATTTGTGATAAATATGCTAAAATCACTGTCAAGCGTTCATATTGTTCCACATGCCCTAATGTCTATTGAACTTTGGAATACATTGTATGTTTATTCATAATTTTTGTACTCGCTTTGAAACATGCTGTGTGCTAATTTGCATTTGTATCTTGTTTTCTTACCCTGTACTCCTGCGAAAGAATATTGTGTAATATTATACATTCCAATACAGTATGTAATGCAAAAAATATTGTGTTATATTATACATTACAGTATAAATTGGCAGACATTATTTTGAAATTACAAAAAAAAGACAACTTTTAAAACAAGAAAAATAATTAACTCTAACTAAAAAAAAAAAAGACTAAAACTTATATATAGTCATTTTAACATCCTTTATCAATTTAAAAAATTTACTTTGATATGGCTTACATTTCTTACGAGGGTCAAATTGACCTCCAATGGCGGTTTAGGCAAGTCTAAAATCCGGTTGTTCTAGTGTTAAATACGCGAGAACTAAGCGATCAAAATCATTTACTACTTACAATACTGCTGTAGACGTGGTATATCTTCCATTTAGACGTCTACTGAAGTCAGTAAAGGAAAGTTAGCTGTGGCTGGTTGGTTTGGGTTTAATGGCGCAAGGTCCAATAGTGGACAAGCTGCGCCAGACACAAGACAATATATTAAATATTTTAATTTTACTGGGTCAAATTTCAAGTCAAATAAAGGTAAATTAGAAATAAATAAGGAAGTGAGGAATTTAAAAGTATTTTGGTCCTAAAAAAGTATAGGATTATCTTCGTCATGAATGTAATAAAATGTATTGATGAAGTGATGGCGTATTTAGAATATGAAGAGGACAACTATATACAATTTAAAAATTTAGAACATCGTAAAAAAGGAACGAGTGCAGAAGGAGGAGGATTACCCAGCAAAACGGATAATCTAGGTGAGGAAGTTTTAAAAATTGAATACAAAAATGCCATAAACCAGGACATGAGGTTAAGAAATGAGAGATTGTGCCAACACTGCATCGGCGATCTTACAAAGGAGGGTTCTCTCCTTCCAGAAAGTATTGATGAGTAATTCTCGAATGTCCAATACGGAGCCTAGTTAAAATTACGTCTAGACGACGAGGATACCAGGAAGGCCAAAATGATATATTGGGTTGTATTCTGTGGAGTTTGTTTTCTCTCTGCACACTTCATTCATTCAATCATTCCAAATGATGTCTGACATTTTGTCAGATCTTTGTATGGAAATGCTAAGACTCAAGAAGTTTATAGCATTCTTTGCGGCAGTGTCAGCAAGTTCATTACCAGTAATCCCAGCATGACCCGATATCCAACAGAAAAGGATTCTATAGCCACGCCGAGTGAGGTGATGATGGAATTTCAGTACGGCAATAGCTATAGGATGTTGTGGATGATCTGCTGACAAGCATTCCAGTACTCTTCGAGTCCGTGTAAACAATAAAATTGTTAATTCCCCGATTAGAAATATATTTCAGAGTGCTTCATTCAAGCCACAAAATTAAGCCGTAAAAATAGATATTACACAGGGCAAAGCATAACTTACAGTGGTCGATCCACAGACAAAGGCGCAACCAACATGTTCTGTTGATTTTGACCCATCTGTAAAAAATGCCGTGTAATTTTTGTAAAGATGACGATGAGCGGCGAAAAGTTGACGGTAAATGAGCGAACTGGTGTTAGATTTTCCAAAACCTGAGAAAAGGTCCAAGTAAGAAATATTTGTAGGGTTCCAAGGGGCAAAAGAATATAAAGGGTTCTCAGAAACGTTGATATCATTAAGAAATGTTGTACTAAGCGTATTTCGTATTCGTAACCCGAAGGATGGAATGCAGGACGATCGATTCCTAAAAAGACGATCAAGAGATGTGCCAAGGAGTGAACCTCGAAGTGGATGATAGGGATGACATAGAATGCGAAAATATAGCCAAATCGATAACAAAAGATGTGTGGAAGTAGATGATGGTTCCACACATAACTGCTTTTTTACGGGTGAAGTTCTAAAGGCTCCAGAACAGATTCCTAGTGCGGTGCACTGTATTCAGCTTTTGAACAGATGGACGGGCGGAGACATAGGCTGCACACTCATAGTCCAATCTGGATCGAATTGGTGCACGATAGAGGTTGAGCATGGAGGACCGTTCTGCCCCCCCCCCAAGATGTATTGGAGAGAACCTTTAAAAGATTAAGCTTACTCTCGCAAGATGTCCGCAGCTGTTCGACGTGGGGGAGGAAGGTAAGTTTCTGGTCGAAAACAATACCAAGAAACCTTACTCTGTCCACCACTGCAATCCTGTTATCCAGAAAGACCTCCGGGTCAGGATGCAGGTTTCGACGTCGACAGAAATGAACGCAGGACGTCTTTTGAGATGAGAAGCCAAAGCCGTTATCGTCACTCCATCTCGTCAAGCGAGAAACTGCAGTATGGAGTTGTTGTTCAATATACTGCATGTCTTCTCCTTGACAGATGATGCTAAGGTCATCCACATAAGGATTTCCTTGTACTGAGGGTGGTAGATGATGCAAAATGTTGTTAATTTTGATTGAAAATAGAGTTACACTCAGAATGCTACCCTGTGGGACACCTTCCTCCTGGATGAAAGGGTCCGAGAGAGTAGAACCAATTCTTACTTTGAACTGTCGTAGTTCTAAAAATTTCTGGATGAATATAGGTAGGTTACCCCATAGTCCTAGGGCATAAAGATCACGAAGTGTACCGTGTCGCCAAGTGTGATCATATGCTTTTTCAATGTCAAAAAATATTAAAACCAGATGGTTTCGTTGTAAAAATGCACGGCGAACTTGTGTTTCAAGATTTAAGATGTTATCCATTGTAGATCGTCCAGTTCTAAAGCCACTTTGATACGGGGAAAGAGACTGTTTCGTCTCTAAGATGTGGACGAGACGAAAATTTACCATTCTTTTGAGGAGTTTGCATATACATCTTGTAAGAGCAATAGGTTGATAGTTGTACGGGTTGGTGGGGTCCTTTCCAGGTTTTGGAAAAGGTACAACAATAGCACGCCTCCAGACAAAAGGGTAAGCATGCTCTTCCCATATACGATTATAAAGTTTCAAGAGGTTATACAGAGACTGACGAGATAGATGTTGTAGCATAATGTAAGTGATGCCATCCGGACCAGGTGCAGTCATCCTGGTCTTCAGAAGGCTCCGCATCAACTCCCGTTTCGTGAAACCACAGTTGAAAGCAAGTTCGGAGTGAGAATGGAAGTTAATGGGTTGCGATTCTGCGCAGCGTTTTAAACTTAGAAATGTCTGCGTGTACTTGGTAGCGCTTGAAGCTAAAGAAAAGGCGCGTGCAATTGAATTTGCTATTTCAATAGTTTCCGACACACAATGCCCATTTTCCTCAACAAATGAGATGGTATGTTCGGAGTATATTCCCAAAGCTCTCCGCACTTTACCCAAAACTGTTTAGATGGAGTAGAAATTGTAATGCTTGAGACATAACGCTCCCATGATTCCTATTGATATTCGGCGAGCATTGGCCTTTGCATGTTTAAATGTAATTAAATTAGCGGATGTAGGGTATCTGCGAAAAATTCCCCATGCTTTTAGTTGTGCTTTTATAGCTATAGTGCAGTCTTTATTCCACCATGGTCTTTGGTGTTTTCGAAAGAATGGCGAATTCTTCGGGATAGCTGTATTAGCAGCTTCCATCATTACCTTTGTGACTGCGCGTATTGCTGCATCTATATCGCTTTCTACCATTTGAGTTGTAATATTGTTCTTGGATGTAAAATCTGGCCAGTCGGCTGCTGCATAGATGTATCTAGTTAGACGGCTAACAGGGTCATTTCTACCGATATGTGTAACGAATATCGGGAAATGATCACTGTTACGCAGATCATTACCGACAAAAAGAGAAATAAGGTATAATTGAAGGAGAGCAGATGGCAAGGTCGATAGAATGGAAAGTGCGGGATGGTTAGTGGAAGTGGGTAACTTCGCCTTTGTTGAGCAGACAGAGACAGTGATCAGATATCAACTGTTCAATCTGTTGCCAAAGGGAATTAGTATTCCCACTTCCCCAGAGCGCACTATGTGCATTTAAGTCTCCGAGAAGGATAAAAGGCTCCGGTAGCTGATCTATCAGGTTGTTAGGGCTCTGCTGTTGAATGGTTTCACTGGGTGGTAGGTACAGAGAACAGATGGTGATTGTATGTCGTATTTGCATTCGGACAGCGACAGCCTGTAAAGGTGTGCTGAGCGATAGGACAAGAGAGGGGTATGCTTGAGAGGTGAAGACTGCAACACCTCCCGCAGCTCATCCAACATTGTTACTATCACACCGAGACCAGGTAATGGTAATTGGTATGGTAATTTTAGTTAACGTCGTACTAGAGCAACACAACGGGCTATTGACGACGGTCCGGGATCAGTCCCTTAAGGGATAGATCCGATGACAACACCTCGTAATTTTGAACCACGGTCAGATGACGAAGCAACACCTGAACTGGCACCCCACTCTCCAAACTTCCACGCCAACCCAACGTGAGGCACCGAGACCAGGTATAACGACGTATTTTTGCTGTGTCAGCAGATTTTAGGTTTCCCGAACTGCGATGCAGGCAGGATTGTACTCTGTAATAAGATCTCGAATGTCATCCAGTTTGTTACGGTATCCACGACAGTTCCAAGAAATTAAAGCTATTGTTTACTGGGAGTAAGAGCAGCTCTTGGCCACTCTGGTTTGCTTACGATATTCATATCGACGTTTTTCCCGTTTTCTGATATTCCCGAGGTGTGGAGGTGGGGTATCCTGTCCTCAGTAATCAGACGAGGAATTTTGTAGTCTTTTACGTGAGAAATTTTTTTAGTCTTTTTTTACCAGGTATTCCGACTCTGGTACGATGTTTTCTTTTACTTTTGAAAAACTGTCGTGGAGATGGTTTTGGTATTTGGGTGGTATTGACCTCAAGACTTTCAGAGGAGGGTATAAAAGTGGAATTGGTTACATGTTTATTTAATGGTTTTTGTTTTGAAGTTACAGGTTTTTGTAGTATTGGAAGCACTGAAAAGTTTGGAATTGGAATATCGATTCCAAAAGAGGATTCAGTTTGAGTGGCTACTGTAGATTTTTTTGAAGTTACGGAAGCATATGAATTTCCTGTCACTGGAGTTAGAGATTCTACTAGTCTCAGAGCCTCAGGGAAAGACAGATTCTGGAGCGTTTTTACCGATTGTACCTCCTTTTCGAATGTCCATTTAGGGCAGGATCGGGAGTAGGCCGGATGATTGAAACTGCAATTAATGCAATGGGGATCAGAAGAGCAGATATCAGCTTCATGGTCTGCTTTTCCACAGCGGG
The DNA here is from genome assembly GCA_947359465.1 of Metellina segmentata. Taxonomy (NCBI): domain Eukaryota; kingdom Metazoa; phylum Arthropoda; class Arachnida; order Araneae; family Tetragnathidae; genus Metellina; species Metellina segmentata. The sequence continues at coordinate 115,138,028 of OX375879.1, read as the reverse complement.
CGCATTTTGTGGAACTTCGGCAAGATGGTTTCGAGTGCCCGAATCCCTGGCAGTTGAAACACCGCTGGTGGTTCGGAATAAATGGACGGACTGGGCAACTAAGGTACCCAGCTTTTATTCTGGACGGTAGTGAAGGGTTATCAAAGGTTAAAATCAGGTGTTTAGTGGGAAGTATCTGCCCATCTGGACGACGGATGGTGATCCGACGTACTCCACAAACTTGTTCATTTCGTAAATTTTCCAAAATTTCTTCTGATGTACATAAAAAAAAGGTTCTGATACAACCCCTCAAAATGAATTTAAAGACCTATGAGCACTGATTGATACATTAAAAGAGCCTAATGTTGTCGAATTGGTCAGTAATTTAGATTGAGTTTCTGAAGAGGCCTCAACCAGAAGGTCTCCAGTTCGAAGTTTGTTTTTATGGATTTTACCATACCTACGAAAGATTCAATGGTTTTATTAATTAAAAATGGTGAAACCCGAGAAGTATTTGTATCATTATTTAATTTGATCATAAAAAAACGGGCATTTGAGAAAATTGATTGGTTGGAATTAGAGGAATTCGTGCTAGTTTGTTGCTCCTCTCCAGGGGGAGAAGAAAAAGTAGTATAATTCATAATTATAAGAAATGAAAATTCGGGCCCTGAAGCACCACCCATCACCGAGTCCAACAAGGATGCAGACAGCACCGGTGCTAACAGGACCTATACGCTTGCAAGTCACTCCTGTAGCAGACGCCACCCTTAACATGTTGCTCAGTTAAGACAGTTCGCTTGATCCCTAGCCGATGGCAAAGTCCAATCGACCAGCCGATTTGTGTACATGGGACCAATGCACACCTCTTGTTTACCTGAAGCTAGGACCAAAACAGTTGAGGTTCGATATACCTACCCAATACACTACCAGGATCCCTTTTTCAAGGGACACGGGTCTCCACGCACGGCAAACATGTAGGTGGTATAATCAGGAGAAGCTGAAACAGATTGGCGAAAAGTTTCTCAAGGGGAGCCCTCACCTCCGAAGAGGCAACCACAACGAGGAAGGAAGATAAAGCAAAAAGCAAAGGGTAGAGAAGGAGAAGAACGAAAGATGGAAGAGGAAAAGATCACTCGGGTACCCAGGGTTGTGAAGCCCGTACAAACCTAATGAAGATGTGCCCCAAGGGGCGAATAGCAAGTGGGAAATCAAACGGATGACGATCCAAGGTGAAGTAGCAACGTGGTTCTTAAAGCAAAATTTCTGTAGTTGAGAGGCTGTACCAACTCTCGTTTAGACCATCCTCAACTTCCATGAACGACCTTCGTAATTTCGAATATTTGCAAGAACAATCTGTACGCAATATTAATATTTAGTCCATTTTCGGTACGTAGTTTATAAACGTTCACTTCGTTAACACAAAAGGCACAATATTGGTTACGGTCTGGCATTAATTACGAAAAGAATGATCCAAGGACGGGTTATTATTTTGAACCAAGGTCAACAACATAGCTGGCGCCCCACTTTTTTCCCCAATCGAGCACCCTTTCTACCATTTTTACTTGCCATTTGGAATAATGTTATAGCACAACTATTGCAACACATCTTTACAGGGATAGGTAATTAAAGTCATGCAATACTGCGGGCTATTTGCGACGATCCGGGTTCAATCCCGTAAGGAAATCCGAGGACAACCCTTCGAAATTTTGAACCATGGGCACATGATGTCATCCTAGATGACACCCAATTCTTGTAATTTATCACATCAGGACAATAGGAACAACGCCACATACGATAGTTTTTTTTAACTGGATCGAGTTTATAATTTAACTCCAGTTGCTAATCTACTCCCTTCCCCATTCGGACTGACACGGATTTCTATTCTATTCAGTGTAACATTGATAGGCAGTAATTTATGTAAAATTCTCAAAAGCAAACTTACTTAGCTTTAAAGGGAACTATTTACCTGAAACAAATAGCTGCTTGCAGAAACAGTCTTTCATTGCCCACAATGCGAATTCTCCAGTTATACCTTTCCCTTCTCGTGAACCATGTTAAAATGATGTTGATTTGAAATGGCAGTCGGGATTTTACAATGCAATAGCTCTACATAAAATGCTATTGCAATGCAACCCGACTGTCATTTCAGACTTAACACGCAACTTCAACTGGCAACTAAAGAGTAGAGCCACCTAGAAAAAATTAGAAAACGTAATTACAGAAATATTGCAGCTAGATCTGCTGTCCGAACGTAGTAATGCGATCTCTTTTCGCGTTGCTTGGATTTCATCTCCGCTAGCAATAACAGAAATAGGTAAAATAGCACGAAGATATAACGTAAACAATCTTACCCTAGTACTTCTGCGAGTCAACTTTGTTAGACTACTTAACAATAATTATCAGGTAGGGGGAATTTATAATTTTGGAATTTCTAGGCCAAAAGAATATGGGAAATCGAGTCATTTCAGTAGGAGTTTAAGAAATTCCATACAATTTCACTTTCGATAACATTCAATACACGAGTGATTTATTTTCTACAATTGCAATTCCGAGGTTGTGTAAACAATCTACAAGCGGAAAAATCTTCCGTTTAGATACGAAATTAGTTACGTCTGATGTGTAGTTTTTGTCTATATAACTCATAGCTCTAGCAAGATCCTCTCAATTTCTCTAATTATAAGATGTTACTCACCGCATCAAAAACCTCATCATTTTGACTACGAAACATTTCGTAAAATACAAAAATAATCAGATCTGGACAGACGAGATCTCGTAACCATTTGGATATTTAAAACAACCAACTAGACATAAGACAGAACGAAGCTAAACGAACATTCTCAATTTTTTCTCGTTAAAAGTACTAGTTGAAATTTTATCACCAGGCAAAAAAAGTGACACAAGTAAAAGTTGACGTTTTGTCATTGAAAATGTGTAGGAGGTGCCCCAACGTGTTATATTTCTATTGTATAGAAGGTAACACCATAAAACTCTATTAAAGTTATCTCCGCAGAGGTTTGCGAGAGTAAGAGAGCAGGGAGCGAAGACCTCGCTATGACGTCATGGACTGGAAAATAAAATCTGGATAAATCTAATTGTTAAGATAATTTCGCCGTCCAGGAGATTCACTCTGCGAAAGGAATGTTGGTTTGCGAAGCAAACCAAATGGGATTGGGTAGCAATGTTGGCGAGCGTTCGCGATACGGGGGGTTGCGAACGAAAGCGAAAAGGTGGCGGAGCCCCCAGTACTTACCTAAAATATAAAATCTTAAACCTAAAGGACGCTATAAAACGTATTAAATAGCATGTTCTCAAATTTCTGCAATTTTGAGACTAGTCACGTTTCTTGTCGGGATGCGATATGAATAACGTTTACACTACGATCGATCAGAAATTTTTTAAATACGGCAGAATTTCTAGCCTTAAGAATTCCTATAAAAGTGTACTATAGTAAAATTCAGAATATAACACGCGAACACAAAGACGTATTTAAGTCTGAATAATACATTAATTTATGTTCCCATATGGAGTAGGTATGAAAAAGGTACTTTCGATTCAGTGTTCAAATCTTTGTAAAGACAAGACAACGTAAAGCATGTTTACGGATAGTGCCGAGGATAGTCTTCAAAATTAAATTAAAGGAAAATAAAGGTTCTTATTCATATACAATAGTGACGATTTAAAAAATATTTTTTACTGATAATCAACCGAGAAAGGAGATTTCATTTCCCAAAGCCCGGTTACAATGAACTTCCTTTCATGACAAACCGTGCATTGGTTGGTGGTCAGAGCAATTAACAAATAAATACATTTGACAAATGTTCACGCTACATTCGATCAATGCGTCTCAATCCAGAACTTAAGGTTAAATTTTTTTAAATTCAGGAAAAGCAGACATCCCCCGAGGTGTTCATGAAACCTTTAGTCACAGAAATAGAGGTAGAAATAGCTAAGTGTTTTCGCCCCAGTTCGCGTGTACTCGAGCTGCTTTATTATACTGTCTGGGATTTAAATACGAATGCTCTCACCATTACGTTTGAAAATGCTCCTATACAGAGGTTAAATTATACACACACATTAGTACAATATTAATTCAAAAAGGGTGCAGAAAAAGAATGCAAGACCTAAAAATCAGTCAAATAACTAGTTTTTTTATGAACATGCTTTAAATATTATAGCTCTCATCAATACAAAATCTTTTTCAAAAGCTAAAGGTACTTCCCGAAACGTTATGCAGCTACGCTCTACCATTTGAAAGCCCATGCAAGAGATCCATGTCTGCCACCTCCGAATTCAAAAAGTGGTACATCATGTGAAACCGACATTTAAACTAGCAGGATACGTGCTAGAATGCCTTACCAAACGTCACAATCTATCGTATCTGCGCCTTTTAATGAAACAACCATTTTGAAAAGTCTCACTTATAAAATAAGTGTTCACATTGAATCTCCCTTTCAAGCGATCCAAATGTTCTATTTGGAAAATAAGTAATTTTAAAAATAACAAAAATTGTGAACGATCTAAATGGACAAGATCCATATCCTATTGACTCGTGTGGGAAAACAAAGAAAGCTAGACGACTGTTCAAGTCAATGCTAGACGCAGAACTTCGTGCTACGATGCCATACGATGCATAGAAAACATCTACACCGTTAGATTCACTTTAACGAAGTAGACTGCGTTTTTAATTAAACGTACAATATTGCAAAGTCGCTCAGTTATAAAATCTCTTCAGTTTAATCTCACTTTGAAGCAACTCGAATATACATTTTTGAAAGTGGTGAATGATCGGAATGAGAAAGATTGTCCAACACGAGTCGATGGGAACTAAAAAATCTTGATGATTAAAGTCAATACTAGAAGCACATTTTGCTGTGATAGCGCTTGTTTAGAGGCAATCACAAGCAATCACATGCTTTAAGAAATGACGAGTTCTTGTTATACATTCAGCAATATAATCCAATGGTATGGAACAGTGCAACATTTCCACCGAGGTTTATAAATTGAAAATATTTCAGGTTCATGCAAGATGGTTTGCTTAGCAATAATCTCTGCAAACAACCCCCAGTAATGACATCAGAGATGAGCTACAATTAATTGCACAACTTTCGGATTAACAGAATGAAATTTCTGTCGCTAGAGCCGGTGCATCGAAAATAATACTTAGAATTTGGAGCTGTGTAATCTAATTGAAAGATATTCGTACATTCTGCAGTTTGAAATGGTAGACTACGTTAAAAAAGAGAACATTTGAACCTTTCATGATACAATGAAAACAGTAAGCAAAGGTCCAATTAAGTTCAGATACCATTTCTCTAATCGATTTCAAATGCCTTCAATCCGATATAGCAGCCTGGAGACAATATGAAAGTAGAATTTATAATGTTACTTCACTACATCACGGCTGTGCAAGCTTTCCACTTATTGGTTTTAATAAAACGCAAAGTACAGTAAGAAATTATAAAACAAAGATAAATATTTTAACCAAGATTAGTTTTCCAAATGTAGCGATGCCAGCTAGTTTTTGGCACTTTTTATTTCGTTGTTTGGATTTCATCGAGCTAGTTCCAAGTTTCATTGAGCTTGATAGCTCAAGGCTGTGTGCATTATGGATTCTTGCATTTAACACTACTCAGTTTCAGATTGAGTGAAATTACACATGCAGTATTTAGTGCGAAAGCATACATTATAGTCGTATTTCACGACATTAATCTAGTGCTCAAAATTTAAAAACTGTCGAATTTTGGGTAGATTGTGTCTACAAACGGAAGATCTTCCGTCCGGATACTGAATTCATCACGTGTTCTGAAAGCACGTACTACAAAAGTGCAATGCATGCAATAGGATACAAGATATCAGTGCTTTAATATTTAGGCAGAAATACATAGAAATCCGAGAAACCAAACTTACATTAAGAGCACCAAATTATATCTATGAATGCCAGTTAAAATGGATACCAACTCTCGTTCAAATAAACCACTAGTTTAAAAATACCAAACAAATGTTTAATGTAATAGCTTTTTAGTTTCCATTCAAACATTAATTAGATCCAAGAAATTAGTAAATACAAAATTTCTAGCCATCAGATAATTACTTTAAAAGAGTTTTACAGTAAAATTTAGAATACAACTCTCGAGAAAACCCGTATTCAAGTCTCATTAATTTCAGTTTCCACATAGTCATTATGAAAAGGTATTTTTTGATACAAAGCTGCGTGAAAAGACAAGTCAACATAACGTTAGTTTCTAGGAAGAGAAAAATAGAAAAATATTTAGACTTTGAAAATAAATTAAATTCATGTAATAAGAAAGATTCAGAGATAGTTACGAGATTCAGGAATGTTCTATTGTTACGCATTATTAAAATAAGATCAGGTGCACGATAACCTCAAAGACATATTTTAAAACCCTATTTACATAAACGTCCTTCATGACAAACCGGGCAGTACTTAGTGGTCAGAGAAATTAAGAAAAATTAATGTATCTCTGAAAATATTTTCACGCTATACAGTCGATCAATGTGCCTGAATCCAGATATTTCACACCTCGTTTTTTTTTAATTTCCGGAAATACTGACAATGCGTTGTTTTACGCATACATCAGGACCACACTAGTCTCCAAAATAGCAAAGTGCTCTCGATGCAGTTCAGGTGCACTCGAGCTGCAATTTCATACTGTCTGGAAAACCTCATGATTAAATAAGAATGTTTTTAACATTGCGTTTGAAATCTCCGAATACAGAGGATACATTGTACACCAATTAGAAGAATATTAGTTCAAAAAGGCTGTAGCTAAGGTTTAGAAATACCAATATACAGGTTAATACGAACTATGTGAAGTAAAGAGTTGCAGATTCATTGTCATAACAGAAAGCGTGATTTCTTATGAATATAGTAAATGCAATTTTAGCGCATCAATATAAAATACATTTTTAAAGTCAAAAGGTAATTCACGGAAACTGTATGCAACGACCAAATACCTAGCGACGAGATCCTTAGCTACGTTCTACCATTTGAAGGCCCATACATTAGATCATGTCTGTCATCTCTGAATTAAAAAAGTGGTACATCACGTGTGAATCCGGCATTAACTAGCGGGATGAAAATAAGTGCTAGGATGCCAAACCAAACAATGCAATATGTCGCAGTAAACTACGTTTTGTTTAATGAAACAGCCATTTTGAAAAGTCGCTACATTATAATATCTGTTTACAATGAATCTCCCTTTCAAGTAACTCGATTATTCAGTTTTGTAAATAAATAATTTCAAAATCGCAATACCGGTGAACGATCTGAATAAACAAAATTGAATTCTTTTCGATTCGTGTGGAAGACGAAGAAAGCTAGATGATTGCTAAAGTCAATAGACACAAAGCTTGATGTGATAGCGCTTGTTTAGAGGCAATCACAAGCAATCATTTGCTTCCAGTAATGACGATCACTTGCTAAACATTCAGAAACATAATACAATTGCATTTAACAACGCAACATCCATTCTGAAATTAATCAATTAAAAATTCAAATTTAGTCAAGGACAGTTTAGTTTACCGACAGTACACCCCAAAATGCTTCCAGTAATGACATCAGCGAAAAGCAGATCGGCAGCTAACTTTTTCGTGTCCAAAGCACCTGAATAGAAATTAGTCATTTGATTAATTACACATCCAATATCATGGACATTTTTTAATGAAGTAGTATATAATTCGAAAAGTAACTGCTTGATCGGGTAAATAGTCGGATCTGTTCTAGTAATAACTCACCAACACTTTAAGAGCGATTAGAATAGTAGATTTTGAAAATCATCCAATTTAACAATAGAAGCGCCGTTGGGGTAATTTCCATGCTTTAATATTCAACCATACAGTTGAACTTGGAAGCTTTTTAAGAAAATTTTTAAAAAAGAGCTTCGAAGTGTACTGTAACAATTTCATATTTCTATGTTAAATATTAAATTAAATAAACCAAGAAATACCTAGAACAGCCAACAGGGGTCATTTTGATACTCCCAAGAAAAATGCTCTTATTTTCTAGTATATGTCCGTTTTGTAATCCCCATGCCTCATTTGTTTTATGAGCATGAGGAAATTCCCACCTCTTATTACAATGACTATCGCGACAGTTAACGGGTTTGCTCTAAGCACCGACTGTTATCTGAAATCCCCTCCCATACAAACATCGCTGGTCTACATAACTTTTTGGGGAATACCAGTCCTACAGCTACAATCGAGAATGAAACTCGACGCCACTTTTCAGTTTTGTTCCGTGTTTTTGATTGTGTGTGACCTGTGTAAGCAATTTTCCGTATAAACAATGTAGAGAAGATTGAGTAGACATGAGGCCTTTGCTCTCCTGGAGCAGTTAGTTCAGGTATCAATGGTTCACACAGATTATATTAAGAGATATCTGTATCAAAAGACTGCCACCATTATTAGCACTATGCAAACGAATGTGCTTGAAACATGTGTGCTAATTTGCATTTGTATCTTGTTTTCTTACCCCATACTCCTGCGAAAGAATATTGTGTAATATTATACATTCCAATATAGTATAATTTAATGCATAAAATACTGTGTTATATTATACATTACATTATAAATTGTCATACATTGTAATTTTTTTGTAATTTCAAAATAAACGAGGGTCAAGTTGACCCCCAATGGCGGCTTTTGACAAAGAAACTCGACAACTGCGAAAAGATTTCATTTCTCAAAGTCCGATTATAATGAACGCCCTTTCACGACAAACAGGACACTGGTTGGAGGTCAGAGCAATTAAACACAAAAAATAAAACATCTGAAAAATACTCACGTGATCTGGATCTCAAACCAAAAAACTTTGAACCCCCAAGTTTTTATATCTTCCGGAAAAGCGTATCTCATGGTTTCACGTACACATCAGGATGATAATAGTCACAGAAATAGTAGAAACAGCGAAATGCTTTCTCAGTTCACGTGTGAACTTGATTTACATTATTATATTGTCTGGGATTAAATAAAATGATCTTACCATTGCATTTTAAGATACTCCGAGTACAAAGGATAATTAGACAGCATTTATGCAAGTAGATATAAAAAGCAACATATTTATGAAAATTCTAAAATCCGGCAAATACGGACACTCTGGTTTTAAGAGTTGAAAATTCATCGTCAAACAGAAAGCATGTTCATCAGAATTCAATATAACCATATTTATAGCGCATGGATATGAAATACTTTTTCAAAGGCTTGCGAAGACGCACCTGAATATAACACTCTAGGTGCCAATAGGTGGCCAACAGTCTTCAAGGTGACTTACCAGAACTGAAACCAAAAGATTAGCCAAGCTGTTAGACTATAAATATCTGCACACAAAGAGACTTGAATAATATTTCGTAAAAATGAGAAAGATAAGTTGCGTCTTTATGCACTGGTTATATTGTAGAAATTACCTTGTTATTAAACTCGTTCTTTTACAAACGATCTACCTTTCTGGATTACCTAAACCACTCGTCGGTAATTCGCGCAATTGAGCCTGCGAGGTGTGTGGCTGAGAAATTAAACCCTTCCACCCAGCGCGGCAGGCTAAAGGTAATTCCTGGACAAGTTATGCAGCGTCCGAATGTCTAGCGACGAGATCCTTAGCTACACTACCATTTGAAGGCTCATACATTAGATCCATCTCTATTCAAAAAGTGGTACATCACGTATGAAGACGAAATTAACAAGCGGGATGAAAATTAATGCTGGTGTGAAAACCAAACGATACAATCTATGGAAGTAGATTTTTCGTTTTTTAATGAAACAGCCATTTTGCATAGTCGCTCAGTTATAATATATCTGTTCACATCGGATCTCCTTTTCAAGCGATTTAAATATACTATTATGTAAAATCATTTAAAAAATACAATGGATAACGATCTGAATGAACAAGATTGAGTTCTTTTCGACTCGTGAGGAAGACTACGAAAGCCAGATGACTACTGAAGTCAATACTAGACACAAAGCTTGCTGTGATAGCGCTTGTTTAGAGGCAATCGCAAGCAAGCATTTGCTTCTAGTAATGACTATTACTTGCTATAAGTAGCAATATAAACCAATTGTATGGAACAATGCAATATTTCTACCGAAGTTCATAAATTGAAAATTCAGGTTTATGCAACGAGTTTCATTAACCTACAGGCAATCTGCTTCCAGTAATGACATCAGCTACAAGCGGATCGACAGCTAACTTTTTCATGTCCAAAGCACCTGAATAGAAATTAGTAATTTGATGTATGTATCAAGATCTGGGACATGTTTATAAATTAAGTAGTGTATATATTAAGTAGTGTATACATTTTGAAAAGTAATTGGGATTGCTTAGGTAAATAGTTGGATCATTTTAAGGAATATCTCACCATCTGCTTCAAGAGCGATTGTAACAGTCGATTTCGAAAATCATTCAATTTAAATACGCGATAGTGCTATACGATCAAAATATGCTAGATCATATGATACACTGTGGTAGACCTGGTATAACTTTCAGATTATGTCTATTGAAGTCAATAAAGGAAATTTAGCTGCGGAATGTTCTTGTTTACAGGCAATCACACGGTTACTTTCCGTCTCAAGCAAAAACGTTAGTTTGATAAATTCCTTACATACAAATCTTGTATTATGCCGTAGTTTCTCAAGTTGGAAATTTACCTACTCTTCCAACTTCAGCCCACATTTACAATGATTTTCATTCCATCGCAAGTAACATTTTTATTCAACATAAAGTAAAAGTTTCCAAATTCACTACCTTTATAGGGACAAGCAAACAATAAACTTATGCTTGCCAATAGCCTTTCTGTGGCCAAAATGCGAATTCTGGAGCTTTGAAATCTCAGTCAAGGGTCAATTTTTAATAATTTGTTTTAAACCGATTTCAAATCAAGCTTTTAATCCGAAATGGCAGCCGGTAAAAAATATGAAAGCCGAATTTATTATGCTTCTGCACTCCCTCACGGCTGTGTACACTTTTCATAATGTGTAATTTGCGCCGAGTTTAAATCGCCTGAAAAGAAATTATAAAAGTAATTATTAGGAATATTGTAGCCAATATCCGTTGTCCAAATGAAGTTCGGCGATTTCGCTTTTAACACTTTTTCCTTTCGTTGTTCGGATTTCATTGAGCTAGAGAGCGTAAGGCTATGAATGATCTAGATTAGTGTATATATATTTAACACAAAACTTACTATACACTATTGCATCGTACGATCGCTTGTTATATGTAAAAATATTAGAATAATAAATGTTAGCTTGGTTCAAAGGCTGGGTGCCGTGATGAACATAATCTTCAGACCTTAAACCCTTGCTGGTAGATAGTTCTCCAAGCACACACCTTAGTCATAATACTATTAATATCTCAGAGCTCTGCTGGTTTATCCACTACACTTCAAACATGAATTTGCCTTCTACAGTAGTCTGATGATACACTAAATGCTTAAGATAGAAAGTCACTGACAAATATTATGTTACAAGTAATAAATTTGTGCTGGCCATAAGTTTTCAGGAATTAACGCGGAATTATTTTCATTCCTTGATTTAGGGGGGGGTGTCCAGGTGGGAATACAGTAAAGTAGGTGTCATTTAAGGTATTCAGGTTACATAAAATCAGTTAATCGAAATGATTTCTATGAGTAATAAAAAGTTCTCACTAAAAATTGAAGGAATACAACCATTACGTTTTTAAGCCATAAATACAGTAATTGTAATGGTATTTTTGGATAAAAATACAACTTGCCAATCGCACCATTTACTTCAGCGATAGTAGTAAAATGGTCAAATTCGCATACCAATTCAAATATTAGCTTAGTGGAAACCAAATTCTGCTTGCAGGAACCTAGTTTTTCAATGCATTGTTTGGAAATTATTTTTATCAATTATAGAATTCAACGTTACATTTCACTCGCTTGAGATCCCTCTCCAACGGTGTACATTTACTGCAATAAATCGGAAATAGTCTACATATTTAACATACATTTGCACCACATACACGATCGTTTTTTTAACTGGATCGAGTTTAGTATTTAACTCACCAGTAGATAATCTAATCATCTGGATTTCAACACAGCCCCACTTACAAAACGTATTTTTATTATACCCAGTACAACACTAATATGCAGCAATATTTCAAAATCAAACTTACCTTCAAAGGGACCCGAAAAAAATATTTTTCAGAAACAGTCTTTCATTGACCACAATAAGATACCTTCATTCGGGAAAGCTTGGTCAAGGAAGCTCATTTTTCTTCTCTTGCAGATGTTAAAATGATGTTGATTTGAAGTGTCAGTCGAGCCTTTACATTGCCTTAACGCTACATACAAGGCTATTGCAATGCATCCCGACTGTCATTTCAGACCTTACACTTCAGTTGGTAGATCATGTTACGTGTTTAGAGCACCTAGACAGAACTTAGAAAACGTAAATTTAAGAATATTGTAGCAAAATCTGACCAAACGTAGTAATGCAATCTCAACAGTCCCTTCATTGCTGGGATTTCATCTCCGCTTGCCATAATATAGCATGGTGAATCTAACGTATGCAATCTTACCCTGGTTAAATATATCAAAGCGACTCGCGCAACCGTACTCTGACTATTTAACGCTAATTATCAGTTCGGTTAGGGGGCTTTGAATTTTAGGCCATAAGAACATGTGATATTCCTTCATTACAGCATAAAAAGAAATTTATAATTTTCTTTTAATACACGAGTGATTTTATTACATCAATTGTTTACTCTACTACGGAAAATAATCTGCAAGCGGAAGATTTTCCATCTGAATATAAAATTTGTCACGTATACATGAAACAAACTGCAAAAGCGCAATCTATGTATTTCTGTCTCCGTGCAACTCAACATTACAAAAATCCACCGTGTCTTGCCAGACATGCTATATGCAGATGTTGGTCTACGCTTTTACAACTTATCATTTTGATGAAGAGTTAGTTTACTGCAAATGTTTTCAGAACCGGAATGACGGTATCTCTTAAATCCATTTGGAGTTAAAACAACCGATTAGACTCGAGAGAACGAGTAATCTCCAGATCTCGTTGAAGTATTAGTCGATATAGAATGTCTAAAGTTTACACTACACCAGCTGCAGCATTTCTCTGAAGGTCATTGCACCACTTCCCGACTATTATTAAAGTTCAACACTTCTACATTTAACAATTCGCTTTTAAATTTAAGATGCTTTAAAATCGATGGAAACATAATTCAAAGAAACAAAAACATCTGGCCATTCTTCTTTTAACCCTTGCAGCTGTCAAATTATTAATTCAGCTCTTTCTGGTATTATCGACGCGGTATCCCGTCATTAGTACAATTGAATACCTTGACGGACGGGAAAATTGTAAAGCAAGATGATTGTGATATTAACTGCTTAGCTTCACCATCAACTGTATTTGTAACATTTAATGACTGAAAACTAGACAATAACTTAAGTAAGCTTTCCCAATAGACGTTTTCACTTTTTAGCAATTTCCTTAAAGACATGGTTTCTACCCATTTAGAATTATTGTTCAGCTGGTGAACACATCGGAGACAGAAGGTGCCAAGTTTGTTAGAGTACGCTTGTGACATTTTCAAAAAAGTTTCAATCATATAAGGGGCAGAATTTTTTGGAAGTGATACAGGATTGTTTTTTGTACCAGATGGTGTATGAGGATACTAGGGACAATGCAATATTGGATTTGATTTTAAGCAATGATGAGGATAGGGTGCAGGATTTGGTTATAGGTGAGCCACTGGGAGAAAGTGATCATAGAAGTATCAGATTAAGTATAAATTTTCAGTCAGCATACACAATCAATAGTAGAATAATTCCAAATTTCAGAAAGGTAAATTTTCATAAGATAAGGGAAGAGTTAAAGGAAACATTCAAAGGGGGATTATTAGCACTGCATCATTCTGAACAATGGGAGGAATTCAAGAATAAGTTAGACATGGTGTTAAAAAAACATGTAACGTTCAGGAAAAAAGGAAAATCTAGAAAATTGCTCCCTATGTGGTTTTCAGGGGAAACACACAAAGCTTTAAAATTAAAACAAAGAACATACAGGGTATATAAAAGCACTGGTAACGACAGGGACATGGAGGCATATCAGAAAGCCAGAAAGGAGTTTAAAACTATTAGTCGGAAGCAAAAGGTGTCCTTGGAGGAAAAATTAGCAAGGGAAATAAATATAAAACCAAAAGAATTTTTTGCATATGCAAGTGGTAAAAATAAATTTAGCACTACACTGGGACCGTTAGAGGGGAAGGGAGGTGAATTAATTCAAGACGAGGAGGGAATGGCAAACGTGTTAAATGACTTTTTTCTGGGGGTTTTCAATGGTAACTATAGTTTAAAAAAGGACCCCAAGGATGGAGCCTTTGCAGGGGGTATAATTAAAGAATGCAAATTCAACAGGGAAGAAATAGTACATCAGTTGAAAAGAATTAAGCCATCTAAAGCACCAGGGCCAGACGATATTTATCCGAGAGTACTAGTGGAATGCGCGGAAGAACTGGGGGAAGTAATTCACACGATATTTAATTCAACATATAGCACAGGTTGGGTGCCAATGGATTGGAAGTTGGCCAACATAACTCCAATTTTCAAAAAGGGAATACAAAGTGATCCGGGCAACTATAGACCAGTAAGTCTAACATCAGTAATTTGCAAAATATTTGAATCTCTGTTAAAAAAGCATATAATGTTATACTTGGAGGAGGGGGGACTGTTATCAGAGAATCAGTATGGGTTTAGGAAGAGCAGATCCTGCTCTACAAACCTTTTGAAGTTCTACGAAAAAATTACTGAGGAGCTGGATAATAAGAGCAGTGTGGATATCATGTACATAGATTTTCAAAAGGCTTTTGATAAAGTACCTCATGAGGCATTACTGTTTAAATTGGAAAGGCTGGGGATTCAGGGAAAAACATTAATATGGATAAAGAATTGGTTATTGGGTAGAAAGCAGAGAGTGCAGGTAAAAGGAAATTATTCACAGTGGACAGAAGTTATAAGTGGGGTGCCTCAGGGATCAGTTTTGGGACCAATTTTATTTATAATTTTCATAGATGATATAGGTCAGGGGATCAAGAATAGAATCAGTATATTTGCAGATGACTTAAAAATATGGGGGACAGTGGATACCAAGTTACAGATAGAAAATTTACAAGGGGATTTTGATAAGATATCCGAATGGGCTGTAAAATGGGGTATGTCATTTAATGTAGGGAAATGTCAAGTTCTGCATATGGGTTACAGGAACAGTGGAGCCGAGTATTGTCTGCAGGGAGTAAAGGTAAAGGAGGGAGAAACAGTCAAGGATCTTGGGGTGATAATTCACAGGGATTTTAAAATGGGTCACCAATGTTCAGCTGCGGGTAAAAAGGCTAATAGGTTATTGGGGTATATTAAAAAGACTAACTTCAAGGGATAAGAATATAATCTTGCCATTATATAAGGGTTTAGTAAGACCACATCTAGAATATGCTGTACAATTCTGGGCTCCGTATATGAGAAAGGACATAGAATCAATTGAAAGGGTTCAGCACAGAGCTACAAAAATAATAAAGGGGCTAGCAAATTTCGACTATAATGAACGTTTAAGTAAGCTAAACATGTATACACTGGAAAGAAGAAGGAGGGGGGATTTGATTCAGCTTTTCAAGTTTGTAAAACAAGGGGACACAGAGGGCTTAAATTTCAATAGGGATAACAGAACAAGGGGCCATGGGTATAAATTGAATAAGACACATTTTAATCGGGATTTAAGGAAAAACTACTACTTTAATAGGGTAATAGACAATTGGAACGCGTTGCCAGAAAATATAGTTAATTCAAAGGGAGTGTACGAATTTAAGACACAATTGGATAGTCAGTGGGAATTGGAGAATTCATAAACAAAGGACCAGCCTTGTTGGGCTTGAGCCTGTAGCTGGTCGTCAATATTTGTATTAGTATATCTTACGGTAATTCAATATTTTAAAATTTTATCACTACGTTGGTATTAGTTTAAGTGTAGCCAAAAACTATTCACAGGAAAGATCTGAATGATCCGACAAAAATTCAAGTGTTTCCAAAAACTATTTGCATTAAAGAGTTAACTTGGAAAACTAAATAAACTTCAATTTGCAAATTGAAGTTTATTTAGTAAATCAAGGCATTACGCAGGTTTTTTTGGTGCCTTAACAGTAACACGATACAAAATATCAGTGCTGTACGATTACATACGAAGATATATCTTCAATTCTGAGAAACAGATCTCTCATTAGGAACAAGACTACTTTCTACATGAAAGATAGTTGAAATTGAAACCCGATCGTTCATGGATCGAATTCATTCACTAGTTTACAAATATTAAACAAACACAGACATTCAATGCAATGGACTCACTTAGATTTAGAGTATTTATTAAACTGCTAAGAATTTAAGAATTTTGTAAATACGGTAGAATTTCAAGCCTTCAGTGAATTTCTTTAAGAGTTTAGAGAAATTCAGATTAATACCGTGTATTTAAGTGTCCTAACTAAACATTAATTTCAGTTCCCGCATCGAGTAGTTATGAATAAGATACTTCCGCGTACGATTCAGAGTTCAAAGCATCGTGAAGACAAGTCAACATATCTGTACTTTCATGGGAAGAGTTGATATAAGCCTCAGATAAGAAATTAATTTATGGAGTAAGAGGTTATTTAGAGACAATAGTTTTGATAATTTTAATAATCCCGAATCTTATCACAGTAAGATCAGCTGCATGACAACCCCCTGCGAAAATAATTAATGTCCTAATGCCTGGTCATGAACTTCCTTTCATGACAAACCGTGATACTTTGGAAGTTGGTGATCAGGCCAATTAAGAATATCAACTAAGAAAAATAACACTATCCCAGAAATATACTTACGCTAAAAGCTCAATGTGCCTCAAGAGATTTTTCAAATTCTTAAGTATTTTTTAACTTTTGAAGAGTAGGCATCTCATTGTTTTAAGAAGACACGAGGACGACAATAGTCACAGAAATTGAGAATCTTTATCCAGCCCACGTGCACTCGAGCTGCTATTTTATACTGTCCGAGAGACTTCCGGATTAATAACGAATGTTCTCATCACCAACTGAATACCCCGGATAAATTATACCAATTAGAAGAATATTAATTCAAGAAATCTGCAGCAGATGTATGCAAACTCTAAAAATCCTGCAAATATGGAATCGAATAAAGAAATTAAAATTCATTGTAGACACAGAAAGTAGTTTTTAAGAACACTCTAAAACTAAAATTATAGAGCATTAATAGACCAATTACAGACTTGTTCTCCGACACTTCATGCAGATATCGAAATTGTAGCGATGGGATTCTTAGCTACGCTCTACCATTGTAAGGCCCATACATTAGATGCATGTCTGCTAACTCTGAATTAAGAAAATGTTCCATCACGTGCGAACACTTCAACTACCATATTCCTGGATGGAAATACGTACTAGGGTGCCATACCATACTTAAAAACTATCTACACCGTTAGATTCACATTAACGGAGTAGACTTTGCAATATAGTTAAGTTTAATTAAAAACGCGAAATCTCTCAGTTATAAAATATGTTCAGTTTAAATCTCCCTTTGAAGCGAAACTAGTTATTTTTTTAAAGTGGTGAACAATGTGGATGAGCAAGATAGTCTTCCACACGAGTCGATGGGAACTCTAAGAAAGCTAGACGACTATTGAAAACAATACTAGAAGCAAGTTTTGCTGTGATAGCGCTTGTTTAGAGGCAATCACAAGCAATCATCTGCTTCCAGTAATGACAAGTACTTGCTACGCATTCAGCAACAAAATCCAATGGTATGGTACAATGCAACATTTCTTCCGTTGTTTGCAAATTGAAAATTCTGGTTTATTTAAGGATGGTTTGGAATCCAACAGAATCTCTGGAAACTACCTGCAGCAACACCAGAGACGAGAGCCATAGTTATTGGCACAACTTTCGGATTAACAAAAAGAGTGTTTTGTCTCTAGATTCGGTGCAGAGAAAATTAAGCGTAGATTACAAAAGCTTAAAATTATCATTGAAAGATAATCGAACATTCTGCAATTCGAAATGTTAGACTACGTTGAAAAAGAGCATTTTAACCTTTCAGGATACATTGAACACAGCAAGTCAAGGTCCAATTCAGTTCAGATAGCATTTGTTTCTAACCGATTTCAAAAGATGCCTACAAAGACGACTATATGAAAGCAGAATTTATAATGCTACTACACTCCATCATGGCTGTGTAAACTTTTCACCAAGAGCATTTGGAGTCGTTTTTATGGAAACTTAAGAAAAAAAAAAAGGAATATTTTAGCCAAGATTCGTTTTCCAAATGCAGTGATGCTAGCTAGTTATTGGCCCTTTTTCCTTAGTTACTTGGATTTCATTTAGCTAGCCTAGTTCCATTCAGCTAGAAAGCGCAAGGCTATGTATATTCTGGATGCTTGTATTTAATTTCAGATTCGGCGAAATTACACACGCAGCATTTAATTTGAATTCATACGATATTCAAATTTAATCAGAAGACATTGAATTTAGGGTTCAAAATTTAAAAATGTTGGTATTGTGTGTAGATTGTGTAAATAATCTACAAGCGGAGGATCTTCCATCCGGATACCCAATTCGTAACGTGTTCAGGAAGCACCTACTAAAAAGCGCAGTGCATGTAGTTACTGCATCGAATCATTATGAATACGGTATTTTCCATTCAGGAAACAAAGTTTAGTGAAGACAAAACATAACGTTTCTGGAAAGAGAAAAATTTATAAAAAAACAGATAAAATATTAATATTTAAATAATTGGCTTTTAAATATAATTTATCTTATTCCATTAATTTATTTTCAGAGATAGTTACGGAATCGGGAATGTTCTATTGTTACGCACTATCAAAATAAGATCAGTTGCACGATAACCTCAAAGGCATTATATTTTAAAACCCGATTTAAATAAACGTCCTTTCATGACAAACCGGGCAGTAGTTTGTCAGAAATTAAAACCTAGAAGATTAATGCATCTCTAAAATTATTTTCTAGCTATAAAGTCGATCAATGTGCCTAAATCCAGATATTTCAGACCTTTAATTTCAGGAAATGCAGACATTACATGGCTTCACGCATACATCAGGACTACATTAGTGTCCAAAATAGCAAAGTGCTCTCAGTGCAGTTCGCGTTCACTTAAGCTGAAATTTCATACCGTCTGGGAACCTCATGATTAAATAAGAATGTTCTTAACATTGCGTTTGAAATCTCTCCGAATACAGAGGACATATTGTGTGACCAATTAGAAGAATATTAGTCAAAAAAGCTGCAGCAGAAGTATGCAATTACCAATATTCAGGCTAGGACGGACCATCTGAAGAAACGAATTAAAAATTTCACTGTCAAAACAGAAAATGGTTTTTATGATATTTAATTATAGCAAATCAATATAAAATACTTTTTCAAAGGTTAAAGGCAATTCCTGGACACGTTATTCAGCGTCCGAATGTCTAGCCACCAGATCCATAGCTACACTCCACCATTTGAAGGCCCATACATTAGATCCATGTCTGCCATATCTGGATTCAAAAATTTGTACATCATGTGTGAAGACGACCTTAACTAGCGGGATGAAAATAAGTGCAAGGGTGTAATACCAAACGATACAATATTTTGTAGACTTAACGTTTTTTTAATGACAGACGTTTTTGCAAAGTCGCTCAGTTATAATATCTGTTCACATTCAATCTATCTTTCAAGCACACAATTTAAATATACTATTTATAAAATAGATTTAAAAACTCAATAATGGTAAGCGATCTGAATGAACAAAATTGAGTTCTCTACTCGTGAGGAAGACGACGAAAGCCAGATGACTACTGAAGTCAATACTAGACACAAAGCTTGATGTGATAGCGCTTGTTTAGAGGCAATCACAAGCAATCATTTGCTTCCAGTAATGACCATTACTTGCTACACAAATAGCAATACAATCCAATTGTACGGAAGAATGCAACATTTCTACCAAAGTTCAGAAATCGAAAAATTCAGGTTTATGCAATGAGTTTAGTTTACCTGTAGTACAGTCAATCTGCTTCCAGTAACGAGATTAGTCATAAGCAGATCGACAGCTAACTTTTTCCATGTCCAAAGCACCCAAATAGAAATAAGTCATTTGATTACACATAAAGATCAGGTACATGTTTATAAATGAAATAGTGTACATATTTTGAAGTAATTGTGCTTGGTTAGGTAAATAGTCGGGTCAGTTTAAGAAATCTCTCCATCGATTTCAAGAGCGATTCCAACAGTCAATTTTGAAAATCATTCAATTTAGATACGCAATAGTGCTAAACGATCAAAATGAACTAGATCATTTGCTACTTATTACACTGTGGTAGACGTGGTACATATTCTGGATAGATGACTTTCCTTTTATCGACTTTAATAGACATCTAAGGAAATTTCTGGTTCAGTTCATCACAACTATCTTATTTCTCCAGGAAAGACGTAAATATATTATCATTGCCGTAAGTTATTTACTATAAGATTTGTCTACAGGATCACTATAGTTTGAAATTTACCTTCTCTTCCAACTTCAACCCCATTTACAAAAATTATTTGCATTCTATAGCTCGTAACATTTAAACGTAGCATTTCAATTAAAATTTTCTAGATACACTCACCTTTGTAAGGCTGAGCTAACCAGTAATAAACTTTTGCTTGCACATACAATCTTTCCTTGACTACAATTCGAAATTCTGGAACTTTCTCAATTGGACACAGAGTTTTCAAATGCCATTTCTCTTAAACACATTTCAAATCATGCCTTTAATATGAAATAGCACCCAAGAGACAATATGAAGGCTGTAATTATAATGCTACTGCACTGCATAACGGCTGCGTACACTTTAGTTTATTTAGCGCTTGACGATGTGTTTAGAGATCTAGAAAAGAAATAAAATGTAAAAATATTGCAACCAAGATCCGATGTACAAATATTGCGAAACGAGTTAGTTTTTTCCATCTTCTTTACTCGTTTGAATTAATTGAGCTAGACGTATCTGAAATGGGTAAAATAACACTAGACCCATATAATGTATAAAATCTATTCTTGGTCAGAAAGCGTAAGGCTCTGTATAATCTGCTATCGTGCATTTAACACTAATTGGTTATCAGATAGGGTGAAATTACATCTGCTGTAATCTTTTAGAGTGAAAGCATACGATATCGTCATATTTAATCAGAAAACAAAAAGACTTAGTGTTTAAAATTTTTAAAATATCCAGATTTTCTTTCGAATTACACCGAAATATTTTACCATAACTCTCAAGCATCGTAAATATGTGTAAACATCTTCGAATAATAAATGTTTTCGTTTCAAGTGCTAGCTACTGTGGTAAATGGATTCTCTAGACCTCAAAAACTTGATAGCTAGCGTGTGGTGGGAGGAAAATATTAGTCTTCAGATCATAACAATCTCTGCCGAGTTTCCGGGTTATCCACTACACTCCAAACATTAGTTTTGTGCACTACAGAAATTTGGTGATGCACTATACGCGTAGGATAGGAAGGCTTTTTCGACAAATAATTTAACAAGGAATGAATTTGAGCCGTCACAAGATTCAAGAATTTAATATTTTAATTCTTTGATCCGGGTCAAAGTTGCCCAGCTCGTAAAGCAGCGAAACAGCACCCGTAAAGTTATCAGTTCTAGTCTTGCACCAACTTAAAAACTTAGTTTTACACATTGCCCGTACATGATTAATGTTATGTCACAATGTTAGTGTGGAGTAGAAGTACTATAATGTAGGATAACTTTACCTATACAAGTATATTTGTAAGCAATAGCTAGTCACAGAAATGAATCAGTTTCAATCCACTTTGAATGACATTCAAATTGAAAACTTCGAAAATCATAAAAGCGCGATGGTGAATGATTTAAAAGAGAAAGATCCCGTTCCTATTAGCTGTAGTGAGGGAGTGGAATATCTTTATTACAAACTTTAAAATGTAGTCTAGCTTAGAGGCTGAGGCCAGTTAAGACAAATCTCGATTGCAGTAGTCTCAGTAGTTTTTCACCTCTTGTAATGAGTCAAGTAGCGAGGACTACTTGCTGTATTTTCAGGAATAAGATGCAGTGCTACAATCCAATGTTTGTATTGAGAATCGCGAGTGGAATATACAATCGGATGACGATCCAAGGGGAAGTAGCAACGTGGTTCTTAAGGCAAAATATCAGTGAAGAATCTCGTTTAGACTAACCTCATCCTCCATTAAGGACTTTCGAATTTACGAATCGCTGTACAAATGTTTTACTGTACATTATTGTAAGCTTCAAATTTTCTATGATACAATATAAGTGTGGTGAAGGAGGCAGATATACCAGACAATCAGTTCGTTACATTTTTAATCCATTTTAGGTGTATTGTTAATAAACGTGCGAGTGGGTTAACACAAAGGGCACGATTTTGTCCGAGGCCTGGGATGAATTACGAAGATACACGACATTACACGTCATTATTTGGAATAAAAGTCAACATCACAGCTGTTCCGCCAAATTTCCAAAGCAAAGCGAGAATATTAGAGACTCGAACCCGATAGTCTACTCAAATCCACTCTTCCTGCCATATCGCGCAACACTTGCAGAGTAACTTTTTTCAAAATGGCAACGCATTTTCGCAGCGATTGGTAATTAACGTCAAACTAGTTCAATACCACGAGCTATTTGAGACTAACCGGGATCAAATCCGTAAGGAAATCGGGACATAACATCGAAATTTTGATACATCCCTATTCTTGAGATTTCCCACATCAGGTCAATGCAAGGATATTCGGAAAAACGACCGATTTAACTTGCATCTGTACCACACAAACGATAGTTTTTAACTGGATTGAGTTTAGAAATTATCTCTAGTTGTTTAGCTACTCAGTCTGACTAACACAATCCTACTTACAAAACTTATTTAAATCCTATACAGCACCACTAATATGACGAGATTGAAGTAAAAATGTTCAAACGCAAACTTATTTTTAAAGGGACCACCTTACACGAAACAAATTTCTGCTTGCAAAAACAGTATTTCATTGTCCAAAATACGATGTCTTTAATTGGAAAGTTTGGTCAAGGAAGCTCATTTGCCATATCTCGTGAATGGTGTAAAAATTATTTGTAATGGAAGTCAAGTTTTACATATGCTATTTCAATTCATCCCGACTGTCATTTCAGACTTTAAACACGTAACGTCAACTGAATAGTAGAGGCATCCAAACAGAAATTAGAAAACGTGAATACAGGAATATTGTAGCAAGATCCGCTGTCCAAACGTAGTAATGCGATCTCACTTTTCCCTTCTTTGCTTGTATTCGAACTCAGCTAACCGTATTGGAGGGGGACGGAGAATATAACGTACGAATTCGTACCCTAGTTAGATTGAGTACGACTTCGAATCATCTCGATTAGACTATTTAATACTAATTATCAGATCGGGTTAAGGTTTTGGATTTTTAGACCAAGAACACAAGGTACCGAGTTATTGCAGCAGATGGAATTCAAGTTTCATGCAATTTCCGTTTAGAGAATATTCAATATACGAGTTACTCGATTTCTTCGATTGTATTTCTGAGATGGTAAAAAGAATCTACAAGCGGAAATTCTACCGTCTGGATACCAAATTCTTCACGTGTACTGGAAGAACACAACACAAAATCGCTGTATATTTTGCTTTGCTTCCATGCAACTGAAAAATGGACAAGATCGTGCCATACACGTTATTAGCAGATGTTGGTATCCGTTTCAAACTTTGATGACGTTGCATTTGTGAAATGTTTTGTAATTGGTAAATGTTTTGTAAACTGTAAATTTAGTTTTCTTCAAAATGTGTCAGAACCGGACGGACGAAATCTCGTTTTAACCATTTAACTGGTTTTACCACCGATTCGACTGAACGACACTACGAGTGAACTCAATTTCTCATTAAAAGTATTAGTCGATATAAGAGAAATTACGTCTATACGAAGACATTTTACTGGACCGAGTTTCGAACTAGCTACCCTAAAATTGTAAGATATTCTGGAGAAGTAGCTTCCGTCTAAGGTTGTCCTATTGGAATCGCCAAAGGTTGTTCGTAGAATTGTTAACTGTATGTTCCGAGCGAAATTTTATTTATAAGAGGGTTTAAAGTCATTTTACTTTTGTAAAAATCTTTGCTCGAGTGGTTCACATTTCATAGTCAAATCACCTACCTTTACTTGTCCGTAAATTTAACCCGAAAATTTTCAATTTTAGATTTTTTCAGATGTCATTTCTTACGTCTAGGTAGCTTTGATTAGTACTGCATTATAGTTAAATAAACGCCGTGTCAATCTCTGTATTCATTACAAACACGACGATTAAAGTCATACGCGTGTTCCGCAAGTTCTTTCAGGAAGCACTAAGCTACCAAGTTAATCTTTTAATATACTAAATTTGAGGCCACCATCTTTGTGATTGTATCAACGTTTTCGTGTTAACACACCTTTCGCTCATTCACTAGAGATCGTGATGTTTATAATTTAAGGCGTGCGGGATTTATAAAGCTTAATCGTATTGATTTTAAATTCAAAATTATTAAATATTCTTAAAGTTATATCTCGTAGATTATTTGATTTATGTTGCACTGCAACACCACAATGGGCTATAGGCCACTTAACAGTTTCCATATCGAAACGTGTTCGATTGAATTTTAATGGAATAAGGGCAGGTTTAGCCAAACTAGACGACTTCAGATGACTATTGAAATCACTACAAGATGCAAAAATTGCTGTTATAGCACTTATTTTGAGGCAATCACAAGCAATCTTCTGCTTCCAGTAATGACTACTTGCTATGCATTCAGCAATATAATCCAGTGGTTTGGTTCAATACAGTATTTCTACCCAGCTCTACAAGTGGAAGATTTAGGTTTGGGTAAGGTTGGTTTGGTTTCCAACACAATCTTGGCAAACCACCTTCAGTAATGTCATCAGCGATGAGACACCCTTGATTGCACGAATTTCGGATAAGAGACTGTGCATAGATAGCTAGACGTGGATTACAAATGCTACGAAGTGTCTATTGAAAAGTAATAAAATATTTCTGCTGTACAAAGTGTTACAGAAAACGTTGAAAACATTAATGAATGAGCTTTTGAACCTTTCATGATACATTTAAAACGCCTTTCATTCCACGCCACTTTCGAGTCAAAATTTCCTGAAAACGAGACCATTTGGTAAAGTATACTCAGTTCGTAATCTATGTACATAACGAGTGCGGACAAATTGTACAAAAGGCATACTGATGGTATACACACTGGTAAAAATATTTATATTTAGTACCAAAACTCATTTTCCAGTATAGATGTCTGCTTAGTTTCAATCTCCTTTGATACTTTTCTTGTCTAACGCAGCCGAATAGATAGAATTTAACGGATTACATTCGCAACATACTTACACGTTCATTAAAGAAAGAAAAAAATGCACATACTTCGAAAAGTAATTGTGTTTGGCAAGGTAAAACCTCGGATGATTTCAAGTATTATCTCAGCATTACTTAAAGTGCGATTTGAATAATAGATTTCGAAAATCATTCAATTTAAATATGCTATATGCTTAACGATCTAAATGAGCAAGATCCAGTTGCTTTTAAGTGAAATATAATCCCGCTAGATACCTTTAGCAGTTAGAATGTCAGCCGTGAAAAACATAGGTTTACAGGCGATAACGGATATCTTCCGTAAAAATAATTAAGATGACCAATGCACAAAAATTATACAAAATTTTGATTTTTTTTTTACGAATTTAAATAAATTCAGATACAACTGTTAAAAATTAAGTTTTATTTACGAAATAAATAGCGTAGAAATATTTTAAATAGTTTTTTGTAAAATTCCTGTACGTATATGAAGTAAGGTCATTTTATTCTCAAAACGTGTATTTTTTTCCCCAATAAAAAGAAATATTTCTCTGTATTCAAGCAAATGTAAAATGAATTGGTTTACAAGTGTAACATACCCTATAACATATTTTAACGAGGGCATTATTTCCCATATGCTCAGAAAAGTTCATTTTAATTGTTGAAAAGTGGTCATTTTTCAAAAACTAATTTTGGAGTTGCAGAAAAAAAAAAATTCTCAAAACTTTAAATTTAATGTTTTTAAAAAATTCCTGTGAAAAAAAAAAGTGTCTTATAACCTGTATAAAAAAAAATTCAAAATACACAAAGATTCCGAGAAAATATTCCTTAAAAATTGACCATTTTAACGTTACGGAAATAGGACTGCACTGCTCCTTTTAAGCAAAATTCTGAATATAACACGCGAAAAAACTCGTATTCAAGTCTCATTAAACATTAATTTCAGTCCCCGTATTGAATAGCTATGAATAAGACAGATTTTATTCAGAGCTCAAAGCTTCGTGAAGACAAGTCTACGTACAGCAAGCTTGTGGAATGTGCCAAGAGGATAGTTTTTGAAGAAATTAAATTCAAGTAAAAATAATGGTTATTATGCATATACAAAAAGATGAAATTAAAAATCTTACTCGTAATCAACTACTGCGAGAAGATTTCATTTACCAAAGCCTGATCACGATGAACATCCTTTTACAACAAACAGTGCACTAGGTTAAACAATCAAAAACATCAAAGAAAAATTAAATACATCTCAAAAAGTTACTCACGCTAAACACAACGAGTCTATTCAGAAACATTAAACCTTAAGTTCTTATAACTTTCGGACAGACATCTCATAGTTTTACAAACACATTCAAAAATACCAAAGTGCTTTCGATCTAGTTCCCCTGCACCCGATCTACAATGCAGTCTAGGAGACCACATGATTAAATACGGAAGTTCTTATCATTGCGTTTAAAATCTCTTAGTACCAAGGATAAATTATATACAAATTAAGACAATAACTTAAGGACTGCAGCAGAGGTATGCAAGTTCTAAAAATCAGTCAAATACGAACTCTGTAATAAAGAGTTTAATTCATTGTTAAAACCTTAAAGTGTTTTTTATGAACACGCTATAAATATAATTATAGCGTACGAATTTGAAATTGCGGACTTTTTCTTTTCAAAGGCTAAAAATACTTCCCGTACAATTTATAGAGCGACCGAAAGTCTAGTGACCAGATATACTTAGCAACGCTCTCTTACCATTGGAAGGCCCATACATTAGATTCATGTCTGCCATCTACGAATAAATCGGAAAATGTTCCATCACGTGTAAAGACTCCTTTAAAACTATCAAGGTCTAGAATGAAAATAAGAGATAGGGTGACAAACCATACGATGCACTCTAACAGAGTAAAACTTACGTTTTTAACGAAGCTCAACTATTTTTTATGTGTCGCTCAGTTATTGAATCTGCTCAGTTAGATTCTCCCTTTGAAGCAATTCGAATGGTGCATTTTGAAAATAAGTCATTTAAAAAACGCGATAATTACGAAAGATCTGAATGAGCAATAGTTTCCATTAATTCGTGTGGAATGTAAAGAGAGTTATAAGACTACTGAAGTCATTACTACACGCAGAGTCTGCTATGATAGAGTTTATATAGGGGTATCACAAGAAATCATCCGCTTCCAGTGATGACGAGTGCGATACCCTGCGACAAGAATTATTTTGATCATAATGAACGTCCTGTCATGACAAACCGATACATCTTGGTAGGTGGTCAACACAATTAAAATCATCAACGGAGAAAAATCAATCTATCTAAAAAATACTCACATTAAACACTATCAGTTTGCGTCGATCCAGATTTCAACTCATCAAGTTTTAATTAAAGGAAGAGCAGACATCACACGGTGCCACGAACACGTCACTGAAACAACTGTAAACAGGCTAACACCAACTGGCAATGAATACTCAGGTTTCAGGTCAGGTAGAGTATTTATAGCGAAGCTGTACCTTCAGTATTTGCATCATTCCAAGAGTTGAGTACTATAATGGTTTCTGAAAGACTGATATCAAAGCAATAACGTCGTACTAGAGCAACACAACGGGCTATTGACGACGGTCCGGGATCAGTCCCTTAAGGGACAATCCGAGGACAACACCTCGTAATTTTGAACTACGGTCAGATGACTTAATTTGTTTTCGGTAATGGTAATGGTAATGTTAATTTTTAGTTAACGTCGTACTAGAGCAACACAACGGGCTATTGACGACGGTCCGGGATCAGTCCCTTAAGGGACAATCCGAGGACAACACCTCGTAATTTTGAACTACGGTCAGATGACTTAATTTGTTTTCGGTAATGGTAATGGTAATGTTAATTTTTAGTTAACGTCGTACTAGAGCAACACAACGGGCTATTGACGACGGTCCGGGATCAGTCCCTTAAGGGACAATCCGAGGACAACACCTCGTAATTTTGAACTACGGTCAGATGACTTAATTTGTTTTCGGTAATGGTAATGGTAATGTTAATTTTTAGTTAACGTCGTACTAGAGCAACACAACGGGCTATTGACGACGGTCCGGGATCAGTCCCTTAAGGGACAATCCGAGGACAACACCTCGTAATTTTGAACTACGGTCAGATGACTTAATTTGTTTTCGGTAATGGTAATGGTAATGTTAATTTTTAGTTAACGTCGTACTAGAGCAACACAACGGGCTATTGACGACGGTCCGGGATCAGTCCCTTAAGGGACAATCCGAGGACAACACCTCGTAATTTTGAACTACGGTCAGATGACTTAATTTGTTTTCGGTAATGGTAATGGTAATGTTAATTTTTAGTTAACGTCGTACTAGAGCAACACAACGGGCTATTGACGACGGTCCGGGATCAGTCCCTTAAGGGACAATCCGAGGACAACACCTCGTAATTTTGAACTACGGTCAGATGACTTAATTTGTTTTCGGTAATGGTAATGGTAATGTTAATTTTTAGTTAACGTCGTACTAGAGCAACACAACGGGCTATTGACGACGGTCCGGGATCAGTCCCTTAAGGGACAATCCGAGGACAACACCTCGTAATTTTGAACTACGGTCAGATGACTTAATTTGTTTTCGGTAATGGTAATGGTAATGTTAATTTTTAGTTAACGTCGTACTAGAGCAACACAACGGGCTATTGACGACGGTCCGGGATCAGTCCCTTAAGGGACAATCCGAGGACAACACCTCGTAATTTTGAACTACGGTCAGATGACTTAATTTGTTTTCGGTAATGGTAATGGTAATGTTAATTTTTAGTTAACGTCGTACTAGAGCAACACAACGGGCTATTGACGACGGTCCGGGATCAGTCCCTTAAGGGACAATCCGAGGACAACACCTCGTAATTTTGAACTACGGTCAGATGACTTAATTTGTTTTCGGTAATGGTAATGGTAATGTTAATTTTTAGTTAACGTCGTACTAGAGCAACACAACGGGCTATTGACGACGGTCCGGGATCAGTCCCTTAAGGGACAATCCGAGGACAACACCTCGTAATTTTGAACTACGGTCAGATGACTTAATTTGTTTTCGGTAATGGTAATGGTAATGTTAATTTTTAGTTAACGTCGTACTAGAGCAACACAACGGGCTATTGACGACGGTCCGGGATCAGTCCCTTAAGGGACAATCCGAGGACAACACCTCGTAATTTTGAACTACGGTCAGATGACTTAATTTGTTTTCGGTAATGGTATTGGTAATGTTAATTTTTAGTTAACGTCGTACTAGAGCAACACAACGGGCTATTGACGACGGTCCGGGATCAGTCCCTTAAGGGACAATCCGAGGACAACACCTCGTAATTTTGAACTACGGTCAGATGACTTAATTTGTTTTCGGTAATGGTAATGGTAATGTTAATTTTTAGTTAACGTCGTACTAGAGCAACACAACGGGCTATTGACGACGGTCCGGGATCAGTCCCTTAAGGGACAATCCGAGGACAACACCTCGTAATTTTGAACTACGGTCAGATGACTTAATTTGTTTTCGGTAATGGTAATGGTAATGTTAATTTTTAGTTAACGTCGTACTAGAGCAACACAACGGGCTATTGACGACGGTCCGGGATCAGTCCCTTAAGGGACAATCCGAGGACAACACCTCGTAATTTTGAACTACGGTCAGATGACTTAATTTGTTTTCGGTAATGGTAATGGTAATGTTAATTTTTAGTTAACGTCGTACTAGAGCAACACAACGGGCTATTGACGACGGTCCGGGATCAGTCCCTTAAGGGACAATCCGAGGACAACACCTCGTAATTTTGAACTACGGTCAGATGATTTAATTTGTTTTCGGTAATGGTAATGGTAATGTTAATTTTTAGTTAACGTCGTACTAGAGCAACACAACGGGCTATTGACGACGGTCCGGGATCAGTCCCTTAAGGGACAATCCGAGGACAACACCTCGTAATTTTGAACTACGGTCAGATGACTTAATTTGTTTTCGGTAATGGTATTGGTAATGTTAATTTTTAGTTAACGTCGTACTAGAGCAACACAACGGGCTATTGACGACGGTCCGGGATCAGTCCCTTAAGGGACAATCCGAGGACAACACCTCGTAATTTTGAACTACGGTCAGATGACTTAATTTGTTTTCGGTAATGGTAATGGTAATGTTAATTTTTAGTTAACGTCGTACTAGAGCAACACAACGGGCTATTGACGACGGTCCGGGATCAGTCCCTTAAGGGACAATCCGAGGACAACACCTCGTAATTTTGAACTACGGTCAGATGACTTAATTTGTTTTCGGTAATGGTAATGGTAATGTTAATTTTTAGTTAACGTCGTACTAGAGCAACACAACGGGCTATTGACGACGGTCCGGGATCAGTCCCTTAAGGGACAATCCGAGGACAACACCTCGTAATTTTGAACTACGGTCAGATGACTTAATTTGTTTTCGGTAATGGTAATGGTAATGTTAATTTTTAGTTAACGTCGTACTAGAGCAACACAACGGGCTATTGACGACGATCCGGGATCAGTCCCTTAAGGGACAATCCGAGGACAACACCTCGTAATTTTGAACTACGGTCAGATGACTTAATTTGTTTTCGGTAATGGTAATGGTAATGTTAATTTTTAGTTAACGTCGTACTAGAGCAACACAACGGGCTATTGACGACGGTCCGGGATCAGTCCCTTAAGGGACAATCCGAGGACAACACCTCGTAATTTTGAACCACGGTCAGATGACTTAATTTTTTTTCGGTAATGGTAATGGTAATGGTAATTTTTAGTTAACGTGGTACTAGAGCAACACAACGGGCTATTGACGACGGTCCGGGATCAGTCCCTTAAGGGAAAGATCCGAGGACAACACCTCGTAATTTTGTACCACGGTCAGATGACGAATCAACACCTGAGCTGGCACCCCACTTACCAAACATTCCGCGCCAACCCAACGTGAGGCCTTTCGGCCACGACAGATTTAAGGTGCACCAGCCGCCTCTACACCATACGCTTACAAACATCCATGCCCGGACCCGGATTCGAACCAGGAACCTTCCGATCTAGAGGCTAACCCCTTTAATTTTTTTTCGGTAATGGTAATGGTAATTTTAGTTAACGTCGTACTAGAGCAACACAATGGGCTATTGACGACGGTCCGGAATCAGTCCCTGAAGGGAAATATTCCAGGACAACACCTCGTAATTTTGAACCACGGTCAGATGACGAAGCAACACCTGAGCTGGCACCCCACTCTCCAAACTTCCACGCCAACCCAACGTGAGGACTTTCGGCCACGACAGATTTAAGGTGCACCAGCCGCCTCTACACCATACGCTTACAAACATCCATGCCCGGACCCGGATTCGAACCAGGAACCTTCCGATCTAGAGGCTAACCCCTTTAATTTTTTTTCGGATATTTCACTTGAAGATGAATTCCGTCCGGCACTAATGCCCCTTTTTTTCCATAGCCAAGCGACACCAACCGGTATAGTGGATCGGAAGGTTCCTGGTTCGAATCCGGGTCCGGGCATGGATGTTTGTAAGTGTATGGTGTAGAGGCAGCTTTTGCACCTTAAATCTGTCTTGGCCGAAAGTCCACAACTCGGGTTGGTGTGGAAGTTTGGAGAGTGGGGTGCCAGCTCAGGTTTTGCTCGTCATCTGACCGTGGTTCAAATATACGAGGTGTTCTCCTCGGATCTTTCGCGGACCAACCGGTATAGTGGTTAAGGTGTTAGCCTCTAGATCGGAAGGTTCCTGGTACGAATCCGGGTACGGGCATGGATGTTTGTAAGTGTATGGTGTAGAGGCGGCTGGTGCACCTTAAATCTGTCGTGGCCGAAAGTCCTCACGTTGGGTTGGCGTGGAAGTTTGGAGAATGGGGTGCCAGCTCAGGTGTTGCTTCGTCATCTGACCGTGGTTCAAAAAATTACGAGGTGTTGTCCTCGGATCTTTCCCTCAAGGGACTGATCCCGGACCGTCGTCAATAGCCCGTTGTGTTGCTCTAGTACGACGTTAACTAAAAATTACCATTACCTCGGATCTTTCCCTTAAGGTATTGACCCCGGACCTTTGTCGATAGCACGTTTTGTTGCTCTAGTACGACGTTTAATTAAAAAGTTACAAAAAAAAATCTATAACGAAGTTAGTTGCCTTGCTCCAATGTGATGTTATCGTATGTTTTCCCTAGGGGATTCATCCCGTACCGTCGTCTCATCAGACCCTGGTTCAAAATTATGTGGTGCTGTCCTTGGATCGTTCCCTTAGGGGATTGATTCCGGACCGTCGTCAATAGCCCGTTGTGTTGTTCTAGTAAGACTTCAATTCAACCACCAGTCTAGCTATCTACCTGCAGTTGTACATCTACTCAATCATTCATTCCACTTACACCAGAATAGTATATGTTTAGATACTTGTTTTTTACTTTTTTCAATATGGTGATTGGAAATTGGAAACTTTTAATTAACGTCCTACTCGAGCAACACAACGGGCTATTGACGGCGGTCCGGGATCAATCCCTTAAGAGTCCCTTAACATCCGATCATGTATGGTGAAGGATTGTTTTTAAAAAAAAATTTTCTGAAAGATAATTGGCGCACAAAAATAGCCATAATTGTCTAATACTTTTCCATCCTGTATCAAATATGACTCACTTTAAAGTTGCGCAACTAACAAAAAACATTCGTTAAATCGTATCGGGGTTGATCCCGTATTATCACCAATAGCACCTAGTGGTTTTCCAGAGAGGTAGGAAGGTAAGTATGTATTTTAATAACGTCGTACTGGAGCAAAGCAATGGGCTATTGATGACAGTCCGAGATCAGTCCCCGAAGGGAATAGAAATATCCCAGGCGCGCGCAATTTTTGAACCATGGTCAGAGGACGATGCTCCAGCGAGACGTTAGCCGACCAACCGGTATAGTGGTTAAGATGTTAGCCTCTAGATCGGAAGATTCCTGATTCGAATCCGGGTCCGGGCATGGATGTTTGTAAGCGTATGGTGTAGAGGCGGCTGGTGCACCTTAAATCTGTCGTGGCCGAAAGTCCTCACGTTGGGTTGATGTGGAAGTTTGGTGAGTGGGGTGCCAGCTCAGGTGTTGCTTCGTCATCTGACCGTGGTTCAAAATTACGAGGTGTTGTCCTCGGATCTTTCCCTTAAGGGACTGATCCCGGACCGTCGTCAATAGCCCGCTGTGTTGTTCTAGTACGAAGTTAACTAAAATTACCATTACCAGCGAGACGTTTATTAAATATCTACCTACTTGATTTAATTTTGCTATTTTATTTCTTTATAAAGAACACGCATTCAAACTTTGAAAATGAGTTATATTTTGAAAAAGGTGAATGTATAAGTATAGCTTTTGTAAATCGTATTGCATTTTCTGATTTGGTGAACAAACCTTCATTTTTGGTTGG
Source organism: Metellina segmentata (assembly GCA_947359465.1). Lineage (NCBI taxonomy): Eukaryota > Metazoa > Arthropoda > Arachnida > Araneae > Tetragnathidae > Metellina > Metellina segmentata. The sequence continues at coordinate 115,104,189 of OX375879.1, read as the reverse complement.
ATATTCGTCATTCTCTAGTACGTCACTATCCCGGAGAAAATAGAAGCGGCTCAATCCCATGATAGTACTTTACGCAAGTCCAACTTGATTGGCTAGTTTCACGGGCTTGGCTTCACTTGGATATCTCGCCAATCTGATTGTTGCAGTAACCATTTTATTTTGAATATGCGCGTTGTTTCGTAGAAATACAATACATACACTAGCGCCTCAGCGTAAGTGTCCGACAAGTTGACTCTGATTTGCTCCTCATATATATGTTGTATCGTGGTTGTTAGTAGTATTTCTTGCAAACTTATTTTAAGGGTACTTATACTTTAAAGAGCTACATTTCGGAAAGCAAGGATGGCCTAATGGCTAAAGTCACCCACCTTCAGATTAGCGTCGGCAGCGGAGGATAACTTCCCGCGTTCAAACCCAACTTTGGAAAATTTTTTAGATCCTCCAAATTATTTTTAAAAAATTCTAATTTAATTCCTTTTCATTCTAATTTACTTTTCCTAATTTTTAATACCCTTTTCATATTTTTCCAAGCTTCCGTTGATTTTACATAAATAATATAAGAACCACTCCTGAACTCACTACCAGCTGATATTTTTCCGCCCCTCTGCCGTCCCCTTTGCTTTAGGATGTTGGTGTCGTATCCACCGCTGGCTTAGGACCATTCTGATGTAACAAAAAGCATACATAAAACACTAACTTATATAATTATTAACATATAATAAAATGATACAATTTTCGGCTCCCACATCTACCCACCCATAGCCATGGATCTGAAAAGAAAAGAAGAAAGCAGAAAGGAAGAGATAAATCGCCAACAACTATAAACCTTGATGACAAGCGTATCTAGGTCATGTGATCCGATTAGCCAATCAAGTTGGACTTGCGTAAAGTACTATCATGGGATTGAGGCGCCTGTGAGAAAATATAGGCCACGTACACGGAACCATGCATATCTGTATCCATATATATCCCTATAAAACAAAGAAATCCTTTTTGAGAAAGGTGTTATAAATTCTTTTGTTGACGGTTTATGGATTTCAGACACATTTGATCCCGATATTCGATGTGATCTGACCTGAAATGTTCGTCTCGGATCTGACATCCTGTAAAAGGTATGACCGAAAGACCTAGATTTGTAGGTCAAATTACGCTTCAAATGGATTGTGGTCATTTTTACAGTGTCTACCTTTTACAGCTATGCAGAATATTTCATTTGCCTGAACAAATTCAGAACTAAAGAAAAACGGCTTAGGAGGGGAAATTGTTTTACGTGAATATTATAAAAGTTCGCACTCTAATTATAAGTGTGGGAAAAATAGATCGTGGAGCAGACACTTGAAATGCCAAGTCTGTCTGAATTCCCAATTCTTTTTTATCAGTTTCCTTTACTACTTTTCAATCTTGAAAAAGTGTCGAGCTTTATCGATTTTATTATTCGTGATACTATGCTATTAACTGCGATTTAAGCAGACGCACTTTGTCAGTACCATGACGTATGTCTTAACGGAGGTTTGCCTATATGACATGTTTTGGTTGTACATGTCATTGGCGACGTTATTTTTTATATTTATAGCTTTTTTAGTTTCTCTGAAAGTTTTCACCGATGAGTTTTTCTGTCAGGATTTATAGTACTTTCTGCAATATGCGAAGGCTGGATATTTTGCTGATTCAGACCAACATAAACTCTAACCATATTTGTAGAAAGTGAGAAAACTTTTGGCCTTTAAAACTTTTAAGAGTACAATGTTAAAAAATAGCTTCACCCATAAAGGTTTTGGATTAAAAAAAAACCTTTATGGGTGAAGACAATAAATGAATGCACTTTGCACAAAGCAAAAGTTGATATTTTGGTTTTTTAAAACATGGTGTGTCCTTTTACATCTCACTTCCCTTCTATTGTATCAGCACATAATTAGAACAAATAAGAGAACATTTCGACATGAACTTTGAACAAAGTAAGGGATCCAATTTCCATAGCAATAATAAAAAAAAGTATGATGAATTAGTTATTCGAAACTTTTTTGGATATTAGAAATGGCATTTATTCTTACACAGACTACACAATTAAGGTTTGTAGACTACTTTACTAAGGTTTGTAGTCTACACTACACACTGGTTTAATAATAATAAAAGCGCGCAAAGCAATACAAAATGCTTAAATGCAAAAAATATCCACGGGTTGCCCGTAGAGGTCTCAACCAGACAGAGCCTTAACTCCAAATACTAACGACCATACTCGAGGATTAGTGGAGAACAACATTCGAGTTAACTCGAGGATCAGTTGATATGCGGGTCAGGGTTAATCGCGGATTATCAAGAACCGTATTTTCATAAACGGTGGATTCATTGATCCACGGATTAAAATGACGCGATAGCTGTGATTGTTTGTCATCCTGGAAGTAACATTCGTCTATTCCATAAAATTGCCAGAGCGTAGGAAGAAATTGATTGTCCAAAATGTTCATGTAGAGGTCGGCGTTCAATTGAGACCAGGAACAATACACAAAGGTTCCAAACCATACCACGAAAAACACCCCAAAACAAGTAGTCGGATTTTATGCAAATCCGATGGTGTCCGGTCCATTATTGTAGGGTAGTGCAACTAGGGTTGCCAATATTTGAATATCAGAAAATAAATCATTTATTAAAATTATTTTTAAAAAAGGGGACACGAAAAGCACGCAGGATTAGTGTTAATTCGTTACATATCTAATAAAAAAATAATAATATTTGAGGAATCTTAAAATTCATATTTACTGAACATATTCGTACTTTGAAAAGAATTAGTAAATGCAAGAACGAATTTAGAAATGAAAACACGGATCATTTATTTAAGTATTTTTTCAAAACGTTGCAAGAAATATGAATCCATTTTTTTAACCACAAACATGTAACTAGAAAATAATAGTAGAAACATACCTAATTAATAGATGTTAATGGTAATTTTTTAAATTAACGTCGTACTAGAGCATCACATCAGCCATTGACGGTTCGGGATCAATCCTCTAAGCAAAAGATCCGAGGACAACACGACGTAATTTTGAACCACGGTCAGATGACTCTAATTAATAGAAATTAAACATTTTTCTTTTCATATTTGTTTGTGCGCAGCGATCATAGTTGAGTTATCGACTTCGATTTTACGCTAAAAAAAGGTGGCTTGGTTAGCAACGACATTTCCTTCCTACCTAAAAAATGACTGCGAATTGTCCGTCTAGCTATTCGTTCTGAGATAAGAACAATGTTGCATTCTTATTATTCTAACACAAATTTAAATTATCATTGGTTATCTCTTTGATCTCATAATGAGACGTGTGAACATTGAGCTCAATATACACTTGAGGTTGAACTTTCTATTATACGTTGATGCGTTTTAATAATGCGTACAATTTTCGTACAATGCACAATATCAAGTGCGTATTCGAATTGTCGGTGAATTTCGTGGGTTTACATAAAAATATAGGAACCAACGTGAATATTGTAAAGTTTGCACGTAATGTGTGTGTATGTAATAACTGGGCATAATATATTTTTAACGCAACTCGAAATGATGAACAAAGAGAACACAAAGTGAACAATCGAGAAAAAGGACAAAAAAAATATCTGACTTAAGAAACAGAGTGAAAAAAAGATCCATGCGGAGAAAGAAGTTCCGTCAACCTTATATATATATATATATATATATATATATATATATATATATATAACAAAAAAAATCGACGCACCAAGAAGGAATCATCCAATTGCTTTGAAATTTCATATGCAAAAATGTTTCGACCAAATATGGAAATGATTAAAATTTGGTGTCCAATGAATGAATAGTGCGATCTCCAGCGTATCGGAACTACACATTCATCAGATGTATATAAGGAGTTGTTCTTGAACTGTTGTTAAAAATTTCTGCTGCATTGCGATATATGATACCTTTAAACGACTGAAAAAATGCCTCGCCGCAGGATTGGGGCTCATTATGAGCAACTTTCAGAGTTTGAAAGAGGTCGTATCATTGGATTGAAGGAGGCAGTTTGGGAAAATCGGAGAATCGCTCGTCATGTGAGTCGAAGCGATGCTACGATTAGAAGATGCTGGCAATAGTGGGTGGACAGTGGCAGATTTCAGCACCATGATGGTAGCGGTCGACGTAGGGCCACAACAGATCACGAGGACAGAGTGATTGTCAGATCAGCTGTCACAGCGCCTGATTCATCGCTATGAACCATCAGTCGTGCGACCCACACACGAGTGTCCACCATGACCATTCACAGACGACTGAGAGAGCGAAATCTACGCTCGTACCGACGTTACGCCACTTGCCACTCACGCCTGCACACTGTCGAGCCAGATTACAGTGGTGCTTGGCTCGATCAGGCTGGAATGATACTGACTGGGGACGTATAGTCTTTAGCGAGGAATCAAGCTTCCATCTGTGTCCTGACGATCATCGAAGACGTGTCTATAGACGCCCAGGGCAGCGTGCCGATCCTGCTTTCACTATTGCACGCCACACGGGCCCTCGACAAGGAGTTATGGTCTGTGGTGCCATTTCCCTTGATATCCGGACCTCTTTGGTCGTCATCAGAGGTACACTTACTGCACAGCGGTACGTTGACGACATTCTGAGACCTGTTTTGCTACCGTTCCTTTCGCAGTAATCTGGGCTTATTTTTCAGTAAGACAATGCCAGACCACATACGGCACGTGTCAGCCTATCATATACGGCCAGCCAAATCACCAGATCTCTCTCCCATCGAGGATGTCTGGGATATGATGGGAAGGCGACTGAATCCGGTAGGAAATGTTGATGTCGTAGTCCGTCAATTGAAGCAAATTTAGCAAGAAATACCGCAGGAGACCATCCGGGAGCTTTATCGTTCTATGCCACGTCGTGTGGCATCTTGCATCAGGCTAAAGGCGGGTCAACGCCTTATTGAGCTCGTTGCAGTAACTCTGAAAGAAATCATTCAATTGTTCTGAATTTTAATAATTTTCTATTCTGTGCATAATCTTCCTTTCCACAAATTTTTGTCTCCATCGGACAACTCCTTCCTGGTGCGTCGATTTTTTTGTTTTATATATATATATATATATATATATATATATATATATTTCAAGGGTTGGGATAACAATCGTACTATCTCCTCTCCCCTGAAAAAGCACGGGTCAATGTTTCGTGCGAACAGGCTTAAAAAACTTGCGGTCTTCACTGAAAATTGAGATATTGTTAAATACAACCTTAGCAGTCTTCAACATACCTGTAATATTTGTATATTAAGACTTAGCCATTTAAAAGGGTTAGAATACTAGGCGTCCCACCCGGCCTTGAGAAGAAACTAGTCAATATTTCTGAAAAGAGTAGGTCTAAAAACCATACCAGCTTATAGGAAAATATTTCTTGTTGTGCAACAACTGAACAAAAATCAGGTATGAGATCTTATTAAATCTATACATTAGCAACCTCAATATATCTAGAAACTATTTATAAGGGTAGGAATACCAAGTGTCCCACGGCTACTGAAAAGACACTTGTCAAGCTTTATTAAAATAGCTAGTCTAAAAACCATGACGTCTGAACAGAAACACTACCCTTGTCCCTCAGCAACTCAAAGGACATGTATGCGACATATTGTTAAAACTTTTTCTGTTACCCAAAATAAAACAAGGCCGACTCAACCTTTTATCTTTCTCTTCCACCGAATGCTGCGGGAAGAGAGAGAATCGGAAGAAGAAAAATTAAAATTCCACGTCGTAAATGCCGCCGCTTGAGACCCCGAAAGAGATACTGAGGGACACAGACTTTACGACGTAAACTTTTCCAAAATACCCCCGCTGTAAAGCTGACATCGCTGAAAAGCTCCGGCCCTGCGAGCTGTAAAAATCCTTTTTTAGTAGTCACAATCACTCCATTTGAAAGAAGAGGGAACAACCGGGGGATAAGACTTACGGCGGCTTTTTACGAGCGCTTCACCTTACGGTAATATACTTCGGGCCTGGATGAGGATCGAAAGGTACTGCTGTCTTCGATCGTGGCTTTTCTCGCTTTAAATGGAATAATTCAAGGTAGGCGGGTGTATAACTACTAATAGTAATTCAATATTAGCTTTGGACGTACTCTTTGGATTGGAGTTTTATTGCTTTTCCCCCTTGAGATTGAAATAAATTATAACTCTCACATTCATTGTTGGTTTTAATCTTTTTGACTAGAAAACGTCTTTGAAATCGGATCAATACTCGAGGCATGCATAAAAAGTCGAGCTCTACAATAAAAGCTATCTTAATTTTTATTTCTTTTCCAACTCTCCCTTAAATTTATACTTAATTAACCAAGGCAAGTTCCATAACGACATGTCTACCATCAATACCGTAGATTAAGGCCCCTTCTGGGCCATGTCCTCCAAAATCCATCAACACATCAAAAGCTTTCCAATTATTTTGTCTCATGATTTCCGAATTATGTGAAACATCCAGAAGATGAGTATGGTATCGTGTAGAAAAGGATGTCCATACCCGATATCATCTTCAGAGAGGGTGCGCGGACAAACTGAACGAATGGGGGGGGGGGGTCCACAACATGCCGATCGTCTACGGTGCTTGGCGATCTTTGTGCCAGTGTAACTTCGAATCGCATGGAGTTGTTTTAGATTGTTTGATAAATTTTTTCCAACATGATTATGGACAAAGAATAACTTCAAATGTTACCGTAAATAAACAAAATGGCTAGGCTAATTCGTTCTCGAGTTGAAGGATGTAACTACGCATGCGTGACCTTCGTGCTGCCAGATGCGCGGGATATATGCACAAACGGTACTTACTTTCTGGACCAGCTTTGTACATCATAAGCCATTAATCACTAAGATCATCCTTTAATACCAATATCAAACTGCCCATTAGTCATTTAAATTCTAAAATTATAACAACTGTTATAAAATGAAGTGTATGTGTGTCTTGTGGAGGTATCCGGATGAATATATAGCACTTGTAGCCATGAAATGTGGCACACATGTAGTCCTAAAGATGACTGAATACAACTCGTAGCCCGAATTGTAAAATTTAATCTAGAACATTTTTTAATTAATTTATTAGCAATCCCCCCCCTCCGGATTTTTCTTCTTTGCCACGGTGCGTGATGGTTGTCCAATGACATCACTGGTACAATGGTAAGGGAATGAGCTGGTTAATTTGTATTGGACACGTGCCAATTTGAACGAGGGATATGTTACAAAAAGTGTTTTTATTGGAAGAGTTAAAGTTCTGTTTAAGACACGGTCCAGTGTATTCGCAATAGGTTGTATTGTTACTTGCTTTTTCTGCTGGTAGGAATAATGTGGTGAAAAGTGCACCGTTACGATGAACTTCTTTGTAGTGGTTAAACACTCAACCCATTCTATCAAATCAAATTACTTTCTATTAAAATTTATTACTTTGTTAAAACTTATTACTTTGATAAAACTTATTACTTTGTTAAAACTTATTACATTGTTAAAACTTATTGCTTTTCGTTGAAAAAAAAATTCTGTTAAAGCTTTTTATTACATATTTGGTTTCGATTTAGCCGACATTGTGATTAATTTACTTGGTTTGTCGGAGTCAGTGAGGTTTAGCGTTACGACTTTTGAAAAGTATATATAGCAAAGATTTAATCTTAAAGTTTAGTTTGATTTTGATATCGCTGACATTGTCATGCATTTCCATTTTGTGTCTGAATCAGTGAGGTTTAACGTTAACACTTTTTTAAAAGCATAACTTCGGTTTGAATTTTCATCGTTTCTGCAATTTTTGGAATAGTGAGGTGCAAGGAATAAGGCGACATACCCATGTCAAGTCGGGTGGAAGTGGGATTCATTGTTAAAGTTATTGTTCTTTCTTTTTAATGTTTTCAGTAGCAGCATGACATGGCAATAATGCTGTCACGGGCAAAGCCGTGTGGGTACTGCTAGTTTTGCATAATATAAGTCTCGAGTAGACAGCCTTAGCCCGGTTGGAAGAGTAAAGTAGTAGCAATATGAGGGTTCATAATTCAAAACCAACCAAAGACCGTATCGGACAACAGAGACAACAGAGGCTGGTATTAAATCCGTCGTGACCTCATCTGTCCTCCCGTTAGCGTTCTGTGGGAGTTTGAAGAGTGGGGTGCCAGCTCTGGTGTTCTCTCGTCATTTGACTGTGGTTCAAAATTTTGTGGTGTTTTTCACTCATCTTTCACTTAGGGATTGATCTAGGACCGTCTCCAACTGCCCGTTGTGAACTACAGTACCGATGTGAATTATATATATATATATATATATATATATATATATATATATATATATATATATATATATATATATATATATATATAAACGGTGTATGTAATTTGCGAATAAATAGTTATTTAATATTAGCTTAGGAGTTTATCCATCGGTAATAACCTAACAATTGGAGAAAATTTTCATACTAAAATGAGCTATATTTTTGTCATAACAGCATTTATTTTTCGTTCTCCATATTGAAAATGCATACATATATTTAATTGGCAGGCATTTATAAAAATTATGAGAGTAAATATCTGATTCATATAACATGACCTACATTACATAATACAGATCATTATGTTTTTGTCAAATTTAAATTTCTTCCAGTTCACATCAAATACTGAGATGAAAAATTTATAAATTAACTGAAAAGTTTTATACTCCACTGTATTTTAAGTAAGTGCAGCATTAGATTTTTATTTTAAAACAACGGCATGTCTCCGTTTTATCGATTTAGCGACTCGTATTACATTCATTTTGTGCTTGCATTACGAATTTCTGGTACTTTATTTCAATTTGCTTAACCATTCGTGTAGTTACAAACGTAATGTAACGTAACAGGGACTGGGACACTATGCAATTATTTTAAATTACTTTTTTACAAAAATATCTTAATGAAACAACACTTTAATCTTGATTATTTTAATAGATTTAAGTTTTCAAGTTTTCTTGATTTGGACTCTGATACCACACATTATTTTAATAAGTTGGCTTGTGTACTTAAGTAATTTATGTATTTGTATATACATCGTTGTTTTCCCGTCTGAATATAGATTTTTATAGAAAAATTGAATTTCCGCTTAACAATAAAACAATAAACAATAACGCTTGTGGAATTTCTGCTTGAAAAAAACCCACTAGCCTAGTAGAATTTATAAATACTTTGGATAAACTGTATCGTTTAAAGGCATAATCTAATTGAAGATTGCATTTCTCTTCTCAATTTAAACCTTTGTAACCTTCAGATCATTATCATTGGATATAATGTCAACAGTTTTAACAAAACTTGTAGTATTTACAGCGATGTGTAGTCAGTTGTACTTGACTTTTGACCATCTGTTTTCTCTTTTACCATTATCTACGTGAATTTGCAAAAATATTCTATTTTATTATCAAGTTGTTTTTTAATTCGGCAGAACCGTTATAAAAAACTATTTTTGAATTATAATTATGATTCCGCAATTTTTTATTCATTAGCGTTTTTGATAGACCATCAAATAGTTTGTCAAAGGAAGATACAAGTTTCTCATTATCATCTGCTCCTTATGACTCTTACCAACCTTTGTCTCAACACGAAACTACATAATGGCGTAATTACTCGCCATACTATTAAAACTAGCTTCTAAGGTGTGTACAAAGAGTCTAGCGATCAGAAATGTGACATCCGCTGAGTAAAAATAACTTTAGGTTTTAAGAATAATTTTAGGTCATGAACTTCTACTACTGAATTATCACCAGATGACATATTTCATTGTCGTTTCAACTAAAAAAGCACCAACATTCAAAAAATAAACACGACAAAGCCTCTAACCCAGCACCTACACCGAATTTATACATCCACCCACGCCCCGCAAAGTTGTCCACCTCCTCCACATGACTCTTACTGATTTTTGCCCCTACACGAAACCTCATAATAGAGCAATTCCCTAGTTCTGATCAAATTAGTTTCTGAGGTGAAAGTAGAATTCCTAGTTTCTAAAAAGTAAAATCTAGACATCTGAATCGTAAAAGTTACGCTGTTTTAAAATAACCTTACAAATACTTTTAAGCCATCAAAGTTCTTAGTATAAGCACCACAGATAACGTATAATATTCTCTCCAACTAAACAGCATCTACTTTCAAAAAAGAAAACCCGAGAAGCCACAACAAGCAACTATACGCAATTTACACCACCTAAGAAACTCAAAGCTGTCCACGTCCTCCACAGGACTTTCGTCGACCTTTGACAAAACGCAAAACCAAATAATAAAGTAACAGCATCGTCCTGATAAAACTAGTTTCCAAAGATTAAGTAAAGTTTCTAGTTTCTAAACAGTAGAGTAACGATCTATTTCTAAATGCGGCGTTTTAAAATAACCTTAGGAATACGTTTATATCATCAAAATCAGCGCTGTAATACACGACAGATAACTTATCACCCTCGTTCTAACTAAAAAGCATCAACTCTCAATAAAGAAAACCCGACAAAGCCACTACAAGCACCTACACCACATTTACACATCCACCCACTTAACAGTTGTCCACCTCCTCCACAGGACCCTTGCCCAAAAACAAAACCAAATAATACGGTAACACCTTCGCCCAAAAACAAAACCAAATAATACGGTAACACCTTCGTCCTGATAAAACTAGTTTCCAAAGAGTAAGTAAAGTTTCTAATTTCTAGACAATATGATTAACGATCTAATTGCAGCGTTTTAAAATAACCTTAAGAAAACATTCAGATCATAAAAACTAGCGCTCTAATACACCTCAGAAAACTTATCACCCTTGTTCCAAGTAAAAAGCACCAGCATTCAAAAAATAAACCTGATAAATCCACTAACCCAGCACCTACACCAAATTTACACCTCCACCCACGTAACGCAAAGTTGTCCACCTCCTCTACAGGACTTTTGCCGACCTTTGCCCCAACACGAAACCCCATAATAGCGTAACACCCCAGTTCTGATAAAACTAGTTTCTAAAGAGTAAGTACATAGAGTCTATCCATCTAGCTTGGCATCTTGAGTAAATCCTCCACAAACTCACTCTATCATCAGAGGGATTTATCTCGGGCTTAATCCCTTTCCCACGGTAGACACTATTCCCTTTTCCCCTTTTCTGGACATCTTGGGAGAATATATGTATGTGTCCACACGCGCGCCGATGGGGGAGGGGGCAACTTTGCAAAGAGCGGAAGGATTCTCTGTCCCTAAGAGGCTTTTCCATCTCTCTGGATTGGACGTCTTGCATTTGTGCTCAATGGATTTTACCTCCCAGTTTGGTCACCTGGTAGCTGTGACCGTAGGGAAGAATCTAGTTGAGAAGATGTGGAAAAGACGTATCTGGGGGAGCTTTTTTCTAGCGCTGCGGATGGGGATTTTGTTTGGTGGAGACAAAATAAATATTTTTTTTAGATGTTTCGTTGGGCCTTGCTGAGGATTGCGATTTTATGATTGTAATAAAATGGGAATTCCCCTTCGGGTTAGTAAGAGTAATCTGTTTTCGTGTTCAATACGAATCCACTTCAATCGTTTTCTTTTCAATTTCCTTTTCTATCGAGCCCCTTTTTACACCTTCTAATAATAATATATTTATTATTTTCATGCTCTGTAAAAACATTGCTTTTTACAATTATACTAACATTGAGTCGCCTTTTATTGGTTCGTGCATTGACTTCATCGTCTCCATGTCATCATCAGAAGTTGTAAATTATGTTTTGCTAAATTTCATTTAAAAATAAATTTTGCAAAAATTAGTAGTCATATAGAATTCTGAAATTTTTATTCTTTCTCAGAGGTTGATATATTTTTAATGATTTTAATTCAATAAGTAATATGCTTCAATGAAGTGTGTTATTTCATCTATTCCCTAACTAAATATGTACGTATATTTTTCTTGCGTTTTTTTTTTTAATGTATGTTTATCTGTGTAGTTGCATATTTTCGTCAAAAAGGACTACGGTAACTAACATTTCAAGTGTTTTCAAAGAGATATCTTGCCCAAGATCTGGTCAATTTTGCCAAAAACGAGATATCTCATCGAGACAAAACTGTTCAGTAAGTCCAAGGGAATGAATATCCAAGTAGGAAAAATGGATGGTTCCTTTCCCGGATGTAGGTAAGTACTTAATTACGTCGCACTGGAGCAACACATTCCACCAGGGGAGACCCCTCACCTATCCTTGTAAGGATTTACCGGTTTAGTAGCCTCCCTTGGGTGTTTATTAGTTTCTTAAACGCAGAGTTTCTGCTAGGTTTTCTTGATGGTCGTATGGAAACTGTGTTTATGTCTTCGCTATAAAATCCCTGCCGCGTACTGTCAGAATATCACTAATTTTCCAAATGTTGCACTTCCTATGTTTAGTGCCAGGTTTAGCCATCATGAGGTGGGTCCTGGTACTGGACAACGCGGGGGAAGTGGACTTGTGAGAGGACAAACCAAGGCAGAATACATTGGTTCCTTCTTTTCCACAAGAGCATTGGTTGGTTTGAGGTAACCCGAAATCTGTGGAGATACCTGGGGAGTGGGCCATGAGCTGTTACAAACTGTAAAATACGTTATACTGCCAGTTGTACCGCTCTAAACGCGGCTTCTTTGATCAAGCAGACACAAAGCAGATGTATTCCAGAATTCCCTAACTGGAGATCATAAAACTCCTTTCAAGTGATCAACTGTCCATAACTAACCCTAGAAGTACTATTCCAGCACTCCATTTGTCATTACATCTTTCATAAATTTCTGAGCACTTGAAACAAACCCTCTTCATCTGACGTTGCACTGACATCCCGATCTCATCAATCTCAAGCCCCTTGAGAACACTCGAAATTCCATCGACATCTGGTGTTTCCGTTCAAAGGCGTCCTGCAAGACGTTAGAATTTTCCACAGAGACTACAGAGGCCTGAGAGCGCGAACAAGCTCGCTTACTTGCCGTACCCTTCTTGTCCCCAAAAACATCTGTAATTTTGCTGTAACTATCTGCTAAACTGTAGGATGTTAAAATAAATGTTGTAGTGGTGAAACCAAAGATCTTATTCCTTTACGCTACCAATTCATTTCTGTCACCATACCATTTCATCCGGTACGTATATCTTTGATGACAGTGGAGACCAAGGGAAATGGAAGAAATGGGAAGAGATCTTGTATTGAGCGGGCTGTGTCATCTGTATTCCATTCACCCTGACACAGTTGAAGAATGTGGTCTCTAGACTGGAGCAACGCAATAGGCTATTAACGCAGATCCTGAATCAACCATCGAAGCGAAAGATTCGCTGATAACACCACTTAATTCTGAACTACTTCATATGTCGAGGCCACAACTAATATGGCACCCCACTCTCGAAATTTCCACACCACGCCTACGTGAAGACATTCAAGACTGCGACAGATTTAACATGCACCAGCTCCTTGTGTACTCGACGGTCTTTTATTGGATTCGAACTCACACCCCTCAGGTTGCTAGATCGATACTCCTTGCCTGGAATGGGCAATAATTTGGAACATGATTTTGCATTATTGGCTTGACGCTGCAGTGTGGTCTTCGACGAAAACACAAACATTTTATATAAATCAGATTAAGTAACCAACCAGTCAAATACTCATCAGTCCCTTCGAACCTATGAGAGTGATACAATTTTTATCAATGAAATATATTGGATCCTTTCAAAGAGAATTCGGTGATTATATTTCAGCAGTATAAATTGAAAGCAATTGGAATAAAGAATTATTTTTACTTGCTTTGTTATATGTATGGGATATGTTGTGTCTTTTTGAGAAATATGTCGCCGTTAAAAATCTAGGTTTATTTTTATTTATAAATTCTTCTTTCTATTTAACTCGGATGTCATCATCTGAAAACAGAATGTAAGCTACATAAATTTATTGGAGATAAAGAAGGTTTCTGAAAAATTCAATGTGGTAAAATAATATTTATCTATTCAAAAAGATTTTTGACTGTAAAATTTTCTTTTTTAAGTTATATTCCGTTAATCCATTTAAGTTTGAGCAGACGAGAATCATACACAAAATTATTATTTTATTTCACTGAATTTTCTGAGATGCAAGGAAAGGAATTAAGGTACAAAATAAATTTGATTCTATTGATCTTCTTCACTTCTGTATGTTATGAATGTAGAACTGCAATTGCGTCATACCAATTCAGAAACTGCAATAGAAGAAATAGAAATACTTTAGAATAATAATAAAAATACGATACAAATTTCATAGAAAGCAATGCAATGTTAGATAAAGTACAACTTGTAATTCAAAAATGACTCATAAGAAACTATTTATGAATACAATTTATGTTGTATTCTTATTTTTGATCTCTTGCGAATTGACAAGAAATGCTTAATTTCGGATTTTAGTGTCTTGTTTGAACAGTATCTGGTACAAGTTCGTCATATTCTTAGACTATAGGTAACCGTAGTTTATTTTTATTTTTAACGTATTTTTGTTGACCTTCTTAAGAATTTTTTCTTAAGAAGATTCTGAAAAAACATCTTAACCAAAATCATGATTGTACTTAAAACATATTAACCCACGAGTGAAATTCCAGTCAACAGCCTTGTTTCAGAATATCTTAACGTCATACAAATCCGATATCTTACTTTTCTGATATTTTACAAGTCACAGTTCTATTTTCTTTTATTTAAAACACAATTGCTCGCCAACAACAACAATCATTTGTAAAACTTTCAAAGGTAATAGTTTGGCTTTCATCTGCTACCTTGCTGTGAAATGACCTAGATGGATGTGAAGAAATGATACGAAAAGTTTGTCGGAAGATGCCGAACCGATGAGTAAAGACAAAACAATAACATAAAAAGAAACATATACAGTGACCCTCTTATAACACCGTCAAATGGTACCGTGCTTTACGAAACATGGGATCATACAATTTTGTATATTTGGTACTGTGTTATATGGAAACCGTACTATAGGATAGTAAGTGTGGTTTACAAATCTTGCTAAGCGAAACAGCAATTATATAAAAGTAGAGATTGCGTTCCGTGTATTAAGGACTCTAAAACCGTGTTATACAGAGTACTCCTAAATCACACCAGTGATAAGGATAGAATGTCAATTATGAAACTGTTTATCAAAAATTGCACAAGCATTGGTTTGGTAAAAATGGTGAAAAAAATCTAACAGGTGTCTATTTAACCGTCCAATTGACCAACAATAGGTAAAAATTAAACCGTGTTATACAGAAACTATTATCGTGTTATACGAGGGTCGTCGCAATTTTTGTACCCTGTTGTTGGGAATCCGTGTTATAAGACGGTCACCTGTAGAAAAAAAGTCATTGAACTGATGCAATGACACTACAGGTTGCCCTGTGACAGGAGGTAACAGAGAAAACTTAAAAAAAAAAGACAGGAGGTGGTTCTTAGTAGACTGCATGACCACCTCGAACATTGACAAGACTTTGCACCAGTGTTTGTACATTATCAGGTGGTCGATAAGTTCCCGCGGTAGCACAGACCATTCCTTTGTCAGTGTCTCTGATGTCTCGATACCGAAATTTGAATTTGCACAAGTTTTATATTCAATACCCTCGTTTCTACAAATCCCCACAGGCACTTGTTTAATTTTAATGTTACACCATTTAAATATAGTGATGTTCCTTACGTTTTGCACTACAATATAGTACGTTGCCTTATCCTTCAACAAAATATTTTGAATCTTAGATGCTTTTAATTGTTATATTATGATACATGTGGCAGATTTCAAATGAATTGCGTGCAATTTAAAATTTCAATTCAATTTCCCGAACTTCCATTCTTTGAAAACTACACTTCTTTTCAATGGCAAAGTGATAACATTATTTTTCGTTATTACATTCCCAAACGCTTTTTTTACTACGCATGTTTGGGCCGCTGTAGCCCGGTTTGAAGAGTAGCGGATTAGAATCCGGAGGGGTTTCCAATTTGAATCTAACCCTAGTTCATCGTGTACAAAGAGGGCTGGTACATGTTAAATCTGCTGTGGCTTCAAATATCATCACGTTAACTCGGTGCGGAAGTTTGAAAAGTGACATGCGAGCTCATGTGTGACCCCGTCATCTGCCAGTGGTTCAAAAATAAGTGGTGTTGTCTTGAGATCTATCTTTTTGGGTACGTTAGTTAAAAATACCAACCTGCATTCATGCCCATTTCGCAAATACAATTATTTTCATTTACCCCTTGTGAAATTTATCTTAATAATAAGTATAAGAGCGAATGTTTCTGTACTTTTCGTACTTCACCAAAATGTTAATGTATCTTGTGTGCGTGGATTTTTAGAATTTCATTTACCTAGTTTGAAAACAAAACAACTTCAACTGAAGTTATAAATCCATTTATTAAAATGAAATAACCAAAAGACACTAGATTGTTCACAATTAATGGTACTTAATGTCAACCAAATCAGTAAAATTAACAATTGTTGATAATGAGGTCGATGTTGTACTACTAATTGGTATGCATTAGGATCTAATTTCGACACTGGTTTTCAGTTAAAAGACTTGCTACTGCTCTAAATCCACGTTCAACTAAATCTGATATCAGAAATGCAATAAAGAATTTTATTGCCCTATCCCACAGTAGAGAATAATGTGTATGTATAAGCTTATGCAATCAATACGCCCGGTAGTTTTGAATTTCAGTTTCAATTATTCGGGAGATGATACTTCAACTATGATACATCGTTCCCCAACATTCCCAGTTTCTCCAGAGGGTGACATCAATATTTATTCATCGCCTACTTTTGGAAAATATGTTAATTTTTTAAAATTTCAATTCCAATTATTCGTGATATGATATTTGAACTGATACATCGTTCCTCAACGCTTCCAGTTTCCCAAGAGGGCTTACGACCCTCCCTCCTCATCTCCCACTTTTGGAAAATATGTTTTACATTTTTTTTTTGAAAATCCTTTTTTTGGTAAACAATTTCCTTCCGTTATCCGTCACGCACTTCGCTCTAAGAGTCCGCAAATCGAAATGTACTCTCAAGTACTATAACGGCATTACACCAGGAAGAGCACTCAAATATATATAAATAAAACAACACACACTATCCCTCCTCAAGTTATCAAAGATAATTTATTCTTTCTATTATTCCCCTCGAGCCACTGCCCTTTATCTCTTCCACTTCTGTACAAAGAGAGGGAAATCGAACGTTTTCAGAAACCTCCCAAATCTCCTCCTACGATCACTAATTTCGAAAACAACGTCTTTATAATCGAATTCAATTGAAATAACTTATTCCCAACGAATCTTTCAGCTCCTTTTTTTTGTCCTTCTGAGCGTTGAAATTTTATTTTTCGTCTCTGGGAAATTTGGGAAGAGAGTTATTACCCCTGAAGGACAAAACTCGCACTGATTTGTAGGAGAGGCAAAAGAAATAAAGAAGCCCAAGCGCATGTACTGCATCATTATGAACAGGTTATTGAAATTCAGGAAATCGGTTTTTGATTGCGTCCTTCCCTCGTTCTCTTGCCTCGACGTCTGTTTGTTTGCTTTTTGCGCTGTCGCATCGGGACGATATAAATTTTCTTCCCTCACTTAAATATTGATTGTACCATTGTTTTGACCCTCGGGACATATAAAAGATTTGGTGGCGAACTACTTTATTGCGCGCTAGGTAGGTGGAGATTTCTTTCCCCTTTGTTTAACTGCTGACTGAGTTGGGATAAAAAAGGTTTCAATGGAAGCAGAACTGCGTGATGGTCTTTCAGAGATGGCATTTATTATGCTGAGTTAAAAGTGACATAAAAACTTGTAACAGACTGTCTACTTTCTTTAATTAAGATTACTGTTGAGTACATATGCTTCGGGGCGAAACTCGGAACGATTCGATTTGAATGATTCTTTTTTCTCGCTTCTTTCAGTTCTATCTTTTTTGGCTTCAGTGCGGATTCATTTTTTGTGAAAGAGGGATTCCATCTTTCGCAGATGGGATCAGTGTGTTCTTTCCATTTTCAACTAATTGGAATTCGGATGTTTTGTCGAAGAGTAAATTCTCCCGATCGTGAAAGCTTCAAGGATGAGAAAAAACTGGATGTGCTCAATTCTGTTTCAGGAATGCCGAAATTCGAGCACTTTGTGAAAGAGTAAATATTTCTTGGAATATTAAGTCCTGGGTGATCTTGAGAGTGTACGTTTAGTAACATTTTAGTTTCATTAATTTTAGTATTGTGGGTTCACTTATAACAGCAAAAATATGTTGGAGTAAATATTTTGAATGATCTGTTATCTTAATATGATCTTTATCCAAGATTAAATTTATAGTAGAAATAGTCTATGATCGAATTTCGGCTTTTTTGGGTTAAATCCACTTTAGTTTGGATTCATATGTTCCACAGAGGGTATTCCATCCCTCGGGGATGGTATCAGTGTGTTCTTTTCATTTTTAACTAATAGCAATTTGGATATTTTGTAGAAGGGAGTAAGTTTCTCTCAAGCATGAAAGTTTCACGGATGAGGAAAAAAATTGAGTGTACTGAATTTTAGTTCAGGCATGTCGAATTTCGAGCGCTTTGTAATGAATATTTCTTCAAAAGGTGGTCTTGAGTGTAAAGGGCTCCCTAGACGATCAATTTTATTGTCAATGTGATTGACGGTTTCAATTGATTAGTGCTTCAATATAGCTTCAATCAACCCGTCTATCTCATTCGGTCAATGTTTTTCGAAGGGGCGTGACGTGTTTCATTTTTGAGTTTTAAAATGGTTTCAAATTCAGATTTGGGCTTTCTTACCTTTATTTTGGTTATCTGAGAGTGGTATAAACTGAGAAGCCGCTTTACTCACTAACATTTACTAAACTTTCTGCGAGATGCTGAATCGTACGCATAATATGAATTTTCTGTTTTTATTTTCCCTCAGTATAATCTCATTAATTCTGTTTCAACACATTAACAATTTTTTGCAAACAATACTTTGTTTTTGTTTACATATTCAATTTAATTTCCATAACTCAGAATAATCACGATACAAAGTAATTAAAAGCGTCACAGACTCCCGTTCCCAGACACAATCAACTACTCATGGGACTCGCCTATTTTACACTTAGTTTCCGTTTATTTTACAAAATTAACTACCTATACGCTTTATTACAATAGAGATTTATTTGAATCCCAGTTCCTTTGTGTCGACATATTTTAAGGGAATCACAGTTAAAGATCACCTGCACTCGAAACCAAAGGGACAGCTGTCGAAGATCATCTGCGCAGCCCGGGCAGATCACAGAAGGTCTCAGCTAGTTGAAAGGGGTTTAAAAAAATAGAAAACATAGAATCCAACGAAGAACACGTTATAGATACAAGGCAGGGAATAAAAATAATTAATTAGCTTGCTACGAAGAAATATTATGTTCGATAAAAAACAAGCCATTCTGTCTGTCGTCAGACGAATGTTAGATTTTATAAAGCCATCGACATCAAAATAATTTTTTTGTAACCCATTAATTTTTTTTTAATATTTTGCATTGTTGAATTGTTATTCAGTTTTATAAATGAAAGCAACTAGAAGTTTCTGGGAAACTCTTCTTTATTGGTGTCCAGTTAAAAAGGCAAAATCAGCTTTACCTGGAGAGCCGCTGGATCATGACAAGAGATCGAGGCTTTCCGTCACATGAAGAGGGAATGAGAACCTGTGGACATCAGTCGTAGGAGCTGGGCCATTCATTGTTGGTGGGTATAGTCCGGAGTAGTGGTTCGTAGCTCCCCTTCTCGTTAGGACAAGAGCCAATACCTCCCAAGAGCTCCCTTTTGCCTCGACTCTTTCCAATCCAGCGAGAATCCCCAAGTTCCGCTCATTCATAGGAGGAAGCGAGGGCCATCGGAGATCGTAACATAACAGTATTAATGTGTTTAAAGAGAACTGCAATGTTTTATTAAATATTTTTCTTCTAAACAAGTTTTTTTGTTAGTCCTTGGTCGCAAATAAATAAAATGTTATATATTTATATGCAAAGTTGTGTGTACTTCGACATATTCGTATTACTTATATTCGCAGTGAAAGTGCTACTACCCCATTATGCACAGCTTTTTATTACACTTAATATTTATAGTAAAAAAAAAAATCACTTATTATTTTTTTTTAAGATTAAACTTACAAATGTTTTTTTTTAAGTCTAGGAACTTGTTTCAGAGCTAAATGAATGATATCGTGAATAGTTTGAAAAAATAAGTTCACAAAAATATGCAATGATTAATCATTTAGAATTACTTTTAAGAATGTGTCTCAAGAACGTCATATGTACTTCAGCAAATTATTTTAGGTTATAAATTTAATAACAGTTATAGTACAATGAGCAATAAAGATGAGTATCAGAAATTTTAATGATATCAGTAAAATTAGAAATAAAAATTACAGCATCAAATATTTAATACTAATATTAAATATTAAAATTTATAAAGCATAAACAATAATTATATTACAGCTTGCTAATGGGATGGATGATACTGAGTTTTACTAAATAATTTAGGTATGTTAGGTTCAATACTGCTAGTAGAAACTCTTAAGACTGATTCGAAATGTTTGTCAGTCAATTTGCTTCTTAACTTAAATCATCTTGGAAGTTTAGTCAAAAATAGTTTGCGGGCCGCAAATTAATGATTCGCGGGCCGCAGGTTGTGCTCCTCTACCATATATTAAAAGTTTCGATTGATAACTTATTTTTTAACAGAAATTTACATTTAAGGTATCTATCTGGTGTAAAATTTTCCGCAGGTTTAAAATATGTTGACATTTTTACTCTATCTCTAACTATCGCGAAGATAGAAAAGCCCTACTGCCTGAACGATTGACAATTGGGTATTTTAAGGGGAGTTAGTACCTTTGAGACCTTGCGTTGCTCGCGAAAACATACTTTTTTCGATTCATCATAAATAATTGAGTTTTGTATATTGTAGTATAAAATTGATACAGTTTAAAGATAATTGTATGGCTTTTAAAAAACAGCTGTCATATTTGTAATTAAAAATATTTTTTTATATAAAACCTAGAAAAATTATACACAACTTCTTCGTTTTGAAATTTACCCACTTAACTTTCCCACAAGATAACTTTTGAAAGATGCACTGTAAAACCCAAATGTTTGCACCAAATTGAAGCAAATGAATGTCTTAATTCTGTGAACTGAGGAATTTGTGATATTTGAAGTACAAATATTTATAAAAATTAATAGTATTAAAATAAGTCAACTTTGAAATTTTTTTAGTTATGTATGGATCTATAAATAAAAAACTATAGCTCTCATACATAAATCCATAGTTCAGAGAACTAAGATCTTCTTTTAGAATAACCATACAAAATTTCTTAACTCTACGTTTATTAGTTTTTTTTTAAACTTGAGGGAAAGTTAAGTTGGTAAATTTCAAAACGAAGAAATTATGTATAAGTTTTGCTAGGTTTTATATAAAAATATTTTTTTAATTACAAATATGACTGCTGTTTTTTTTAAAGCCATACAATTATCTTTAAACTGTATCAATTTTATACTACAATATAAAAAACTCAATTATTTATGATGAATCGAAAAAAGTATGTTTTTGCGAGCAACGCAAGGTCTAAAAGGTACTAACTCCCCTTAAACGATCAATCGGCGCCGTCAATTGCGCACGTCAATGTCCATCAATTAAAATCTATATCAATGTGCGTCAATCGATTGACAATCGCGTCAATTGCCTCCTACACGATCAATTGGTTTCTTCAATGAGCCTCATTGACAATCACGTTGACAACAATATCGATCGTCTAGGGGCCCACTAACATCTTAATTTTAATTTTTTGGGCTCACCACTATTATTGACAACCGAGAGGATTTAGTAAATACTTAGTTTGATTATTCTCGTAACATCATCAAACAAGACTAGAAATAGTACATGGTCAAATATTGGTATTTTTTGCTTCTTTCAATTCTGTCATTTTTGGGTTAAAATCCGCTTCAGTTCGGACTCATTTTGTTTGAAAGAGAGAATTCCATCTTTCCTAGATGGAATCAGTACGTACATTTCATTTTCAACTATCGAATTTAACCAAAAGCCGTCTTGTACAAAAAAGGGCTGGTACAAGTTAAATTTGTCTTGGCATCATATGTCTTCCTGTTGGCGAGGTGTAGAAGTTTAGAGATTGGGATGAAACCTCTAGTGTGACCTCAACATCTGACCGTGATTCCAAATTAAGTGGTTGTGTCCTTGGAATTTTTCCTTTGGGTTGATCACGGATATTGAAGTACTTTTGCTTCGTCCAATTCTATCCTCTTACATACCTTCAGCTTGGATTCAGCTTGGAAGAAGTTTCGACCAATTGGTATTTGAACGCTTTATTGCAAGATATAATTTCCCAAACATAAAACCTGTAGGGACTAGAAAAAATTGGATACGGTAAATTTTCATTCATACATTTTCTTTGTGAAATGAATCTGTATGTAAACTCGTTGAAATAAGAACACAACGTGCACTAGAAATAAATTACTGATACTTCTTTTTTCTAATTGCGGGTACATTTGACCTAAGTCAAATTACTGATATTAACGTAAGTATTATCATTAATGTAGTAATGGTAAATAATGAGTGCGTGTTGAAGCAATCCTTTGATATGTTTATTTTTATGAATTACAACTCAAAGTATTCAGAATGCCAAGTCAATATAATTCATCTCACAACTAAACAATGGAAGGATAATGGAGTTGTTATTTAAGTGTTCCGACACTTCCATAGGCACCCATATTAAATTTACAAACTTTGTGGGAATGTCATTTATTCATAAATTACTGTATTAATCTGAAATATTTTCATTATAATATTTGAATACTTTTAAGGACTTTAACACATTAATTATATTTTTAATATTTCACAAAATTATAAACTTTTTAAACATCTGCAAAAAATTGAAATTATTTAGATATAAGATTTAAAAAACAGTATACATTTTATAACTTATTCCTTGAGTTCAAGTGTTTAAAAATGCTTCGTTAATAATCATAAAAAGTTTCAAGATTGTATCTTAAGGAAGTTTTAGTAATGTGCTTCCAAACATGAAAAAGTATATTCTGAGACTACGCGGTTACAGTGTATCTGTTTAAAAATACTTCTAATGAAAATATATCACGTCTGTCAAGAGCCAGTCAGTTTAGAAAATGACGAAATATCTCTTTGAGATAACCACTAGGAGAATGGAAATGAAATAAGCGTAACATTAAGTAGATGATAAACCACACACAGTGTAAAATTGTTAGTAAAATGAAGAACCATCAAAAGAACCAATATTAGATAAAAACTTATAAAGGATCGTCAATAGCATTTCAGTGAAGCAAAGCATCCGTCATCATCAGGATAGAAGGAAGTCACAAGTCTAAAGTTGGTGTTCTAGAATAGAGTTGCGACAGCTCCCTTTTATAACTAAGCCTTTCCAGGTTTGAAAAGACGGAGAAATACAAGTTTCTTTATTATTGTGTTCGATAACATGAAAATAGATAAGGCTTCTATGATTTTGAAATCGAGAAAAAATCTCAGAGATTGGGAAACTTTCGCTTATCTAAAATCAAACTGGTGAGAAATTTCTCAACACTTCTGAGCAATGACATATTTGTTTATTTCTATATTTTTGAGACGAGGCTATTTTTGGACCTTAGATTTGACAATTGAGCTTTTAAATTCCAGTTGCAAGAACACATGACTGGAATTGGTCCTGGTGATTCTCAATAAAGTTTTGTTCTTCGTTTTTATGCAGTAGATAATTTTTGAAATGGCAACATAATTATCGATCCGTTGTACCTAGCATATGTCAAAAATGGTATTTTCAACAAACAGCACATCTAAAAGAACATAGAGCAAAAGGTTGGTAAAAAGTTTTCTAATGTTTGTGTCAAATAAAGTGACTTTGAAGTTTCCATGATTCATCTAAATTAATTTCTACATAATTAATACGTAAATACAATCATATAGCATACTTAGCAGGTTAACTATATTATAATCAAATAAAATCTCAGTAGACACATAATTTATTCACAGACAAGAAACGAAAACTGCACATGTCTCCAAAACGAACAACAGAACGATTGCACTCTCGCTTCTAAAACATTACATACGCTCTCATTTCTTAAATGGAACAGACGAGTGTACGTTTAAGCGGAACACATGCGCACAAGAGAACACGGGTCCCTGGAAACATCTGAAAAACAATAGCGTTCTGTAACAATCCTACATTATCCAACAAATGATAAAAATTACAAAGATTAGAAAGTGTAGTTAAAAGAACATGTAGTCTAAGGGATTTTAATTTATCAAAATAAACTGACTTTGAATCACCCATGATAAATTTAAATAAATTTCTATCGACTTAATATGTAAAAAAATAACTTCCATTTTATTATAACAAATGTCAAAAATTGTAAATATAAGAAGCAGTACAGTTAAAAGAGCATAAAAGAATAGGTTAGTTTTTAAAGGTTTCTAATGTATTAAAATATAAACTGACTTTGAAGTATCAACGACACATTTAAATTAATTTCTATATAATAAATGTATAGTTATTGTTCCATTTCATCCCACAAATGTCAAAACTTGTATACATAAGAAACAGTGAAGTTAAAAGAGCATAAAAGAACAGGTTGTTATTTAAAGGTTTCTATTGTATAAAAAATAAACTGAACTTAAATATCCGATAATTACGTATTAAATAAATTTAATACGCAATTACCGTTCCATGTTATTTAATAAATGTCGAAATAGTAAGTATAATACAGTGCACTTGAAAGAGCATTTTAGAACAGTTTATCCCGTTAAGGTTTGTAATAGATAAAAATAATCTGATTTTGAAGTATTCTCATGATACATAAAAATCAATTTATATTAAATTATCTGATAAATTATCGCTGGCTTAGAACTCACTAGACGACAGTTTTGGAGACACAAAAACTTGTTTTCATAATGATCAGAAACGCATAATCACATATTGTAATACGTTTAATGTATATTTACAACACTATTATAATAATTATGTGTATTACTTGTTTTACCTAAAAGCTATTAAGTCTTTAAACATCTGTACAGTAAAAAAGTATGTTGTCAGTAAATGAGTTTATACTCTAAGCCGCTATAATTGAATTTCAAACACAGTATTTAATCCTTTAAGTATCTGTTGATAATGCTACATCTCTTTCGAGCATACAACGTACGAGTTTATATTGTATAAATATTCTTTGACAATGGAGACTCAGGAATTCATATTGATGTCTTTTATTCAGGTATTACTATTATTCCATTAACGTGTTAATGTAATTTTATCTCGTACTGACATGTTAATGGAATAGACACTACCCTACAATAATGGACCGAACGTCAGTGGATTTGCATAAAACTTACATACATGTTTGGGGGTGTTTTTGTGGTATGGCCTTGGACTTTTTCGTGTTGTTCCCGGTCAATTGAACGCCGCCGCCTACATGAACATTTTGGACAGTCAGGTTCTTCCTACAATCTGGAAATTTTATGGAATGAACGAATGTTACTTCCAGGGCGACAACCTTCCATGTCATGTTACAGCTTCTGTCAAGCAGTGGTATCAAGATATGGATTTTAAACGTCTTCGCTGGTCTACTCAGAGTCCCAACCTAAACCCCATAGAAAATTTGATGGACGAGTTAGAGCGACACTTACGGACCAGGGAACCACGTCCGAAATCTACAGCTGAGCTGGCGACATTCTTGCAGCAGGAATGGACACAAATACCCATAGCTGTGTATCAAAACCTTGTTGAAAGTATGTCCAGAAAGGTTGCTAGTGTTATTGCAGCACGTGGGGGACCATCTTTGTATTAGAGCATGTATTATTTCCATTATAACAATTAGTGGTTAAGGTGTTAGCCTCTAGATCGGAAGATTCCTGGTTCGAATCCGGTTCGTGCATTGATGTTTTGTAAGCGTATGGTGTAGAGGCGGCTGGTGCACCTTAAATGTGTCGTGGCCGAAAGTCCTAATGTTGGGTTGATGTGGAGGTTTGCAGAGTGGGGTACCAGCTCAGGTGTTGCCTCGTCATCGGACCGTCGTTTAAAATTACGAGGTGTGGTCCTCGGATCTTTAATGTAGGGTATTGATCCAGGACCGTCGTCAATAGCCCGTTGTGTTGATCTACTACGACGTTAATTAAAAATTACCAATTACCCTTATAATATTACATCTTGAAGTTCGGTCCATAATTGTAGGGTAGTGTATATTATTAATTAACATGTATCCACTTGTGGATACATAGGAGCCAAGGGGTCAATCTATTTTTACTTGTCTCGTAGAAAATAAAACATCAATAAGGATAAATATTTAAATTTAATTCGGAAACTTTGGAAATTAAAACTTTTATAGGAATTGTTTGAAAATATATTTCATATTTATCTAATAAATGATTAATTATAGTTTGTAATACATATAAATATGTACTTCTAAATGTACATTTAAATCATCATTTGAAGAAAGAAAATTAGAATTCAATCCTTTATATAAATATCGTTTGCTTAACCTTCCGTATGGTTCTGCGAAATATTTTGACAATATAGATCTGATCTGTTTTATTTGGACGAGAAATCTCGTCAAGACAAAATTGTCCTATTACTCCAATGAGGAATGAAGATCCGTGTAAGAAAAACAAATTGCTCCCTGCATTAGAACTAGTGACACTTTGGAACAGGTTGCTGCATCAGAGGATGTCCACTGCAGGCCGTTTTCGACACGAAGATAATCTTCCGGGAGGTTAATACCAGGTGCACACATCCGGCACCTAAACCCAACTGTACACACATAACCGTGAAATGACGCAAGTACTCATTTCGCGCCATTTGTGATAAATATTCTATCGAAGAAAACGTGTTTATTTCGCTTACTTGGTGTAAAAAAAGTATATTTTGAAACAAAATAAACGTTACTGGATACAACTATTTATTAATTATTATATATATATTTCATTTAAAAATTAAAACAAAGTGATTCAGACCTGAAAAGCATGTGCTGCGAACTGCGGCGCCGTAGGAAACTGCGGTACAAATAACACGAATGTTGGACGTGTGGTGACGGAGGCATGTGTGGACTACTTCATTGGATCTAATTTATCTCAGACCGCACTTGCGTAGCGGCAGTGGCACCGCACGTTGAAAAACCGGATGTGTACATCGGGCCTAAAGGTATATTCCATGGTATACAACACATAACACAAATAACGGAACTACAGCAGAATTCCAATAATACTAACTCCAGTTATCAGGATCGCCAATTATCTGGATCTCTTTGAGAAACAAAAGAAATAAGCAAAACCCACCCTTTAAAAATTTCTTACCGGTGATTGATAAAAACGAAGAGTATGAAGTGTCAGTTGTGGACACAATAATCATGAAAGAATATCACAGGAGATAAGAATATAACAGGAGATAAGAATATCACAGGAGATAAGAATATAACAGGAGATAAGAATATCACAGGAGATAAAAATATCACAGGAGATAAGAATATCACAGGAGATAAGAATATCACAGGAGATAAGAATATCACAGGAGATAAGAATATAACAGGACATAAGAATATAACAGGACATAAAAATATAACAGGAGATATCACAGAAGATAAGAATATCACAGGAGATAAGAATATCACAGGAGATAAGAATATCACAGGATATAAGAATATCACAGGAGATAAGAATATCACAGGAGATAAGAATATAACAGGACATAAGAATATAACAGGACATAAAAATATAACAGGAGATATCACAGAAGATAAGAATATCACAGGAGATAAGAATATCACAGGAGATAAGAATATCACAGGAGATAAGAATATCACAGGAGATAAGAATATAACAGGAGATATCACAGAAGATAAGAATATCACAGGAGATAAGAATATCACAGGATATAAGAATATCACAGGAGATAAGAATATCACAGGAGATAATAATATCACAGGAGATAAGAATATCACAGGAGATAAGAGTATAACAGGAGATAAGAATATAACAGGACATAAAAATATAACAGGAGATATCACAGAAGATAAGAATATCACATGAGATAAGAATATCACAGGATATAAGAATATCACAGGATATAAGAATATCACAGGATATAAGAGTATAACAGGAGATAAGAATATAACAGGACATAAAAATATAACAGGATATATCACAGAAGATAAGAATATCACATGAGATAAGAATATCACAGGATATAAGAATATCACAGGAGATAAGAATATCACAGGAGATAAGAATATAACAGGACATAAAAATATCACAGGAGATAAGAATATCACAGGAGATAAAAATATAACAGGAGATAAGAATATAACAGGACATAAAAATATAACAGGATATATCACAGAAGATAAGAATATCACAGGAGATAAGAATATCACAGGACATAAAAATATAACAGGAGATATCACAGAAGATAAGAATATCACAGGAGATAAGAATATCACAGGAGATAAGAATATAACAGGACATAAAAATATAACAGGAGATATCACAGGAGATAAGAATATCACAGGAGATAAGAATATCACAGGAGATAAGAATATCACAGAACATAAGAATAGTGGAAATTCTTGGATGTTCCGAGTGTAAAGCAGAGGACGTAGGCGAGTGTCTGGTGTGTTATTCATCGAATCCTGTTTTCCAAATTCTCAGTGACGATGAACTCATTCAAAAAACAAGAGAACCCCTTGATGACCCGAAATGTTACGACAACAAAGCTACTCAACGGGACTTGGGACCGTCAGCTAGTAAGGCGATTGAGTGCTTTGACACTGCGGCTAAAATGGAAGGAGCGGCAGTCAAAGTGCGACACACACCATCTACAGCCGCTCACCGTCAAACACATGTGACACTTGGCTGCATGGAAACGAGTAAAGATAGCGAAAGAACTGACTTTGACCGATGAGTTCAAACAATGATACATTTTAACACAGTATGTAAGTTCAAAATGTAAACAAAATTGTTTTTATAGTCATTAAATTACATTACATACTAAAGCAAAATTCGTTTTTTTACTAAGAAATAATCCTTTATTTGGGAATTATCCGGATAGGCTCTGGTCCCAATTGATCCCGATATTTGGATTTTTACTGTACTTAAATTATTATTATAAATGTCTGTTAGGGGAGCGTATTTTCTAGTATACGTATTTATTCTATTTTTGATGCAAACAGTATATGCGTGTTTTATGTTTATCAGGATCCTATGTAAAAAGTATAAAATCTCGTGAAACGAAGTTTTATTTCAGTTATAAAAGTCTAGGATCGCATCGCTATATGGGGGCTCAATGTTCACAAGTATTTATTTTACTGTTGTACAATGGTTATATAGTTCAATTATTCTATTAAACATTTTTGCAGATCACAAAGTGTTTTGTGGTAGAGAAATATTCTTTCAAAAAGAATTATAAACTTATTGTTATATCAAACATTTGCATAGTCCTCGTATTTGATTTTTTCGATAGAATATTTAAATTAGAATAATTTATGGAACCTAAATTAAAAACTTACAAACCAACAGAAAATGTTTTCCCGTATATACAAGCCAAATTGCACCAACAGAAAGGTTTGTGAGGAGAAAACAAATAAATTGTTTAATATTTTCTCTAATCGAATTTCTAATGTTACTAACATGATCAGGGGAACCAGGTTCGAAGTGTAGTTCATAGTCCGTTGTGTTGCTTCAACATTGATTCAACTACCGAACCCAAAGTAATTTACTTCGCGAATTCGGAAAATAGTTGAATTAACGTCACACTGGATGAACAACACAACGAGCTGTTGATGATGGTCCTATATCATTCCCTAAAGAGAAGACACGAGGACAAAGCCTCGTAATTTTGAACTACGTTCAGGTAACATAGGAAAACAAAACGTTTGGAGAATGAACAGCCAGCTCAGGTGTTGTCTCGTTATCTGACCGTGGTTCAAAATTACGTGGTATTGTCCTCGAATCTTTTCCTAAGGTGATTGATCCCAGACCGTCGTCAATAGCCCGTTATGTCGCTCTAGTACGACGGTTAATTAAAATTACCTTGCCTTATCTCGGCCTTCGTGAAATTTGTAATTTTAATGTATTGCTTTAACGACATTTGAAAACAGAATTCGAATTTAATATCACACAAATATTTCGTTGTAAAGTAAATATTTATATGCGCGTAGTAAAGTAAATATTTTAGTTTTAGTCATCTTTCTGACACATCATCGTAAGTGCTGACTAAGAGAACCTTATCAGCTTGGAGCAGGAACTTCGTTGATGACAGATAATAATATTTACTGTACTTCTGTTGAGATTATTTACTAGCTTTAGGTCAAAACATAAAATTTATAAGTATTTTGATGGTGTCATATTTCTTTTAAACAGATTAAAATCAGACTAGTTATGTCTTATCCAACTAGGTTGCCGATCAACCAGTCTAGTAGTAATATTGGCCACTATATAGCGTCCAGTGCCCGACATTGGAAAAAAATGTCTTATCACATGAAAGTAAGGTATTTATAGAGTTTTTGCTTTAATCCGGATGGGGGGGGGGGTATATTCAATTGTCCTTCATTTCCCATCTAGGATATTTGTAATTGGGAAAAATGTCTTCTGCCGAAAGTAATAATGGAAGAATTCATTTAATTGACTTTTTCTGCTACCGTATCTTCATCAATCTCAGGGACACAGCAAAATGCATTTGCGATCAAATGGATAACACTCATGTCAGAATTGTCACTTTCCAAAAGAACAGAAAGTGAGCCACTCCGAAGCTGTTAAAAGAACAGAAGAATATCAGAGAGAATGGCGTCTTTTCTTCTGCACAGAAGAGCGCTATTCTGGAGATTCTTTTTCCATCGCTCCATAGAGCTTTTAAGTAAGTGTTGACAAAAGTTCTTTGCTTTCTGAAATAAATTGCGACAACTTTTTCGGCCCCCCAAAAGCTCTATAAGAAATAAGTTTTTATCCTCTGTTTCGTTTTAGTTTTTCGTTCTGTTGTTGGCAACGTTTTTTCTCTGTCCATAAACGAAAAATCAAAGTAATAGTAAAAGATTCCGTTTTGATTTGTTCTTCGACTTGTGTAGGAAAATCAAACCATTACTGAGACGAGAGGTAGAATACAATTATTTTTGCTTTGCTACAATTATTTCTTTTTACTATTTTAATAAAGTTGAATGTGCGAATAGTGTTCAAAATGTAAGTTGCAATATTAAACAACAATAAAAGCACTCATATTTTAAAAATTGTGTAACGTAATGACTAAGATAATTTATTAAACTGATTATTTTCATGTATTCAAATTTTCCTAAATTATTTTGTGTTGTGGTAGCCTGATTGGAAGTGTACCGTATTAGCAACAGGTGATCGCGAGTTCAAAATTCGATCCCATTAAAGACCATCTCGTCCGAGGTGTTAGTGTAATTCTAATTATTCGTAAGAATGTGCGTATTTATCTCAATTCTTCTAATAATACTTGTTTCTTATTATGATCGTTTGCGAAAAAATCCGCACGTTCCAGAAAATTTCAGAATACGGAGAATTTCTAAGTAACAAGGGTTGTTGGAATGACGTGTTGGCTATTACTAAACACAAACCCCCCGCCCTCAATTAAATATGAAATATACAATTATAATCTTAGTAAACTTTTTCCCTCCTATGAAAAGCATATGGCAGTACAATTTATTGGAGATGCTTAAAGGTAAAACCACTGAGATCATTATGTGTTTAACATCTTCGGTACCTAGGTCCACATACGTGGACCTCGACTATATCGCCTTAAAAATAACTTTTCTGAAAAAAGTGAGAGTTAAAAATTTGTGGATAACACTGGATGCATGGATGTCCAAGTTTCTAATTGACACCAATAGATGACTGTATAAATCGGTATATCCTATGGTATGTTTATTATTCAAAAGCGATTTGGAAGAAATGTCGTCAACTGAACGTGCTCGTAAAAGTAAGTAAATTTCATTTCTTTTTAATGATTTTTAAATCCTTTAGTTAACGAGTTTTAGTTTATAATTTCATAAAACATGTGATGATATAGTTTTACTGATTCAAGGAATGTATTCAAGGACTGATTCAACGTATGTGTAACTAAAATGTTTAGCCCCCCCCCCATGATACCACAATCTGAAAGAGGAATTTACTTGAGAAATTTGAAGTATTTCATAATATTTCTCTCTATATTAAAAAAAAGTTACCGCCGCCGCCGCCGCCGCCGCCGAAGAATTGAAATTTTTGTTGTTTAGCTCCATTCTTAGACGGTTTCCCGAGAAAGTACTGATCGGAAAAATATGAAATTAACATGCTTTGTTCTTCATCGTATTCCCTGGATAATTATTAAGATTTTTTTCCGATGCGGCTATTAGTTTAGGTTTTATTAAGTGTTAAAGTTGAAGAAGTGAAATTTCTTCCGCGAGTGAGCAAAACACATTCAAAATTTCAGTCTTTAGTCGTGAGTTTTTTTTTAAGAGTACCTCTCAACGTAAATTTTTGCAGCTCGTCGAGTTTTTTTTGAAATTTAAATGTGGTTCTTGATAATATTTTTTTGAAATTCGGGAAAAATCGGGACATTTTTGTTACTTTTTTTTAAAACTGCCGTATCTATATCTAATTACTATTAGTTTTTAATTTTTAAAATATAGCAGTATACCTCAGAATATACTCTTTCTTACGGTACTATTATTTTTGAAATCGGTTAATAATTAAATTGGATGCGATCAAAAGTTCGTGATACAAAATTCGGAATCTTCGGATATTTTCGCTACGTTTTGTTAAAACCGTTATGTCTACGGCAAAAACCATTATTTTTTAAATTTGAGAACATCACTGAATACACTACATTACACTCTTTCTTATGGTACAATTATTTTTCAAATTGGTTAATAAACAAAATCGATGCAATTAAAAGTAGGTCATACAATTTTCGGAACTTTCAGATCGTAACTTCCGATACAAAACTAAAATGGTCATATCTATATAGTATTACTGTTAGTTTTTAATTTTAAAAATATTGCAGTATACCTCACAATGTACTCTTTCTTACGGTACAATTATTTTTAAAATTGGTTCATAAATAAATTCGATGCAATCAAAAGTTGGTGACACAAATTTCGTATTTTTCAGTTCGCATAGCTGGTTCCGCAAACAGCAGTGGGTTGCATTTCCTACTATCGGGTTTGCCAGATATCAAATTTATCGTAGCAACAATTGCCATAAAAACGATTTCTTTTTATTTGGCGAGGAAAAAGGCTCGCTTTTTTCCCTCTGTTCTCAAGACAGTTTACCGACAAAGTACAATCGTAAAGTTTTGATATTAACACTGTTTACTTAAAATTGTACAGGGAACAAGATACAGAAGATTTTTTACTGATGCGGCTATTAGTTTAGGGTGCATTAAGTGTTAAAGCAAAAAAAAGTGAAATCAATTGCGAAAGAAGTATTGGTTTGAGAAAGCAAACCAAACGGGATTGCGTAGCAATCCCCGGGGTCGGCGAGCGTAAGCGAGCAGGGCGCGAAGCCCTCGCTGTGACGTCATGTACCGGAAAGTGAAATCAGCATAATACGAATTATTCAGATAGTTTCACTCTGTGAAAGGAATGTTGGTTTGCGAAGCAAACCAAATGACATCTGTGAAAGGAGTGTTGGTTTGCGAAGCAAACCAAATGGGATTGCGCAGCAATCCCCGGGGGTTGGCGAGCGTAAGCGAGCAGGGGGCGGAGCCCCCTAGTATCATAAAAAAAAACTGATTTTTAAACCTTGGTAGTGAAGAGGTTTAAGGACCTTCTTAGATGAGGTGACATGGAAATACTAGTTATTGGTGGCAATTGTTGTATTTCTCTCATTTGAGCAAATAAGTTTTGTCTCGCTTGTATTATTGCGTACAACTTTATAATGACCTTCCCGGAAACAGAAAGTGCTTCAAATTGCGACGTACGTAGCAGAAGAAAGTCTTTAGGGAACCATTTTTCCTTAATTTTATCAAAATTTTGGCCAAAAAAAAAATTCTTTTTTTTCCACTTTTTTTTCTTTTCTAGCTACGGAACAACCTCCTTACACCGCACCAAATTACCACAAACACTTTATAAGTAACTCTTATTCTATGTCAATGACAAAGTATTTAACTTCAAAAGTTGTCGACAGAATTGCAAATTGTGAAAGAATGCCTTGGTTTTAAATAAAGTAAGTTAATTTTGGTGTTTTATTATAAATATATAATACATATTCGGCCGATAATTGTGTTTTAAGTTTGTTTTTGATTTTACTGCTGTTTTCAAAATTCGGACAAAATGACTGCAGAACAATTGCAATTGCTTGGAATTGTGTTGCAGAACACTAAATATATTTCTGCACCTTGGATGGTATGAGATTTGTATGATTACCCCTTACTCTATTTTGTCTTCAAGTCGAAAAATACCCAGTAGTGGCCTACCTCTGATGCAAAACATATTCGAAACTGTTTATATTATGGCCAAGGGATAATTTTTTTCTACTTGGAGTAATAGGGCAGCTTTATCTCGACAAGGTGGAGTGTTGTAAAATTTTAATTCTGAAGCAACATTCGTCTATCATTTGGATTCAAACTATAAGAATAGTGGCGTAGGAGTGTTATAAACAGCATTTTTGCAATACACAGCTAGCATTTGGTGTTCAAACAATAAACAGTGGTATTGGAGTGTTGTAAAACTGTACTTATAAAGAAATATAGGACAACATTTAGTATTCAGACAATGAAAAGTAGTATTGGAGTGTTATAGAACTTTTTTTTTCTGGAAGCTAACATAGTGTGAACGTTTGAAATTCAAACAACTGGGAGTGCTTTTAGAATGTTGCAAAACTGTACTTCCGGAAGCAGCACCACCACCAGCATTACGAATTCAAACAATGCAAAAGTAACGTAGAAGTGTTAAAGAGATGTACTTCTGGAAGCAACACACGACTAACATTTGGAATTAAAACAAATAAAAAGTGGTGTTAGGAGTGTGGTAAAGCTGTACTTCTTCAAGAGACTTAACATCAAAATTCGAGATTAAAACAATGAAAAAGTGCTGTTGGTGTGTTGCAAAGTTTTATCACTAGAAACAACATACATTTCGTAAAAACATGATAAATCTCGATAACCTTTGCCTTTCCCAAAACAAGCACCACACAGTATGAACGAAATGGTCACAGGACATCAAAGCTATCTCAGCGGAAACTCAGAACATTAATCCTCTCACCCTTTTCTTTCTCCTCCAGCTGACAGACTCTATGGAAAAACGCTGACGTAAATTGAATAAGAGAAAGGTAGAAGTAATTTGGGAAGATAATACAAGTAGAATAGTTAAAGAGCTATTTAATGGAATCGGACAGCAAAGGTGAAAGGCCCGTCTGCTGTGAGTGCGGAAAACAAAGCGATTCATCACTGTCCCCTGCTGTAGACAATTGTTTTGAAAGTAAACTGATGGGATTATTCCGATGATTGGTTGTGATTCGTGGAATTGACTTTGAGTGACTTTGGCCACTCTGCGCTATTAGCGCCGCCTCATTTAACGCCTCTGTTTTGCGGTTTGTTGTGTTACTAGGAATGATTATAGATAGAAAAAAAATTAAAGCTATGCAAGGCGAAAAAATTACTTCAGGATAAGGATTTCCAGTGAGTTGGTTTCATTCGAAAGGCTCACATTGTTTCCTTCCAAGAGGTTTCGATGAGCTATTTTGTTCATAAAACCTAACCAATTTTACTAATGACGATATATCTCGTTCATAAAATCTAACCAATTTCCTAATGACGAGATATCTTGATCATAAAATCGAAATATTTTTGCTAATGACGAGATATCTCGTTCATAAAATCAAACAATTTTGCTATTTACGATATATCTCGTTCATAAAATCTAACCAATTTTGCTAAAGACAAAATATTTGACTAACAAAATCTAACCAATTTTTCTGATTACGAGATATCGCGTTCATAAAATCTAATCAATTTGGCTAATGACGTGATATCTCGACACTAAGATATTGACAATTTTTGTTGAGGACTATAGCATGATCTGGTCAGTTTTCTTCGAATGATTGTGATTGTGTTTACTTCCAATGACGATATATCTCGTTTATCAAGATGAGGTCAGTTTTGCTAATGGAGAGACACCTCTTCAAGACAACTGTCAGTAGGTTTATTGATGAGAAGATATACATAATCACAGAGATAATAAGTTTAAGAGCTGTATAGCGTTATTAAAATGTGATAAGGTAGATGTTACAAATATCGCCTACTCGTGTATGCAAGCTACTATGCGTGGTATCTATTAGTTCATGTAGTTACCTTGACGATATAGGGATTTGCCACAGGTAGCGTCAACGGTAAGTTTCCTATCAGTTATGTAAACAACACTATTGCATCTGAGGCTATGATCAACGTATTTTTAGTCTCCATTCCGTTCAGGGAATATGCAGGTAAGTGTTTCCAAATCATAATTTCATTCATATGACTTCAAAGTACATTAAATACTAAAGGTAGGTATGTATGCTCTACTAGCAACTCGTTTTTAATAGTAGCTCCTCATTTCACATGGTGGGTAGTAATAGTAACAGGGGTAGGGGATATTAGGAACCCAATCTTGAAAATTATCTTGTGAAACGTTTTGGAGTTTTACTACTTAAACTGACATAATTAAAGAAGGTATATAATCTCTGGAAACTAAATAAGAATAGTTCCTAGTTATATTCATTTAGTTTCCAGCTTTATTTCCCAACCCAGGAGGCTGAGATAGAAATAAATAGCTAGAGTAGGCGATAATTGAAACATCTACCCTAACAAATTTTATTTCCCGACCTATAAGTCTTTATATCTGTCTTTAGACAGTTGTATGGTAAAACATATTTTTTGTCAATAAATGAGTTTCTGCTATATCAATGGTAAGGTGATTATTTTTATTATTAAATGATTCCTTATTAGTTTGTATGCATTGTTCGTACTCATCGTACTTCATAAGGCTGTTCACACTCTGTATATCACCGTCAATGTCATAAGAAATCTACAAATATATAAATGTGACATCAAAGTATGGAATGTTTCATATTTCACACATTCCCTAGGCATTCTAAGCAATACCAAAAGGCAAACCGGCAAAGTATAAAATGCTACCACAAATGGCTTTTTTATTGTCACTTGGCGAGACACGTGTCTCGTAGTTGCCTTTACTAGAGCGCATTGCGTACTTGTTTCATTTTCACTTCAGACGTAGTTCGTGACGCACACATATATATATATATATATATTTCGAGACATGCAATTTACACAGCAGACACTGGCCCATATTGTATTGTATGAGAATGAAGGAGAAAAATGTGTGTAGTTTTTTAGAAAAAAAGTCATGTACTTCGTACTTTTTTCATTTTCACATACAGTTTTTCAGTAAAAGCTTTTCATGAGTCTCTTTTCATGCTTACCGTTCAATATAATGCCTCCGGAAAGTACACATTATATTCAAATCTATATTTTACAAGCTTTTCCGAAAAACATGTCACAATCTATAGATTCCCAATGCATTCAGTATTTTTACCATGTTTGCATTTCGCATATTATTAGTAATATTTATATTTTTAAACAATAATGTAATTTTCGCAACACATATTTCGCTAAATATTCTGCAATCAAAGACCATCCTGTACAAAGAAGGCTGGTGCCTGTTGAATCCGTCGTGGCCTCAAACATCCTCACGTTAGGGCGGTGTCGAAGTTTGAAGAGTGGGGTGACAACTCAGGTGTGACCTCGTCATCTGACCCTGGTTCAAAATTATATGTTGTCCTTGGATCTTTCGCTACAGGCGTGATCCTGGACCGTCGCCAATTGCTCATCGTGTTGCTCCAATACTTACCTACCTGTCCTGACGAAATTGCCTCTAGTGGTGAACTTAATCTGTATGTCTTTCACGCATTTCCAGGTGGCATCCATTACTTTAATCACATAAAAGTTTAAAATCTAGTGTATGTGCTTAATCATACAGGAAATATAAAAGTCGAGTGAGCACAGGATTTTGGGACCAACTAGTTGTAACGTTATTCTTAGACTACTTTTGTCTGCCGTGTGAAAACAAACATTCATTATCTGATTGGTCCACTGGAAATAAGTCATTGCATCGTGTTGTAATAGTAAAATGAATCCATTGCTTCATCATCTCATTGGTCCGCTTGACATAGTAGTAGACTTAGGTGATTTCTCCATTTTTGTCACCATGAATCCACACTGGCATAGCATGTTTTATCGTCGAACACAAACGAAAAGGCCAAGTGAATTTTTCAGATGCTTTCACATGACTATTGGTAGACATGTTGGTGACACGTTTTGAAACTCCTCTGAATACCAGTACTTAGTCTACATAAATGTCACCTCTCTTAGACTACTTTTGTCTGCAGGGAGGAACAGACATTCATCATCTGATTGGTCCACGTGAAAGACGCCTATTCAATGATTCATCAATTGTTTTATCTTCTTTCTACTTAGTAGTAGACTTTGAAATTTTCACCATTTTGTGTCACAATATCTCTAATAATATAAAAGGAAGTGTTTGATGTTTGTTTGTTTCTTGCACACAATGTGTCCTGACGAATCTATTGAACTTTCAGCAATGGGATTTGGAACACATGTAATCCAAATTTTTTGCTGTTTAAGGGTCGCGGCGAATTTTAAAATTCAATCTAGAACATTTTTAAAAGAAGATTTAATTATTATTGTCCTTTTTTTGGAATGACAACGGCATAAAATGATGGCAGAGTCTAAATTTATTTTTTCCGATTCTGTTTTCATTTTGCGAGGAGGAATGATTCTCCAGCAGACGTTAAAAAACACAGTTTTAACTTTAGTTATGTAGTTCTTTTTTCTATCTCCTAGACCGTTAAAGATAGAGTAAAAATTTCAATGGATTTGAAAACTGCGGAAAATTTCACATTAGATCAATACCTAAAAATATGATTTTCTTTAAATAAAAATTTTTTTTAAAATAGGTATCATATATTTCTGCAAGAGAATGAGACGTCACGCCAACATTGGTGTTACAAAAATAAACAGATTACGATTCAGCAACGATTCGATTACGATTCAGCCCTGTTACATTTTCAGCAAAAGAAAGCAAAGAAAATAAAAAACATTTTGGCTGTCATTTTTTAAGTCTCCTTAGTAAAAGCGGTACCGTTAAAGATAAATTAAAAATTTCAACGGATTTGAAATTTGGACAGTTATTATTGCGACGTTAAGCCGAATTCCTATTTGGTTTGCAAAACAAACGATTGTGAATATTGCACGATTGTGAATATTGAACAATTAATTCACAGCCTAACGATTAAAGTGCAGTTTAATATTAATTGATGTTTACAGATTTCTTTTGTTCAATATTAACTGTAGCCTAGTTCAGTTTCTTTCGAATGACTCCACGTATGTAGTCCTCACTCCACGCAATCTTAAGGTGCACTGGCCCAGAGTTCTCCCAGCACCGTAACATTTCAAGATATTTGCGGATCTTCTTCCGCTTTCAATACACCTTCGCACTTGGTCTGAAAGTCATGTTAGGTGCGGTGACCATTTGTCTATACGATGCTATATTTATTGTCTGGATGTTTCTTCTAGTTCTGAAACCTTAGGACAAAACAATTGTTACCTTTTTGGATACTCGACTTTCCATGCATGCCCCAACACTGTTCCCATTTTAAAGACGTATTCACATCAAAAACGCCTAGTACTGCATTTGTGGATAGTTTATAGATAGCCTTACAAATGTGATGGAACAAAAATCTGCTGCCCATTGTGACATTTCAAAAATTTAGCTTGTTTGACCGAAAGAAGCAGTCAACAGTTCTGAGACATCAGTTTTCAACTAACTTCCACCGATTAAGTACAAAGAAAAGAAATATGTATGTATCAAACACGGAAAACTTCACCATTGAAATACGCCAAAGTAAAGATAGAAGGCAGACAAACTCCAAATTTAATTTGAAAATGTAGTAAAAAAGCAAATCCTGGGTACACAAATGTGACAATCGGCAGT
Organism: Metellina segmentata; assembly: GCA_947359465.1. Lineage (NCBI taxonomy): Eukaryota > Metazoa > Arthropoda > Arachnida > Araneae > Tetragnathidae > Metellina > Metellina segmentata. Next base: position 115,064,182 of record OX375879.1, on the reverse strand, counting down.
TGAAGTCAAAGTGGTACACAAAAAGCATCATGCAGCAGTTGTGACATTACAAAAACTAAACTTGGTTAACACAGCATAGTATTCGACTGTCCTGAATCATCAGCTTTCAAATATCTTCCCCACCGATTACTTTTAAATAAAAGAAATATTTAGTTATCAAACGCGGATAACCTCACAGTTGAGATACACCCAAGTAAAAAGAAAGCATACAACTTTAAATTTAATCTGAAAATGACATGTGTAAAAAGCTAACTCTTCGTCGACAAATTTGACAACCGGCAGATAAAAACAAATTTGACATACAATAAGCAACCCACTGCAATTGTGACATTGCCAAAACAAAACTCAAACTCGGTTTATCGAACAAAACAGTCGACAGTCCTGAAACTCGGTCTTCAAATATCTCTTTCACCGATTACTCATAAAGAAAAGAAATATGTATTTACCAAACTAGGGGAAACTCCACCGTTGAAATACACCGATGTGAAAAAGGGGAGGCAAACAACTTTAAAATTTATTCTGAAAATGAAGTGAAAAAGCAAACTCTGGGTAGAGCTCCCAGATCCATAAAAGAAAATCAATACTTTAATCTCCGGACAGAGGTTCCGAAAATCTATGTCTGTGGCTCAGTGGTGCGGATAAACATGCCAACGCCGACGGAGTTCACTTTTTTCGTATTAAGGGAGTGAAAGTTGTGAACATTATATGAGATTCAGTTTTTCTAGTGTGTCCACGAGCAAGGCACTGGGTCCCTTTTTATGTTCCTTCCTCTCACGCAGTGTTTCAACCGTAAATGTCATCCGCAAGGCCATAGGCCGTGAAAATTATGAATCGTACTAATTTCGCTTCCTATGGGGTGACTCGTCGCACGCGCCTTCGGAAGGGACTTTATGCGACGCTGTTTATTAAATGGAATGTTTAACTTTCTTCGGGATATCCTGATTGATGAGGAATGTAAACTGTATTTTTTCTCGCCGAATAAAATAACTTTTTAATCCGAAATTATTTTGTAGATGACTGATCCTGATATATTGTTGTCTATTTCGGATGCATATCATGGAATAAAATAAGACTTGTTACCAGTTTGCCTTATAAATAATTATTGCAGCTTATCTGGAAAGAAAAACTTTAATCATGGGTGAATTTCGCAGTCGCACTTGTTGGTACGTGTTGATTTCAATTGTCTTCATGTCCACTGACGAGCCAAAACATTATGAATATCCCCACATATTTCAATGAACTCATCTGGATGAAGTGGTGGGCACGTGATTAAGTGATAGTGGTATTTAACTGCTGATGGAGAAGTTATGTAATCATTCTTGCACTTACTTTTTCGAGTTATAGGAAAGGTTGTTGATCTAAGCGAATTTGATAGAGGGCAGTTTGTAATGGCAGAAAGACTCGGAACGAGTATCACCAAAACTACACGACTGGTAGGTTGTACACGATCTGCTGTTGTTAGTATTCATACAAAGTGTAAAAATGACGGTGACACCAGCAGTAGATGCCGAGGTGTTAGTCATCCACACGTCATCAAAGAAAAATGACGTCGTAGACTGCCCCGCTTGATAAAGCGAAATCGGCGCGAGACAGTGACTCATGTGATAATGTGAGTCGTGTGCCCAATACAATGCAAGTAAAAGCGCAAGTGTTTCGGAACACACATTTCAGCGGACACTGTTTTATATGGAACTGTGCAGCAGACGTCCTACTCGTGTGCCTCTGTTGACCATACGTCATCGTCAACTAAGCTTACAGTGGACTTTGTAACATCAAGGCTGGACCATGGATGAGTGGAAGAGACTTGCCTGGTCAGACGAATCCTGATATATCATTCATTACGTCGATGGTTGTGTCAGGGTGCGTCGTCTGACAGGCGAACAGTTGCCCACCTCTTGTACTGCAGGTCATACACAGGCTGGTGGCGGTATTATGTTGGGGGACGTTCTCATGGGTGACTCTGGGACCCGTAGTTGTGGTAGGACAGACCATGAACGCTGCGAACAATCTGAACATCATTGTGGATCCGTTGCACCCTTACATGGCGTCTGTCTTCTCAACTGGAAATGAAATCTTCCAGCAGGACAACGCCCCATGTCACAAGGCTCTGATTGTGTTGGAGTGGTTCAAGGAGCATACTGATGAATTTTATTTAATGTCCTGGCCACCTAACTTGCCGGATACAGCACATTTGGTGTGTCATGGAGCGGCAGCTCAGAGCTCAAACACCACCATGTCCGAATATCTCGACTTTTCGTGACAGCTGCTTAGACATTTGGTTCAACCTGTCTCCAGTCATGTACCAAGATCTTGTGGCATCTATGCCCAGGCGAGTTGCAGCTGTTTGACAGGCAAAAGGAGTCGCAACGCGTTATTTAGTAGGTGGTCATAATGTTTTGACTCTTCAGTGTATGTATTACTATACAGCGTCTTTTTAAAGTAACTATCGTGTTTAGTGAGTACGTCAGATAATAGTTATATCTTCAAGATTTTCTTAATCTGGCTGACTCTATAGGAGAAAATATATTAATAGTACAGTGGCTCCACACATAAATACGTTTATAATACCATCTTGCGTGATAATTATTTGAAACATATTTTAATGGTGATGGGGATGAATATCTGCGTGTTTGTGTGTGAGTTCTTCCACTTTTTTTTAAAATTCCAAGATACCGAGTGTGATTATTTCAGGGACGGTATGTGTACCATCAACCTTCTCATGAAATTGAGAGAGCACGTGCGCACAGATATAGGTCATTTGTTCCGGTACGTCTTTTGATGATCTGTCTCGTGGTTATGGAAAAAAGAATGATTCCTAATTATTGATCGATTAAAGTGATTATACATCGTGTTTAAAAGCATAACCAATCGGCTTGTCGATTTGTAATCACACTTGACTTACATTTACAAGATCTTACGATAGCTACTTCGCCCACATGTTCTGTCTATTTCATTAGAAAATCGATGCCTTATACTGATAACATGAATTGGTCCGGTTTGCCATCTAATAGCAGATAAGTGCTATTAGTCCTGTTGGATAATCATTTTAACCAATCAAATATATATCCCATATTAGGATTCGTGCCTGTTCCCACAACCATGTGACAGATTTTCGAACCAAGCAATCGGGAAAGTAACTTGACGCATTAAAAGATCGTGATGTATACATACTACAACCAACTTTTCTCATGCGTTCTTTATTTAAAATCTTCTCGTTGAATTTCAATTTATGAAGCAAACTAAGCAGTCCACACAAAATCTTTTGAACTCAGACTGGCAGCGAATCGAATTTATTCAAAATATTTTAAGATTTAACATAAGTCTCCTTTACAAAACGATTGAATTTATTAAAACGCGTCTTTTTCCATGTTTCAGACAAAATTACCTGGCTTTATTGAAAATTGCGATCAATAGACAGATAATACTCTCATTTTCAATCTAAACATATACATATTTGTGGTTTCTATTCGAAACTAGATCTCTGAATAGGGAATATAGCTTGAAGGATTTAATTTGAAACTGCGTAAACGTTCGAGTAAAGCATATTGTAAATGGAACTTTGTGCCGATATTGAAAGGGTGTTAATATTTGAAAATTTTCGAACTAGGACTTTTGAAGTATTAAACATTCCTGGTCATATTAACAGATAGAATGTTAAGGTTGCCTGCTTAGTGATTTGAAGTTAAATTTAAAATGCATAAAACCTATCAAATTTTATTGAAAACAGTATTTTTCTTTAAAAAAAACTCTTTTAGATTGAGTTATTATTTTTTGAAAAAAGGTAATAGGATACTTTGCTTTACCTAAAGGAGATTTCAATTTCAAAACAAGTTTTTTTTTTTTTTAAATCTCCCACTAAACGGAATTTATAATTAAAAGTATGTTCGTTTCAAAACAATTTGGCATGAATATAACAAATAATTGATTTTACTTCAGTTAAAAATGAAGAAATTGGAAAATGAAGCATACCTGATGCAAGAATGCTATCAGTAAAATAATACTGGTAGGACAAATTGTAAAAGCTAGACTATTAATGTAGATTCGCCATTTTTACTATTAGTTAGGACAATTTTACAGACAACTAACTTAAGAACGGGCGTACAGAACCATCCCCAAACTGAAACTAAAATGTTCTAGTTGTCATTTTAGTGTCACATTTAGTCATTCAACAATGATTCGATGTATTGACAATGAATTATTTGATAATTATACTTGTATAAATGTATATTTGATAAATATACATATATACATGTATTCTAAAGAATTAAGTTCTAGAAATTATAAAAATGTTAAAAAAATATTTTCCTGGCAAATATGTTAACACTTTTTTACGAAAGTGAATGATTATTTTCTGGTCAATTTTTCAATCTACCGTAAACTAATTCAACCAGTCAGGTTAAGTAATTCTGTTAGTAAATTTGTACTTTCAACTATTATCCAAGTTTGTATGAGACCTGTTTTAATATTAGTAAAGACCTGTTTTATATAACATACCCCTAAATCGGGAATAGGTAATTCTTGTTTACTAGGGGGCCCGCCCCCTGCTCGTTAACGCTCGCCAACCCCCAGAGGATTGCTTCACAATCCTCGCTTCGCTCGCATCAATGAAGACATGTGTCCTAGAAGAAGGGATTGTTTACAAAATATGATATTCCAAAAAAAATATTTTTCAAATCTAAATTTTATGCTGTTTTTCAGAAAAGATATTTACAGTACCTCTGGAATCAGAATTCAAATGGAAACTTTGAGGAAATTTTGACTCGAAATGTGAGCGTTGATTTGGAAATTGAAAACCCAGCATGTTGGTTGTGTGTACATTTACCCAGTACTCGAGCCACCCGCGCTTTTTCATTGAGTTTGTTGTCGAAAGTTGTAATGCAAGCGTCTTATTGAACTACAATAGTTTGCCCCGAAACGGACCTTTTTTTTAAAATGACTATGAAAAGATCCTCCGTTTTCTTTGATTTCTATTATTTACTGCAGCAGCTCAACTAAAATTAATTTTTTTTTCAATAAAATTTCATCCGATAACGCTATAAATTCAATTGAAGCGCGAGGCTTTGGGATAAACAAAGAATCGTACAATGTTGCCACAACGCGAATACAAATAACGTCTTTTTTGCGTGCCACGTAACAGAATTATATATATAGATATTCAACCCAGACAGATCAGTCACCAGGTATCGGGGCTTACGAGATTCTTACCAATAAATGTTTGACACCAATGACTCCCTTGGGATCGTTTTATGACATTTAAAAAGGTAATTATGCATGTTAAATGCTTCTAACTGTAACCATCCTGAATCTCTGAATCGAGAATTATTTTATATGGATTCTACGTAAGAGAGTTCTTATATCAGAGTAACGGATGTAAATCATTCGTTAGAAAAGTAATGTGGAGGCAACTCAATATGATGTGTTATCATTTAAGAGAATAAAGTACACAAGGAGAAAAATAGAAAATTAACCCCCCCCCCCCCAATCCAAATATTAAATAAAAAAACTTTTGCGTTTTTAAAATGTTAACTGTTAGCCCTATGTTTATCAACTACTATACAGAGCCCTCAATGCTACCATAAGAATCTAATTTTTTTAGTTAGATGTTGAGAGCATGTAATCGCTTAGTCTTTACCAATTTGGAGCAAATATGAGATAAAAAGTAATTGTGATATTTTACTATGAATATCAAGATGTTTTATGACAATAATTTTCACTATAAATAATCAAACGAAGACGGTCAACGAAGATTTTACTTATGTTCTCCAAATGCTTTCACACAATCCACATCGGGGTTATCTTTAATTGTGATTCCTAGCCGCTTCGGAAACGTTTGATGTTTAATCTAATCATAGCTGTAAACCCATCTAACGCTTCGCAATTATTCTTTTCAATTTTCTTGGACGAAGTGCTGAAACCGTATTGAAAAACAAGCCGACTGACGCCATGTTCGGAATACGTACAAGAAACACTTTGAGCCCCAGAATCATTACCACCACCTACATTAAAGCTTGACAGAAAATACCTGTTAGGTTGTTGTTGTCGTGCGGGCCATATATGGCCCAATTGGGGGTGTCATTGCCCCGGAGGGTTGGACTTCTTCATGCATGACACATCCGTTTTACAGGAAGGTCCCTTTCACACATCCATTCACTCACACATATCGTAATTTAGATCCCAATCAGAGGCCGATAACCCACTGATCAGGTACCCCCAGAGGTATTGATTTGGTATGGGAACATGGGGGACTTTGTGACCACGACCTATTTAACGTGCCCTAGCCACCATTAGCGAACACGACGATCTTTAGCCAGGTCAATACCTGTTATAGGATGGTAGATTGAGTTTTCTGCAGTCTGGGATATGTATAGGAAAGCTTTGCCAAACAGCTTCACGGAAATGGATTTACGTTACACAAATAAGGTTTTACTGACTCATAATAAAGAAATACAACCAAGAAGCAATCGCTCCTACACTTACAATTCAAAGATTACTAGGATAGTGAGAGACACACGAGCGGATAGATATGCAACGGTTTCCCCTGACGTCACAGAATCGATAACCAATGAGAAGAGAACCATGATAGTACTTTACGCAAGTCCAACTTGATTGGCTAGTTTCACGGGCTTGGCTTCACTTGGATATCTCGCCAATCTGATTGTTGCAATAACCAATTTTGATTTTGATCTCGCCAACTTATCCTAAGGGTACTTATACTTATAAAGAGCTACTTTTCGGAAAGCAACGATAGCCTAATGGCTAAAGTCACCTAACTTCAGATTGATGTCTGCAGCGGAGGATAACTTTCCAAGTTCGAACCCATCTGGCGGAAAAGTTTTTGGATCCTCCAAATTATTTTTAAAAAATTCCAATTTAATTCCTTTTGATTCTAAATTACTTTTCCTAATTTTTAATACCCTTTTTATATTTTTCCAAGATTCCGTTGATTTTACATAAATAATCTAAGAACCACTCCTGAACTCACTACCAGCTGATATTTTACCGCCCCTCTGCCGTCCCCTTTGCTTTAGGATGATGGTGTCGTATCCACCCCTGGCTTAGGACCATTCTGATGTAACAAAAAGCATACATAAAACACTAACTTATATAATTATTAACTTATATAATAAAAGGATACAATTTTCGATGATGATGTTAGATCAATGAAAATCATGTTACACACCTTATTTCCTTTTTTCTATAGCCTCTTGATTATACTACAGCAGATCTGAATTTAAAGTTACCGAGTCAACTAAAATATATAACTAAACAGCAGCAAAGAAATTTATCCTCACATAAATTTCGAAGTACAACAAAGGAAGAGATAAATTGCCAACAGAAAAATTCTGATGACATACGTATCTAGGTCATGTGATCCGATTAGCCAACAACTGCTCCCATTCTCTTCTCATTGGATATCGATTCTGTGACGTCAGTGGAAACAGTTGCATATCTATCCGCTCGTGAGAGACACGACTAACAGCCTGTCATAAAAGATCTCGAAATGTTTAGAGGTTTTGAAATTTTTTAACATGGCCTCAATTTAAATATACCTACCTTTTAAACCTCTCATATATTATAAAAGGCGCAGTGTGAGCGCTGGGAGTGTTGTCTCCCTAGACCATAGAGGGCGATGTGTGAGCACTTGGGTGGTATTCAGGCACGAAAGAGAGAGATGCTCTCATAGACGCAATGAAAGCGAGGCTTCCTTAGCCCTAACGGGAGCAAGGCTTCCTTAGCCTTAATAAGAGTGATCCATTCACAACCTTGTTAAGTTTATCGTCAGTAATTATTTTTTTGTTCTAACAAATTGTGTTAGTCAAAATACAGTTCACTTTACAGCGATCGGAACAGCAATATCTTTACATTTCCAACATAAAAATACATTTGGACATTCTTTCGCGTACAAAATATTATTTTGATGGGTACTTGTACTTTACACTATAATGTTAAATTTTAAATGGGAAAGTCTAGTCATATTATTCAGTTATTTTACTTTCAGTGATTTAGCCTTTAAATTTGATTGATTCCAATATGTTGATTTCAATGACTGACTAAAAGTAACTCTGCAGTATGATTATGAATGCATTATTCAAATTTAATCCTTTAATTTAATTTTTATAATTGTAATATTATTTTTATACGTAAATAATTACATGCTACATTTGTGTGATTATTTTATACATACTAATTTTGTTTGATATGAGATATTGCGACATCTGATCAAGATTCAAAATTATGTGGCATTGTCCACGAATTTTTCCTTTTGGAGTCACCAATGCCAGTTGTGCTGCTCCTGTGTGACGTTTTTTAAAATACCTATCCACTTACATAATAATTTGATTGGTAATGATATCATTTGGTTTATTCAGGCTCTATTCTTTCAATTTTTTCGTATAATAATATAATAAATTCAGTTTTGTACACTTTTTAACTCAGGCTTTACATTTGTGTTCTATTAAAAATCATCTAAAAAAGTAATAAAATCAAGCAAATTAAGTTCCAAAACTGGGAATTATGGTTGGCTTGTTTAGGGTTTTATGGCTCAAGACACATGTTTGTCCAAGCTGCGTCAAACACAAGACGTGAAATAAAAAATATGAATAGAAATAAAAGAGAGATTGGGTAACAGAGAGCGCAAGGTGAAAGTAGAAAAGGATCGTTTGGGTATCCTACCAGCGTGACCCTCGTGTTTGCTGCAGTTAATCTTATAGGTAAAGAAAATATATCTAGAGGTTTGTAGAAGTATCAGTCACAAGGTGTTTAAGGTGTATGTATAGAAAATATGTAGACTAGAAAATATAAAAACAGTCAGAATATGAATGTTTTTTTATTAATTAAAAATATTATCAAATTTCTTATCTTTCAAACGATGCTATGATCTTGTAAATATCCGAAATAGTTTTCTAGTTACTAGGGTTTTCGTTAGGTACTGTAACCACAAACAGATATGTTTTCGAAACTTTATACTCTATTTATGTAGAACTATGTTTTTTTGCAATAAGAAGCTTTGTTCTTAACGTGATAACTTTTCAATGAATGCACTTATTATAATTATGTTTGCATCATTAAGATCAGTATAATACAGTGAATGTTTTAAATCACATTCAGAAAATTTAATCTAAAAATGGATTTTTAATTGATTTTTCAATGTTGAAATTCTTGAAGAAATGTTGATTTTTTACGCTTTTTTCATTAAAAAATTGTAAAAAAACTATATCTGCTAACAACTTGATGAAGGTTCAAAACGTGAAGAGTAATGTTAGGAATAATTGCCAATATAGGAATCGTCTTTCCGAACAAATTAGAATTTGGAATATCATGTATCCAAAAACATGATAATTTGCTGATTATATCTTAATTAGATAATTAATTATTTGCGCAATTTAATTTTTTAACCCTGAAATTATTTTACGAATACATCAATTGCCTTTGGTAGAATAACGGGATTTTAAAAATCAAAATTAAAACACGATATTCTAGAAACCTTAAAAAATATCACTGGCTTTAGATGTGTTCTGTTCCCTGAAGCCTGTACACACTTAAAGATGAAGATCTGAGCATTATAAAAATTAATAATACCTTATGCTTTGTGAAGGATAAAACTGCAATAAATGTACGTATTATTTCCACAGTGATATATTACTATAATAACTTTGTAATCCCCCCATCATCATTTTTAATTTTAAAGATACTAAAAAATACTTAAAAAATACCTCATGCATTTCAAAAACTATTTTTAAGCATCTAACACAAATGCATCGTTAAATTCTAAGCATCATTTTTCCAAATAATCTAAGTGACGAATTTGTTACATACACGGAAAAATATCCCTCTACAACATTTCGGATGCAATTCTATGTAAATTTTTGTATTTCGCGAACGTACTAGAAAAATGCATAAGAGGAATCGCGTTTCATTTACACCAAAAAGATTACTTCCATGTGCTGTTTCAACGTTGAAATAATACGTTTCGTACCCAAGAACACATTTGAAATGAATAAAAGAGTTAGAACATCACTTTTGGAGTTGCATTATATGGTTATGACCGTTTTTTAATTCGCATATGCAGCAAACAATAGAACTTTGTTTCAAAGTAGCAGTTCATTATCATTTGCAACGAAACATAAAGAGTTTCAAAAATAAAGAGACTATGCAGTGAAGAGAAATCGGATATTATCATAAAGGTATTTTTTCTCGTGGAAATGGTTGCTATTTGCTTTCGTGAATTCTTTGGGAAGTTTATCTCCTTTGTAATATCTCTGAATTAACGTCACCGTCATTTTAATCTAATTAATTTTTTTCTTGACATTAATGCCCATAGGACATTTTAAAACATTTAGGGGGCCCGCCTCCTGCTCGCTAACGCTCGCCAACACCCGAAGGATTGCTTTGCAATCCTTATTGGTTTGCTGCGCGAACCTATGCTTGCTTTGCTCGCATCAATGAAGACATGTGTCCTAGCAGAAGGGATTGTTTACAAAATATGATATTCCGAAAAATATTTTTCAATTATAAATTTGTTGTACTACAGAAAAGATATGCAGTACCTCTGGAATGAGAACTCGAACAATTTGGAATTCAAATGAAAAAGAAACATTGAGCAAATTTTAACTCGAAATGTGAGCGCTGCTTTGAAAAATGAATACTCAGCATGTTGTTTGTGTGTACATTTCCCCAGCACTTGTGCCACCTATACACTTTTCATTATGTTTGCTGTCGAACGTTGTAATGCAAGCGTCTATGTTAACTATAACTGTTGGCCCTCAAAAAGGCCGTTTTTAAATGGCACAGAAAAGAGCCTCGGCGTTCATTGATTTTTATTAAAAGCTGCAACAGCTTGACTAATATTCGTTTTTTTTTTCAATGAAATGTCATCAGATAACGCTATAAATTCAATTGAGTAGCGAGGCTTCGTGGTAAACAAACAATCGTACAGTGTTGCCAAAAAGCGATAACAAGTAACGTCTTTTTGTGTGCCACGTAAGAGAATTATTATAGATTGGATCAATGAAGAAATTATTACAGTCGATATAAATTCTACGGTGTGTTTAAGCTTTTTTTTTTTTTTCATTTTACGATAGGTCTCACAATACTGCTTTCGCATAAGAATATGTTCCTGAAAAAATATTTTATTCTTTTGATTTTCTAGTGGTATAAGAAATCAAATTTAGATGTTGGATTTTGAGGTAAACGCAATAATGGAAATAATACTTATTTCCTTCAATAGTAAACAATCGGATATGGTGCTGCTAATATGTATTTAGAGAGCCAGTACAATACAAAGTTCCAAGTGTCCATGTTTATTGAAGAAATAGAAAAACTATCTTGCTTCAAGTTATTAGTAAATTGACTTTATATTATTTTTCATATACTTCCAAAAGGATGTATTACAAAGTTTCTATTCTACACTTAGGGTTTACAAATATTACACCAACTCTAGAAAGTACTGATAACTTGGAGAAGAAACAAGATAACGTTGAGTTTTAGAATAGGTCCTCAAGACAAATGCATGAAGGTTTTTTATTCCTCATGCAGCTTGTGATAGGATATGTCATTGCTAATCATCCATTTGGTTTACTTATACAAACAAAGTTCCAAATGGTCATGTATATTTAAAGAGAAGAAACTTCTACCTTCCTTTATGTTATTAGTTAGCGGAGTTCTACTTTCTGCAATTCGTTCACAATAAGGGGTAGCTGAATAAACATCGCACTCTAGCAACACAACGGGCTATTGGTGATGGTCCGGGAACAATCCCAAAGGGAGAGAACCGAAGATAAAACACCGTGAAATTTTAAATCTCGGCCAGATCACAAGGTAAAGATCTGAACTGGTACCCTACTCTCCAAGCTTCCAGATCACGCCAACGTGAGGATACGACATATTTAACGTGAGCCAACTCCCAAATACACGACGTTCTTATACTGAACCATGCTTGAAACTCGCAACCCTTCGGATACTAATGCGTTGTTCTTCAACTTGGCTGTTTAAAATGGATATCATATTTCTAATCTTGATTAACGAATATAAGACAAAGTTCGGACATGTCTATTAGAGGAACAGTAGAAACTTCACACTACATTGAAGTTATTAAATGGAGCTTTACATTTTTTGTATAAAGGGTAACTCAAAACTCTGCATACAAATTTTTCTAGGGGAGGTAAAAAACACAAAAACAAAACACAATCCCTTAGGAATGAGTGACCGGAACCTAAAATCTTATCAGCTGGATGCAGACGAAGATGCAGAAATGACAAGTCTATAATGGGAGGGAAAACTCTTTATTTAGTGATACTTTACACTAGGACAGTACGTGCATACGTGAAGTTTCACAAGTGCTCTGAGTTCTTACCATTCACAGTTGTGCACGCTTGGGGGCGCTGTTCGCAAGCGCTGTAGTGAGGTACATGTCTGTTTGGGTACCTTTCGGCGTACAACCGTGCCGCATCTCTTCCTTTGACGTCAACTGCACCATACACAAAGTGCATGCCCACCATTTCAGTGTTCATAAATTGTTGCAGGCTCTCCATACGCATTCGGAACTTTAAATGACTAGCGCTGCATTCCAGCTAGAGCACTGGTGAACAGCGCCCTCTAGCGGATAATAGCGCACTTGAGCAGCTGTAAATGGTAAGAAATTTGAGCTATTGTTATAAAGCAAAGTATACACGCACTGTCCTGGTGTAAAGAACCGATAAATAAAGACTTTTTCCACACATTACTGACTTGTCATTTCTGCATCATCGTCTGCCTCCGGATGATCAGGTTTTTGTTTCCAGTCACACATTCCTGTGTGAATCTGTTTTGTTTTTGTGTGTTCTTGCCTCCCCTATAAGTTTGTACGTGGTTTTGAATCACCCTGTATATAGTTCGTTCATTTAGTACTTGGTTAACTAATATTGCACCAACTCTAGAAAGTCATAACTACTTGAAGGAGAAACTAGATGTTGCTTTTCATGATAAATTCAAGATAGTATTTTTATAGAAAACTAGGGGGCTCCGCCCCCTGCTCGCTTACGCTCGCCAACCCCCGGGGATTGCTGCGCAATCCCATTTGGTTTGCTTCGCAAACCAACACTCCTGTCACAGAGTGAAACTATCTGAATAATTCGTATTATGCTGATTTCACTTTCCGGTTCATGACGTCACAGCGAGGGCTTCGCTGCGTCTCGCTTACGCTCGCCGACACCGTGGATTGCTACGCAATCCGTTTGGTTTGCTTACTCAAACCAATACTTCTTTCGCAAGTGATTTAACTTTTTTTTGCTTTAACACTTAATGCACCCTAAACTAATAGCCGTATCAGTAAAAAATCTTCTGCATCTTGTTCCCTGTACAACTTTAAGTAAACATTGTTAATATCCAAACTTTACTCTGTACTTTGTCGGTAAACTGTCTTGAGAACAGAGGGGAAAAAGCGAGCCTTTTTCCTCGCCAAATAAAAAGAAATCGTTTTTATGGCAATTGTTGCTACGATAAATTTGATATCTGGCAAACCCGATAGTCAAAAGTGTAACCCACTACTGCTTTCGGAAGCAGCTATGCGAACTGAAAAATACGAAATTTGTGTCACCAACTTTTGATTGCATCGAATTTATTTATGAACCAATTTTAAAAATAATTGTACCGTAAGAAAGAGTATATTCTGAGGTATACTGCAATATTTTTAAAATTAAAAACTAACAGTAATACTATACAGATATGACCATTTTAGTTTTGTATCGGAAGTTACGATCTGAAAGTTCCGAAAATTGTATGACCAACTTTTAATTGCATCGATTTTATTTATTAACCAATTTGAAAAATAACTGTACCATAAGAAAGAGTGTAATGTAATGTATTCAGTGATGTTTTCAAATTTAAAAAATAATGGCTTTTGCCGTAGACAAAACGGTTTTAACAATAAGTAGCGAAAATATCCAAAGATTCCGAATTTTGTATGACGAACTTTTGATCGCATCCAATTTAATTATTAACCGATTTCAAAAATAATAGTACGGTAAGAAAGAGTATATTCTGAGGTATACTGCTATATTTTAAAAATTAAAAACTAATAGTAATGAGATATAGATATGGCAGTTTAAAAAAAAAGTAACAAAAATGTCCCGATTTTTCCTGAATTTCAAAAAAATATTATCAAGAACCAAATTTAAATTTCCAAAAAAACTCGACGAGCTGCAAAAATTTACGTTGAGAGGTACTCTTAAAAAAAAACTCACGACTGAAGACTGAAATTTTGAATGTGTTTTGCTCACTCGCGGAAGAAATTTCACTTCTTCAACTTTAACACTTAATAAAACCTAAACTAATAGCCGCATCGGAAAAAAATCTTAATAATTATCCAGGGAATACGATGAAGAACAAAGCATGTTAATTTCATATTTTTCCGATCAGTACTTTCTCGGGAAACCGTCTAAGAATGGAGCTAAACAACAAAAATTTCAATTCTTCGGCGGCGGCGGCGGCGGCGGCGGTAACTTTTTTTTAATATAGAGAGATACATGAAAAAGTACTTTTTTCTTGATTTAGTTCACACCACAATGTATGTTCTTTGCGATAATCTCGATATGGCTAGCCAACATATGACCAAATTCCAAAGGACTATTTTCTTCAATATATTAGTAAAAATTGGCACAGGTGCAGAATTATATTCAGTGTTTTGCAACACAACTCCAAGCAATTGCAATTGTTCTGCTGGTATTTTGTCCAAATTTTGAAAACTGCAGTAAAATCAAATACAGGGGTAAAGTACAAATACATACTTATAATAAAACATCACAATTATTTAACTTACTTTATTTATTTAAAACAAGGCATTATAATTTTCAATTCTATTGATTTCATTTGAACTTAAGTATTTTGTCATTAACACAGAAGATGTGTTATTTATAAAGTGTGTCTGGTAATTTTGGGCACTGTAGGAATGATGTTCCATAGCTAGAAAAGAAATAAATTGAGTGCAAGGAACGCGCTTTTTATTGCAGAACATCGTAACTTCTTTATTATTAAAAAATTACCGGCCAAACTTTTTATAAAATTAACCTTACAGTGATCGAGCCGTCCACACCAACGGGAGATGTATCAGGTATTTCTTAGATACAATATTTTAAAATGTAAAATTAAATGTAAAGGGTGTATTTATTGAAATTAGGCTTTAAATAATATTAATACAATTTATTTAAAGAAAGGTTATTCAAATTTTTATATTTTCCTTTATTTATTATATCTCTCTATATTAAAAAAATGTTACCGTCGCCACCGCCGGAGGATTGAAAACTGTGTTGTTTAGCTCGATTCTTAGACGGTTTCCCGAGAAAGTACTGATCGGAAAAAAATGAAATTAACATGATTTGTTCTTCATCGTATTCCCTGGATAATTATTAAGATTTTTTTCCGATGCGGCTATTAGTTTAGGTTTTATTAAGTGTTAAAGTTGAAGAAGTGAAATTTCTTCCGCGAGTGAGCAAAACAAATTCAAATTTTCAGTCTTCAGTCGTGAGTTTTTTTTAAGAGTACCTCTCAACGTAAATTTTTCCAGCTCGTCGAGTTTTTTTTAAAATTTAAATTTGGTTCTTGATAATATTTTTTTGAAATTCAGGAAAAATCGGGACATATTTGTTACTTTGTTTTAAAACTGCCGTATCTTTATATATTTACTATTAGTTTTTAATTTTTAAAATATCGCAGTATACCTCAGAATATACTCTTTCTTACGGTACTATTATTTTTGAAATCGGTTAATAATTAAATTGGATGCGATCAAAAGTTCGTCATACAAAATTCGGAATCTTTGTATATTTTCGCTACTTATTGTTAAAACCGTTTTGTCTACGGCAAAAGCCATTATTTTTTAAATTTGAAAACATCACTGAATACATTACATTACACTCTTTCTTATGGTACAGTTATTTTTCAAATTGGTTAATAAATAAAATCGATGCAATTAAAAGTTGGTCATACAATTTTCGGAACTTTCAGATCGTAACTTCCGATACAAAACTAAAATGGTCATATCTGTATGGTATTACTTTTAGTCTTTAATTTTAAAAATATTGCAGTATACCTCAGAATATACTCTTTCTTACGGTACAATTATTTTTAAAATTGGTTCATAAATAAATTCGATGCAATCAAAAGTTGGTGTCACAAATTTCGTATTTTTCAGTTCGCATAGCTGCTTTCGAAAGCAGTAGTGGGTTGTACTTTTGACTATCGGGTTTGCCAGATATCAAATTTATCGTAGCAACAATTGCCATAAAAACGATTTCTTTTTATTTGGCGAGGAAAAAGGCTCGCTTTTTTCCCTCTGTTCTCAAGACAGTTTACCGACAAAGTACAGATCGTAAAGTTTGGATATTAACAATGTTTACTTAAAATTGTACAGGGAACAAGATGCAGAAGATTTTTTACTGATGCGGCTATTAGTTTAGGGTGCATTAAGTGTTAAAGCAAAAAAAGTTAAATCACTTGCGAAAGAAGTATTGGTTTGAGAAAGCAAACTAAACGGATTGCGTAGCAATCCCCGGGGTCGGCGAGCGTAAGCGAGACGCAGCGAAGCCCTCGCTGTGACGTCATGAACCGGAAAGTGAAATCAGCATAATACGAATTATTCAGATAGTTTCACTCTGTGAAAGTAATGTTGGTTTGCGAAGCAAACCAAATGGCATCTGTGACAGGAGTGTTGGTTTGCGAAGCAAACCAAATGGGATTGCGCAGCAATCCCCGGGGGTTGGCGAGCGTAAGCGAGCAGGGGGCGGAGCCCCCTAGTAATATACAAAATGTAAATATAAGGCCTTAAACAAATTCCGAAAGAATTGTATAAATGAGGTGAAAATTAAAGGAATGAAATTGTCGATGTAGTTAATGAATTATTTAAATTTAAGTAACATAAAAAAAATAATAAATAACACAATAAAAATTTCTTGTAACTAAAAAAAAACTTGTTGTAACTAATAATTACCTTAAAGGTTTCGCGTGTCTGTAAAATACAAATGACGGATCTGCAGGAGACCTATTAACACCTCAAAATTCAAATTACGACTGAAAGTAATTCTAAGTGAGCGGGAGGAATAGCCAAGAGTGAGTATTGGTCGCGCTATTTGTTCTAAAACTGTATAACTCAAATCCACTCTAGTGTATATCGCACATACGCGCGACCGCTGAAAGGTTAATTAAATATCACCAAAACAAATTTTCAAGAAATTCCCTGTGAATGAACTACTTTGACTTCGGACTTGTTACTAGTCTCCACATACGCGCGACCGCTGGGAGGTTAAGGAAAAATTGTTCTGCAAAGAATTTGTTTTGTGACGTACGTCGCAGTTTTAAGCACTTTCAGCTCCCGGGTTGGTAGGTAGTCAAGGCTACGACAGATTTAACTTCCACCAGCCCCGTTTATACTCGACGGTGTTTGGTTGGATTCGAACTCGCAACCCTCCGGTTGCTAAACTGTTACTTTTTTAACTGGTCCACAGTGGAAAATTCTAGATGTTGGTAAAGGATGTATTAATTTTTATATAGTTCACAACATGTATGTATTGATGTTGATTACCACTTGGTTAAGTAATAATACACCAATTCTTAAAAATCATGGCTTCTTAGAGAAGAAACTGAAGTATTGATTTAAAAGAGAACGGACTGTTATTTTTAATTTATCTAATTCACAGTAGAATATACATCCTTGCTAGTCTGCATTTGACTAATAAACACGACAGAATTCCATAAGATAATATCCGTCAAGTTATTGGTAAAATAGTGTATTACTTTACTTTTGTATAATTTATAACAGTATATATTTTATTGCGATTCGGCATTTGATTAACTAATACTAAACTCATTCTAGAAAGTCATTTCTACTTGGAGAAGAAGTTAGAGTATGTTGGTATTTATGGTATATGTCCAAGATTATTTCTTAAAAATTAATGATGTTTTCTTTATATAATTTAGAACACAGGATATACTTTCGTAATATTTTCATTTGAATATCCAATACAAGACAAATTTCAAAAGATTATACCCTTCAATTTATTGGTAAATGGAGTATTACTTAAAATGTTAAATGGTGTGTTTCTTACTGAAGTTAATAAATGATGTAGTAAGTACTTGTTTCTTAAAAACAGATAGTTCCTAAGATCATGTATTTATGTGAATTTTTTTTAGTTATTTAAAACTGCATCAATTTCCAGAAAGTCATGTTTATTTGGTAGGTAGATGGGAAATTCGGGTTTTATGGCAAGAGATCCAAAAACGGACAAGCTGCGCAAACGCAGGATAAAAAAAACAATGTAGATATAAACACGTTGTAAAAAGTTAGGTATAACACGTCGTGTGCAAGTTATTATAATAACAAAAAATTTTTCTATACATTTTTTTAATCAGGCTACAGATGATATAAAATTCACAAAACGTATGATCAGAATATAAAGTGAAAGCAGAAATTGTTGACAGAAATGATGAAATTCTATGATTAAAAACATGTTGATCCACAACATGACGTATAATACATAAATAATGGAAATAATGGATGGTATACACGTTTCTAGAATGAGATAGTTGGAGAGAAGAAACTAGATTATGTTTGTTTTAGCGTCGTCTAAGTTTATTGCTGGAAAATGGAGTCATTATCTATATGAAGTTCGTTTCTTGAAGAAAAGATATATGATGTTGATTTTAACAGTATGTTTGTAGGTTCTCGGCTTCTTATAAAATGAAGAAATGAAATGTTCTTCATAACATGCTACACAAGATTACATGCTACTAATCCTCACTTCTCATGACGAGTTTCCGATGGTTATGGATACTGTAAATGTTATGTAGTTCATCGATGGGATATATTCAAAGATTGATTAATAAATATGGTCGCCAATATCGCGTAAATCCCCCTCAGATGCAATAAAATAACGAAAATATATTATAATGAAGGCAATGAATTCTCCTAAACATCAGCAATAGTTTTGTGAAGCCTCCTTGTAGCTCTGGTTATGATTGCATATTTCTTTACTCTAACATACTTACTGCCAACAGTAAGAAAGGTGGATGTCAACTGTGTGTGTAGGTGTGTACTGTTGGTATATTATTGTCTATTAATAAATACATGTTTTCCCTTTTGTAGAGATTGAGCAATAACCTTACTTTCAACATAGTTACCATTTACTCCTTCGTTATTTTCCAAACGAGATATTCACTATTTTATTCCGTCCATATGTGTTTTGCTTTTGATCCATTTGAGCAATGTAAAATCAACTTCAGCATTGGATGAGAAATGGTAATCTTTCAACATCTCTCAATTCTAGTAATTATATCGGAAGATGCAGTTGGGGTGCATTGAGGATGTGAAACAAGTGTGAATTCCGCGCTTGTAAGTGTGTTCATTCATTTGAAGACTGGTAGGTATTTTAATCAACGTCGCACTGGAGCAACGAAACCGGGCTATTAGCAACAGTTCAGAATCAATCCCGAAAGATAGATAAGTAATTAAATAACGTCGCACTGAAGCAACACGACAAACTCTTGGCAAACTTCCGAAATCTATCCCGAAAGAAAGGTAGGTATTTTAATCAACGTCGCGCTGGAGCAACAAAACGGGCTATTGGGGACGGTCCGGATTCAAACCCAAAGGGAACACCACGTAATTTTGAACCACAGTCAGATGTCGAGGTCACATCTGAGCTGGCTCCTCACCTATACATATATCCACACTACACCTACAAGCATCATCCCCCTTTGTATCAGATGTAATCTTTATACCCATCTGTATCCGATAGTTAGGAAGATGCAGTGAACAGGGATTTTGGCATTTTGTGGTGCAAAGGCCAAAATTAACCAAACTGCTTCAAGTACAACGTCAAGTAAAGCAATATCGTGAATGTGAAACAAAGGAGGGATTGAGGTACAGAATAGGGAAATGATAGGGGAATATATATATACACATTGAAGAGCCAAAACAATGAACTCGTCTGGGTGACGTGTAGGGCCCACGATTAAGTGAGAATGATATTTAACTGCTGCTGGGAGAAGGTATGTAATCATTCTTGTAAACCATGCGTCATCGTCAAATAAGCCTACAGTGGGCCCGGGAACATCGAGACTGGACCATGGATGAGTGGAAGAGAGTTGACTGGTAAGATGAATCCCGATTTCTCATTCATAACGTCGATGGTCGTGTCAGGGTGCGCCGTCTGCCAGGCGAACAGTTGCTCTACTCTTGTACAGCAGGTCATACACAGGCTGGTGGTGGCGTTTTTTGCTTTGGGGAACGTTCTCATGGGCGTTCTCATGGGGACCCGCAGTTGTGGTAGAACACACCATGAACGCTGCGAACTATCTGAACATCATTGCAGATCAGTTGCACCCTTACATGGTGTCTGCCTTCCCAACTGGAAATAGAATCTTCCAGCAGGACAGCGCCCCATATCCCAAGGCTCGGAATGTGTTGGAGTGGTTCGAGGAGCATACTGATGACTTAATTCCACTTAACGTCTTGGCCACCTAACTCGTTGGACATTAATTCGATAGAGCACTTTTGGGGTTTCATGGAACGGCATCTCAGAGCTCGAACACCACCATGTCCGACTTAGCGTGGCCGCTGCTTAGACATTTGGTCCAAACTGTCTCCAGTCATGTACCAAGAATTTGTGGTACCTATTCTCAGGTGAGGTGCAACTGTTTTGCAGGCCAAGGGAGGCGCAGCGATGCGTTATTGAGTAGGTTGTCATAATGTTTTGGCTCTTCAGTATATATATATATATATATATATATATATATATATATATATATACAGTCCAGTCACATTAATGTGACCACCTGTCAAAAGCCAGAATAACCACCTATGGCAGAGGGGACCGCTGCGAGACGTGCAGGAAGAGATTCTATTAGGTGTCTGATGACGTGTGCACCCAGCGAATGCCAGAAAAACATTCCCCAAACCATAATGCTCCCTCCTCCACCCTGGATCCTTACGGCAATTGTTGCAGGGTGTTTGCTTTTAGACGTTCCATGCCGTATAAGATGTTGTCCGATGGAGAATAAAATGTGATTCATTGGAAAACACCACCTGTTGCCACTTTGTGGGTGTCCAGTTGTGGTACTGGCGTGCAAATTCCAGCCTTCGTAGCCGATGAATTGCAGTCAGCATAGGTGTATTAACCAGGCGTCTGCTGCGGAGGCCCATGCGCAGCAACGTTCGCTGAACCGTTGTTGAGGATACACTCTTGGTATCCCCTTGGTCCATCTGGGCTTTTAGTTGCTTAACAGTTTTACGTCTATTCGCCCGAACGCATCTCTGTAGCCTTCGTTCACCTCTGTCATCTATAGCCCGTGGTGCACCATATGTGCCACGCCGTTGAATTTGGAAAGTGCCATTTTACCATACACGGTATTCTTTTACCACGGCGGCACGCGAAGAGTTCACAAAATTAGCCGTTTCCGAAATGCTTCCACCCTTGGCCCGAAAGCCAATAATCATGCCCTTTTGGACGTCGGATAAATCGTCACGTTTCTGCATTACGCCAACGATTGAAATGCTTTCCGATGCCCAAATCATCCTTTATATACACTCCACTGCAATGCGCTGCCACCTGCAACTGGACTATATATATATATATATATATATATATATATATATATATATATATATATATATATATATATATATATATATATATATATGGCTCCCGTGTTTACAAAGAGGTTAAGCCTCAAAGAAAAGTGATCAGAGTACACCATGTCCGCGTGATGCTCGTATTCACCTAAGGTAGATATTCTACTGAGGGCACATCCAACCAGTATTGATTAAAGTATCTGAATTCATTTCTTCTAAATACGATTTACAAATAGACTATATGGTCAAAAGTATTTGGACACTGTAGAAATTCTTTTGGAGGATCCATCTTACTGTGGGGTTGTTTTTCCTTGTTAGGACTCGGCTCATTGCTTTATGTACCTGGTACCATGAACGATGACGTGTAGTTTGAAGTTCTCGATGATTCGGCCTTGCCTACACTTTGGCAATACTACGGCGATGATGGTTGTTTCTTCCAACAGGATCGAGCACCATGTCATACAGCAAAGCTTGTGCTGGACTGGTTCCTTGAAAATGAAAATAATTTGCTCGACTGTCCTTCTCAGAGCCTCGATCTCAATCCGATCGATCATACGTGGAGTGATGACTACGATATTGCAACACATAGCCTTGCAAAAGGTATGAAAAGCTATTCCTGCCCAGACTTACAGAGAATGTGTGGAAAGTATGCCTTGACGCGTTGCAGCTGTAATACCAGCAAAAATGGGGGCACTACCCGTTACTAAGTAGAATAATAAAGCACTTTTTTCTGAAAAACCTGCAGTGTCCAAATACTTTTGTCTATATAGTGTACATTACATTTGAATTCACATGAAGATAATAAAACAGTTTCGTTTTATCGCAGTAGCTGTTTCCATTTAGCGCAATCAAAAAGAAGTGTTACTTATCAAGTAAGTTTTGTTATTTTATCCATCAAGATCTGACCCATTTTGACCCTAGATTTTTTCAGTTTTCTTTCCATGATGATATATCTCGTTCATCAAGACATGATTAGTTTTGACCATGACAAAACCTCATGAAGACTACCAATCACCAGAAGGGTTAAATTAGTCATTTTTAACAGTTCTTTGTAGTAACGAGATACCGTCCATCATAATTTGGTCAGGTGTGCTAATAACTGGAAAACATTGTCGAGATAGTCACCAGGAGGATTAATAGAAGCCTAAAAGGGTTATTAAATGTACGCCTCAACGAACCTATTGTTTCAGGGATTTTAGTAACATTCATGTTTGAAGTTACAGTTGTATTCATTTTTAATTTATTTTCTAACAAAGATCCCTACTGATCCATTTACAATACATAATTAATCAAATACAATACGTAAAAAACTAGGATAAATGAACAATCATACCACAAGGAACGCATAAGAAATATTTATTTTGGTCAAACTTCCTCTATATATATTTTAAAACCTGACGGTACGTGATCACTGGCATATAAATACCTTTTTTCACCATTATGTGTCAACTTTTGTTGATCACTGGCTAGGTATAAAACTTTTCCACCATTATATGTCAACTTGATTTCCCATAATGATGTTCTTTGAGCAATACTGCAAAAAATATTATTGGAAACAATGAGCTGCGTACGGCAATCGTTTTACACTCAATGTTATTTCCATGACGATTTCAACTGTAATGATCTTTGGTGTTTCGTATCACGTTTCGCTCGTGATATCACTTAACCAATAAAAACAATTTGAATCTCCGCCTACTCGTGACGTCACACAACCAATCAAAACTTAAATAGTATAGTCACGGAAGCGCATCAGACTCTTGAATTTTATATCAGATACTAACAGACTCGGAATATAACTTAGTCACTTTATCGATCTGATAGATTAACCCGTTAGATTAATAATTCACAGCGTCTGCTATCCTAGCTCGAATACTGTGCAAACAGTCACTGAAACGTTTGCCAAGGTTCATATGATATGCTGGAAAACGGTGATGAAGTATTGAATTATTTAACAGGCCGTGGTGTAGGTATACACTACCCTACAATTATGGACCGGACGCCAGCGGATTTGCATAAAATCTGACTACTTTTGGGGGATGTTTTTCGTGGTATGGCCTGGGATCTTTGCATGTTGTTCCTGGTGAACTGAACGCCGACGCCTACATGAAAATTTTGGACAATCGGTTTCTTCTACGTCTGGTAATTTTATGAAATGGACGAATGTGACTTCCAGGAGTACAATACTCCATGTCATGTTGCAGCCTCTGTCAAGCAGTGGTGTCAAGATATGGATGAAAAACGTCTTACCTGATCTGCTCAGAATCCCGACCTAAACCCCATAGAACATTAATTAATTGGACGAGTTGGAGCGACGCTTACGGACCAGGGAACCACGTTCGGAATCTACAGCTGAGCTGGAGACATTCTTGCAGCAGGAATGGAGACAAATTCCCATAGCTGTGTATCAAAACCTTGTTGAAAGTGTATATTCAGAGAGGTTGCTAGTGTCATTGCAGCACGTGATGGACCATTCCTCTATTCAAGCACTTATACCTCCTGATACTCCCTTATTCCACCCCATGTAGTTGTCCGGTCCATTATTGTAGGGTAGTGTATGTCACTATGTATTATATACTATCATATAATTTACATCATTTTTTGATAAACGTTTCCTGTAATCTTCTGTTCAATATTAGACCGAATTAAGTGCTGGAAGGGCACTGGTGAATGAAGTTTACCTAACCCAAGCATACGGAATATTACGCCTGGAAAATATTGTTAGATAACAAATGAGATTGCTGGAAAAATCTACAAATCTGTGTAAGATGACCATATAGTAATAGTTATTTTGTAGAAATGAAGACTACGATTGACAGTGGTGACCATAGGTTCAGTGCATCATCAATCAGTCATCTCTACTATTATAAAAGGAAGTGTGTGGGTGCGTGCGGTGTCCAGACGAATCTATAAGACTTAAAGTCGTAAAGTTTGGCACGCAGATAGTCCTAATTTTATGCACATTTTGTGCAAAGACCGAATTTTGAAATTTGTGTGCACCATTTTAAACTTAATTTAGTGGCATTTATGTATTATTTGTTTCTCTTAGAATGGCAACAAGGTGAAGACATCACAAATTCTAAATTAATTTTGATCCTTTCATTTCTAGAGCACAAACGATTCCAGCGAAATGAAACAAAACAACTAAATATTTTTGACTGGAGTTTATTTCCTTTTTAATCTTCTGTCAAAATTTCTATCTTCGAGATCGTTAAAAATAGATTAAAAATTTTTACGAATTTGAAATCTGCGGAACATTTTACACTAGACCAATACCTCAGTTAGTTCTAATTTTGTTTTTAATGTTTTCAGTATCACTAAGGACACGAAGAGAACCGCCACGGACAACGTCGCGCTGGCCTGTGAGTTCGTTATAAAGAAGACGTGACACTCATTTGAGTGTATCAACTCATCAACTTTATAATACTATTTATTCAATCCGTAATATTAGTTACAGGAGGGTTGCGAGTTCGAATCCAACCAAAACCGTCGTGAACAAGGGAGGCAGGGCGTGCTGTAGAAGTTTGGAGAATCGGGTTCCAGCTCAGGTGTGACCTCGTGATCTGACCATGGTACATAATAACATGGTGTTACCCTCGAATTTTTCCCTTTGGATTTGATCCTGGACCGTCTCTACATCGCGCACTTACTTTAAACTTCGGAGCATAGCGAGATTTCCAAATAGTGTATTATTATTTTTACCCCACTACATATTTAATGAATAAGTAAGCATATATATAATGGTTAAGAGAATCCGTGGATTCTGTAGAAATACTTTATTGCTAATTTTATTAGAAAAGTAGATTCCTTTTTTTGGATTCTGTTTTTCCTTTTAGTTTCTCTTTGTAAAAACTGTATTGCTCATTTTTTAGAATAGGATTCTTTTAAAAAGAAATTATGCTTCTCCTTTTCTTAAAATAAAATCCTAAGGAGACATTATAGTGTTTGTTTTCGAATAATACAATTCTTTGTAAAGATAATGTTGCTTCTTTTTTGAGTAGAATCCATTCATTAGTTTCTATTGTTTCCTTTTTTAGAATCTAGCCCTTTGTAAGGATTCTGTAGCTTCTTTTCTCAGATTAGAATCATTTGTGAAGATTATATTGCTCATTTTCGTCGAGTAAAGTCCTTTGCAAAGATTCGGTAGCTCCTTTTCTTAGAGTTCAATTAAATTCTTCAACGTTTTTCCTTAGAATAGGATTCTTGATAAATATACTATTACACCTTCTTTTAGAAATGCTTTGGAAATATTATTGGTATCTATTATTCTTTTATAGAATCCTTTGGAGAAACTATTGCTCATTTCCAGGAAAAAAAATTAATTTGAATTATTTTATTGGTCAAAAAGGCCAAAATTGGTTACAAGCCATGCAGGGAAATGGAGATAAAGTAAAGCATGAAATGCATCAGATGTATTCGCGTGAACCTTTTAGAGGAGTAAAATAGTAAAAAGAACGCACAAAGAACGATAAGTATAAAATTAATACCTGACATTTGTATTCTGGGTGTTTTTAAAGATGTAGAACTATTGTGCATTGGTAGGTGTTCCAACTATCGTACATGTGCTTAATATCGCCAACTCGTGTTTGCAAGCTACTATGCTCTACATCTATAAGTTTATGTAGTACCTTGACCGTCTAGAACTTTGCCACACGTAGCGCCACCAGCAAGTTTCTTATCAGTTATATCAATAACACTATTGCATCTTAAGTATTTGAGGCTGTGATCACATCGTATTTTTTGTCTCCAATCCATTCAGGGAATATCCAGGTAAGTGTTTCCAAATTATAATTTCATTTATATGACTTGAAAGTTCAGTAAATACTAAAGGTAGGTATGTATGCTCCACTAGCAACTCGTTTTTAATAGTAGCTCCTCATTTCACCTGGTGGGTAGTAATAGAAACAGGGGTAGGCGATATTTGGAACCCACTCTTGAAAATCATCTTGTGAAGCGTTTTGGAGTTTTACTACTTAAACTGACATAAGTAAAGAAGGTATATGATTTCTGGAAAACAATGGAGAATAGTTCCTACTGATATTCATTCAGTTTCCAGATTGATTTCCCGACACAGGAGGCTTAGATACAGACATATAGTTAGGGTAGACGATATTTGGAACACCTACCATATATTTAGGCCACCCTTATTGAAATTTGGAAATAAGTGTGTGAACCCCCAAGAAGATTAAAAATTATATTTTTTCAACCACTGTCAAACTGTTAAATTGAGATAACTGACTATGTTGGTCACATATTTCTTGTCTTTCATTTCTACACTGTGTACATTAGGTTGACATACAAGCCTGTGGACAGTGTGCAATTTTGTATTCACTATCTTCAAATTTGTACAGGAAATTTTGAAACACCATATACAGTTATCTTCATAAAAGCTCCCGTTTCTAAGGGCTTCGTTAGATCTAGTTCCAAGATTACTGGGAAACTTCGTCCAGTCACTACATTCCAGAATTCCCATCACTGGTTATATAGCATCATCTCCACAATGCTAGATCAGCACTATGATGGCAATTATCCTTCAGTATAGTGGCCATTTCCGTATGTTGGAAGCTTATGTGATGTGACATTTAGTCGTATAATCATTGTATACATGTTTTGGTACATTTGCGTAATGTGTATAACATGCATCTACAGCTTACACTAGTGTGTATATTATTATTTCAATGGTATTCCCATATGCTTGCTTACTAAATAATTGTTTAAGTGTCGGTAGTTTAAATAATAGATATAAGCATACAGATGTGAATAGCATGGTATAAATTTTATTGTGGTATTTGGTATTTTTTTAATTAACTCCACACTGGAACAACGCAACAGGCTGTTGGTGATGGTCCGGGATCAACACCCGAAGTTTTTATAACAACCCCCGAAGCACCTGAAATGCGACCCCGAACCTGATATACAACCCCCGAAGTATAAACCACATAATTTAGAATCATGGTGAGTTAACGAAGCTTACGATGTATTTAAGGATATTTAAATACAGGAAGCATGTAACATATTAAAATGGCGAATTTAGAATATGTCTGACTCTAGAATTACACGAATAGACTTACTTCCAGTTGTTTAGTGCTATTTAGTGATAGTTTGGATCGATATAAATAAAAATATAGAAGAAAATTATGAACTATTATTCTCACAGGCACTTACATTATCAAATAGCCGGGCACATCGTCTCTGTGAATTTTGGAAGAGATGACGCATCTACATCATTGGGAAAAATAGCACATTAATACTAGTCCTATTGTCCTATTATTCCTACTGTCATTTGACGCTCTTTTTGATTGTTAAAAGTCTACGTAGATACAGGTGCTCTATATTTTGCTATTTCAAAGCGATATGATATTGTCAGTTGACAACATCTGACCCGATGCATGCAATCAATTCAATTATTACAGAAAGTGAATTGATGTAAATACACGTATAGTCAAATCGCAATAGTTTTAACAGTATTATATGACACAAGAGGATGCTCTTGCCATTCAAGCTTCTGTACGGAATTAAACTAGTGAAACTTTGATTAACCGTCAGGGTCGGGACCCAGACGATGACGGTTAATCGAATAGATGGATAAGAGAAAAACCATAAACACAACAACCCATCCCCATTCATTGCATATAATAATATATAATGATAAAAAATGCACGTTTCAAAAACTGGAAATACACTGTAGATACATGTATTTTATTTTACAGAGACACAATTTGTACAATTTACATTAAGTACAGTACAACACATATTGTTACACGAACTTACACTTGAGACATACATACATATTCACATTTTAAAATAGTCTATAATTTACTTTTCTTTCTTCGAGGCTCGTTCTTAATGAGCGTCTATGTTCCGGAATAACGAACTTACGTTTCACAGTAACTAACGGTTAAAAAGGTGACGGTTAATGGAAGTTTCACTGTATCTCCGAAGGTGAATTGACATGAATGCGGATTATGGCAATCTGCAATAGTTGTGACAGCACAAGAGGTATTAATTTGTTTAAAAAATAGTAAAGGTTGCAACATATGAAGTCGGAAAAATAATGCACGAAAGGATTTCAGAAAGAAGTTAAAAGAAGTTCGAAAAAATTTATTCCTAAACTTTAAAATATACTTCCTCAATTGAAAAAGGTTTGGCTTTTAATTGAGGCTATCAGAAAAAGAGTTGTCGAACCCACTAAATCCCGAAAATTAGGCCCTTCTTGCTTCGAAAGCCTCAACTATGCACATTAATTCTGACATTTCTGATTTTATAAACTCAAGCAGATGTGTACAAAATTTGGAAGGTGATTTGGGGTAAAACTCATGATTTGTTCAGAGCATAGATTGTAATCTGTGGCTAAATGAAAATCTTACCCTTTACGGATCTGATTGAAGTAATTTTGAAAGCAAAAAATATAAGACGTGAAAAAACACAAATCGAATAAAAATTTCAATTGTATTTAAATTTCTGTTAATTTCGTATTTGGTTTATCAAAAAAATGAGCCAACTTTCTTCAACCATCAGATATAAGATGGGGTAATTGTGTTGTTAAATATACATTTTCAGATTGCTACTGTAACAAAGTTAAAGAACACTTACAATTTCTCTAACAAATAATGTAGGATGAGAAGGAGACAAGTGCGTTTGCGAGTTAGGTGTGTCTCCATTCAAAAAACTGTTTATGTTGTGGTGTCGTTGCCCCAACACGGTGTAAAAAGCACGAATCGTACACAAGGAGAAGACAACCAACAGCTAAGATATTTAAGTTCTTACTATTCCAAGAACAGATTATTAAAAAATAGATATATACAGTATTTACATTATCACATTAACAGCATTACCCCAATACATAAAAGTATGTCTCGTCAGTTCAGGGCGGGGGAACAAGATTCACCCGCTGATTCTGACTCTCTCTCTCTCTCTCTAACCGTCATCTCAAGGTGGTTTGCCGCAGTCTAAAAATATCCTAACAGTAAAAGTCAAAAACCAATCAGTGGTCATGTGGACGAACTCCACCTACAGAGGACTTTTATTTCACCTGTTCTTGTCAAGTCGTTGTAAAGTGCGTGATGAAAATACAGCAGCTGGCACCGAACACTAACCAATCTCAATACATTCGGCATTCCGAAATTCAGATAACGCAGTGAAGAAGGCCTAAACCCCACAAGTGACTTTTCCTAAAGGCCAGGCACAACGAAGTTTCTTACGATATCACAGTGTCATTATAGGACTGGAAATGCTTGAAGGATTCCTATAGGTTAGTTTGAAATTCAACAGAGATGCTAAACAGATCAAAGAGGGGCTTGAATGACAAAATATGCCCTTTCCCCATCATGTGCGGAAAGTGAAGCCCCATGAAATAGAATTGGAAGGAATTAAAAAAATTTAATTAATGAGAGAGAAACAAGTTTAAACAAATAAGAGTGTTGGTTAATAAGTAGTGTCGCAGGAGCTCATTGTAAACATGTACGTTCTAAGACATATTGAAACAGAGAAGCAATCGGTTAGATATGAACTTAAAGCGGTCATTAGATTATACCTGATCAGATCATGTCAGTCGAGATACTTAGTTTACTGCCTATTAAATCCTCCTGCTGTCTTGACAAGGTATTTCGTTATTACTAAAAAAGACCATGTCGTCTTGGAAGGGATGTATCATCATTAGAAGAAAACTAATCAGATCTTGATCTCATCATAAAAATTCAGCCTTACCTCGATGACAATATATAACACTAGCAGCAGAAATAACCGGCTTTGCTCGAGTTGAATTAATAGTGCCCTGATTGAAAAGTCATGATAAATTATTTTTCATACAAGAATATTATCATAATTTAAGTGTACCGGAAAAAATTAATGTCCATTTGAACTTCTCCATCGCTTCAATAATTTACTTCGGACACAAATATACATACATGTTGCATCCATCCATATAATCCCTTTCATATTCGTCGCAATTTTGCTGAAAGGTTTTTTTCTAATGTGACTACTACAGAAGTCTATTTTGAGTTTTCGAACAATATTCTGGTTTATTCATTTTCAGTAAAAATAGCGAATGTTTGGCGGATAATCTTGCACTTAATTTTCCTAATAATTCGTTTTACATTTGTCATTCTTGCTCCTAGCATGCGTTATTTTCGAATTTCATCATAAATATGAGAGGATAATAAATTAAATCGTTGCATTCATGGCTTATTTAGTCTAAGCGGAAGCAATTTTTCATGAAAATTCCATTCAGCGGTAGGGGGAATAAGGAAACTTCTGTTAGACATATAAAGCAGAGTTGAAACGTTTATTTGTTATCTATACTAATCCTTCTTTTGACCAATCTATACCACATTTGGTACTCTTATAGTTTAAATCCTGTGGGCATGATAGTCTACATATTAACCGGCGTTCTATTTGTCCAAGAGGGCTAAACATTTACGGCATTTGAGACTTTTTTAGTTTGAAGCAAACGTACTTATTCCTGAAAATTCCATTCAGCGGCATGTGGAATAACGGAGCTTGTGATAGAAATAAATGTCATCAGTGTAGACAAATTAAACTCAATCGATAACAATTTTTTAATGAACAGAAGGTTGATTTTACAGGTCTTTTACAAAACGGAAAGCATTGCATTCAACGAATGATTCACGTGTATCTAAGTTAGGAAATAACCGCTTCAATATGTAGAGCAGACAACTTCGATTTTCTGTCACTTAAGACAAAAAATTTCAATGTTTCAAAATTACTAACTGTGATATTATTCCAATATTAATAAAGCCTTGTTTAAAATTCCCTTTTACCAACAGACATATAGTTTTAAATTGAACTCTTATGGTATTTTTTTTTAATTTACAGAAATTCCGTTTCTAAAAGGAAAGTATGTACCTATATAGAATGATAGATGTAGTTACTTGACATGGAAGTACAGCTTTCAATAACACCCAATGAAACACGAAAAACAAATGAAATTTAATTGATTTTTATCGTCATTCAATGAAAGCTATGTCAAAATTTTGAAATACATTTAATCTACTTTAAAGTTTTTTTTAAATTTACTTGTTATTTTAAAATAAGAAATTACATGCTTTAAAAATATTTTGATGTGTATTTTATTTATTTCATGATACAGCAATCTACACACCTTTACGTATAAAACCAGAGGTTTAAAGAAAGTTGGTCGAAATATACATAAAGGAATTATTCATGTTTAGTGATATTTTACAGGAAATACATAAATCCTTAAAATCTAACTTCTGAATAATATTTCTGAAATAGGTAATATAACGTAACACATAAGCAAACGGAAACAAAATTCCAAAAAAAAAAAAAAAAGTATAATTCTGAAGAAAAAAATTATGT
Organism: Metellina segmentata; assembly: GCA_947359465.1. NCBI lineage: Eukaryota > Metazoa > Arthropoda > Arachnida > Araneae > Tetragnathidae > Metellina > Metellina segmentata. Next base: position 115,032,249 of record OX375879.1, on the reverse strand, counting down.
TCTAACGTGTTAAATTTCGACTTTCTGAATACATTTTGAAATAGAACAATTCGACAAAAGACGAACAATATTGATAAAAACAATAATGATTTATGAGCAAAGTGAATCCTCAAATATGACCGCTACATCTCGCTGTAAACTCAAATACCCAAACAAATAATTCTAAATTTATTTAAAATTAAACATTGATTCTGACATTGCCATATACTTAAAAGCAAAATTAAGCTTTTATGATCAATGATTTTTATTTTAGGCTTTTGTGTTCCATTACAGAATGTAAGTAATGTAAAATTAAATGCTTTAAATATTCTTTCTTCATTAATCAAATATTTATAAACATTCTTTTCATCATGGGAAGAACTAAAAAGTAAGTTCAAACATGAATATTATAATTTAATTTGTTTTATAAAATTGTTTTTCGATCAACAATGGTAAAGCAATATGAGCAGCGTATAGCAATCGTTTTATACTCAATGTTATTTCTATGGTGATTTAGAATTGCTTTTGGGTTAGGCCTTAGGTCAATTTTAGGCCTCTTCCCAGTCGAATTTTTTAAAATCATTTCTTACTTCATCCCTACGGTAAAAAAATAATCACCCTGCAAAATTTCAGCTTCCTATGATCTGTAGTTCTTGAGATACAGTGATGAATCAGTGAGTCAGTAACTCAGTGAGTGAGTGGTATTTAAATTTTATGTATGTAGATATGTATTATAAGTATTTGGGTGGAGGGGCATTGTAGAAATTCGGAGGAGGATTCACTTTAGTGTGGGTTGTGTTTCCTCATTAGAACTAGGCCCATTGCTTCATGTAGCTTGTGCCATTAACGTTGACGTATACCTTTACGTTCTGGATACTTCGGCTTTGTCTACATTATGGCAATACTATATCAATGATGGTTCTTTCTTCCAACAGGATCGAGCTCCATGTCATACTGCAAAACGTGTGCTGGATTGGTTTCCCGAAAATGAGGTGAATATGCTTGACTGGCCAGCTCAGAGCTTCGATCTCGATTGGATCGAGTACTTGTATGGATCGAGTAACTAAAGCGACAAGTATGACACCGTCCCGCATGCCCATTTTCACAACAATCTTTTCTGACAGTCGTGCAAGAGGCATGGTGAGCTATTCCTGCCAATACTTTAAGAGAACTTGTGTAAAGTATGCCTTGACGTGTTGCAGCAGTAATACAAGCAAAAGGAGGGCCTATCTTTTTCTAAATAGAATAATAAAGCACTTTTTTGTGAGAAACATGAAGTGTTCAAATACTTTGATCTACATAGTATATATCGTCATGAGCACAATTGAACATCAGGAGCACATCTTAATAGATGAGATATCTAGTCCAAACCACTTGGAGAGTTACATACGAGAATGGTGAGCACGTCATTATGGCAATTAAACCACTAAGTGTTTCGACGAGACATCTTTACTAAGATAGGTACAATTTTACTTGTCCGTGACAAGTTAATTTGTTAAGATAAACTGTCCTATTACTGAAACGGCAATAAATATCCAAGTTGAAAAATAAAGATTTTCCTTGCCCCGAACGAGGGATTAATTGGAACAGGTTTGAGGGCCATGGACTAGGCACAGCAGTTCTGTTTGGGACAGGAATATACTCACCAAGAAATTTAAAAGAAGCTATGATTTAGGTAGGTTCGGTTACTAAAAATAACACATTTCTAATTAATATGCCATTTCTAAATTCTTTGTTTCTGGCTGCTTCTTGCTGCAGTAGTTCAGGTGGTAAAGTCACGTAACCGCAACCTGAGGATAGATCGTACGCAAATGGATCCACCTCAAGACTCGTGTATGGGTTTGGGAAAAGTAAGGTAATTTTAATTAAGGTCGTACTAGAGCAACACACCAGGCTTTTGAATCTGTCCGGGATCAATCCCCATAGATAAAGATCCGAGGACAACACCACGTCTTCTTGAACTACGTTCAAATGACGAGTCACCACCTGAGCTGGTACCCTACTCCCCAAACTTCCACACCAACCCAAAGTGAGAACTTTCAACCACGACAGATTGAAGCACCTCTACTCCATACGCTCAGAAATATCCATACATTGATTCGCACCAAGAACCTTCTTATCTTAAGGCTAACACCTTAACCACCAGAACGGTTGATCGGCGTATGGGTTTGGGGTACACGTTAGATTGGTCGTGGCCTCAAGTGCTCTGACCTTGGCGTAGTGTGTAAGTTTGGAGAGGTGGGGTGCTATCTGAGATGATGTCTTCGTCATACGACCGTAGTTCACAATTTCGAGGTGTTGCCCTCATAACTTTTTGTTTGTGATTGATGGCGGACATACATAATTAGCTCGCTACGATGCTTCAATGCGAAATTAATTCCGATATCTCCCTCAATGATATCAATTTGGGCACTCTTCTAAGAAAAATTAATTTAGACGCATCGAAAAACATCTCAATCGTGTAACCAAAAATCCGTGAAATTTTTTAATCCATACTTTCGATCTTCCATTTTAGGTAATTTCAATTTTGAAACAATGCGAGTCAATTTAATTTTAAGAGGAGGGCATAAATTATAAGTTTCCCCATTTCTTCGCATCCGGAATTGAATTTTAATATTTATATGTATACTGAGAAACTATACAAGGCAACCTTCCGACCACTAAGAACGTAATCATATTCCACGCTAGGTGGAAAACCAAAGTAATTTACATAAATATAATAAATATTTATAAGCATAATGAACTTGATTTTAATTTTTACTCTGTATTACATGAAAAAAGAGTTCCTCTGTAATTCAATTACTCTCTGACCGTTCTTTATAAAATACGAAAAGATTATTTGCAACTGGTAATACTTTAAAGCTGTTAGTGTTGCTTTTCAGTGATATGATGTGAGTCGAAAATTATGGTTGGTTTAAATCGACTGGAATGAAAAGCGGGGAAACGGTAAAATTCAATTTTACCTTAAAAATATCATAATATTCAGCAAAACTTGGGGAATTTGAAGATATAACTTTAAACAATTCTGTAGTGTTGGCGCCGCGGCAGCCTGGTTGGAAGAGTTACAGTCAGAGTTACAGTTACAGCAACAGGAGGGTTGCGATTTCGAATCCAACCTTCGTAAGAGGGCTGGTTCACGTTAAATCGGTCGTGGCCTCTAAAGTATTCCCTTTGGCGCGTTTTGGAAGTTTGGAGAGTGGGGTGTCAACTCAGGTGTGACCACATCATCTGACATTGGTTCAAAAATACGTGCATTTGTCGGATTTTTCACTTGGGGATAAATCACCAATTGATATACGATACTACTACAGCCGGGCTATTGCTGACACCTGTACTGTGGTAAAATTATTTGGAAGACCCCCAGAAGTAAAATTATACATTTGTTTTTATAACACAAGCGACACACGCCACCCTTCAATAATGGGCCGAACACCAGCGGATTTGCATAAAATTCGACTGCTTGTTTGGGGGTGTTTTTCGTGGTATGGTCTTGGACCTTTGCATGTTGATCCTGGTCAATTGAATGCCGACTTTAAAATGAACATTTTGGACAAACGAGTTCTTCTTACGTCTGGCAATTTTATGGAATTGACAAGCGTTACATACAGGACGACAACGCTCCACGTGACGTTGCAGCCTCAGTCCAGCACTGGTATCGATATATGGATGTAAAACGTCTTTCCTGGCCTGATCAAAGTCCCGAACTAAACCCTATAGAACATTTGCGGGGCTAGTTGGAGCGACGCTTACGGAGAAGGGAACCACGTCCGAAATCTACAGCTGAGTTGGAGAATTCTTGCAGCAGGAACAGGCACATGTACCAACAGCTGTGTATCAAATCCTTGTTGAAAATATGCCCAGAATTGTTGCTAGTGTAATTGCAGCACGTGGTGGAACAAACCCCTTATTAAATCATGTATTATTTCCCTCACACCATCCCATCTTGCCGTCCACTCTATTATTGTGGGGTTGTGTATATAGCTAATTAGTGTGTTTACTGTGAAAGGAATTGTTGGTTCGTTGAGGGTTTATGGCGCATGATCCATATTTGGTCATGACGCGAGACATCCAGTAGCAAGAAATAGACATACGTACACACACAACGTAAATTATATTGACACAGTAGAGTTATTTTAAAATTTACGCGCACTGTGAAGCATAACATCGGGTTATTGGTGACGGTCCGGGGTTAAACCAAAAGGGAAATATCCGAAAACGACAGCGTGTAACTCTGATCTACGGTCAATTGACGACTGACACAGAAGAGAGGAATGTACCCCGGAAGGACTGCATCTGACAGGAATTGAACTTGCGCAACCTACATCACGAAGACTGCAAGAGCAGTGGGCATACCCATTGCGCCTCGATGGCCTAGACAAGTAAACGGGAATGCACTAGAAAATTTTTAAAGGAAGGGTTGGTAGTTAAATTTACGTTACATTGAAGCAACACAACAGCCAATTGGTGACAGTTCGAGATCCATCCCGAAAATAATCCAGTACAACACCTCGTAATTTTTGAACCACGGTAAGATGACGGTGTTAACACCTGAGCTGGCACTCCACTCTCCAAACTTCCACATTACGCCGACGTCAAGGCAGTTGAAGACGTGACAAGTTTAACATACACGAGCCTCCGTGATATTTGATTGGATAAAGTCTCAAATCTACGGTCGTTACAGGGGTCGAGGTGACCTGATTGGAAGAGTTAAAGTATTAGCTGGCGTAGGATTGCGAGTTAGAATCCAACAAACCCGTCTGGTACAAGTGAGAACTGGTGCACGTTAAATCTGCCGTGGCCTCAAATGTACTCACGTTGGGTTGTGTGGAAAGTCGGGTTATTGATCCCGATCGTCGTCAATAGCCCATTGTGTCGCTCCAGTAAGACGTTAATTAAAAACCAACCTGTTGTTACAGATACAGAAGGAAGTAATACATCTAGGGAAGTTACAGGAATCGTGACTCCTTGCATCGTCCTTCTAAGGAAATAGACTGTTGTTTATAGATAGTTACAGGGGTTAAATTTAAGAAGAGTGATCCACGTTGGCTTACGAATCGATTGGGACTGTTTGGCTATCGAAATGCCGGACTAGCGTTCATAATCACTCTTACCAATTATATATATATATATATATATATATATATATATAATTGTATTATATATATATATATATATATATAGATTACAAAGAGCCGCCACACCATAGTTACATATAGCATTGTATACACAAATACAAATTTAATTTTATTTAATTAATAGGGTTACATATTCTACACATTTAATATTCTATTAACAAGTCTTACGTGCTATATAAAGTACACACATGTCTATATTATAAAATTCAAATACCACTCCCTCACTCACTCACTGACTGGCTCACTCACTCACTGACTGACTCACTCATCACGGTTTCTCAAGAACTACAAGTCATAGGAAGCTGAAAATTTGCAAGGAGATTCTTCTTATTTTGAGTACAAAGAGTCACAGAAATATGTTGTACCAGAAATTAAAATTAGACGGCAAGCAGCTTTGTTTAAGTGGATATTTATATGAGTGTCTAAAATTCAATTACAGAAGTAAATTCCTGATGCATTTTCAATGCCTGATCCTCTTTTATGTCTAATAAATCCAATTCCCCAGATGCCTTTTGAACAAGTATTACTTCAGAAATTGGAGATCCATCTTTAATAATATCGCAAATAAACGGGTTCACATAATATGCAAATGTAGATTTCAAACTTTTCATACCTTCAAACGTAGGTTTTTAAAATCTGGTTGCAATTCTTCCAAATTTTCTTTGCATTCGTCTGTCTTTTCTTTGATATTAATTATAATTGCTGTTACTCTCGGTAAATGATAAATATTTTATTATTAAGATCATATATCAAAAGCTGAAGTTTAGCTTCAAAACTGATTACAGTTTGTGACAAATCAATAATTTGTTTTTCCTTTTCTTGTAAAGCCAAAATAATTTCAAAATTGACGGTGTGTTTTGGCATTTGTTCTGATTAAATTCGCAATGTTCCACACATTTTCGTTTTTGAAGTACTTCGATATAAGATGCTCAAGGTGGATTATAGAATGAATAGGTAAGAAAAGTAGAATTTTAGGATCATTGTTTAAAACACCAATGAGACCTTAGTTTTTCCATATCATTACAGGCACTCCGTCAGTCCCAACACTTAACGGGTTTATCACGAGTCAATTCAAACCTGTCCGTTACTTCTTCAAGTACATTTCTAGCATCGATACCGAGAATTGTTTCGATAAGAACTACTAGGTCTAACATTCATTCCTTCACAATTTACGCCTGAAGATACATAGTGGACACAAACGACTAACTGTAGAACATAAGGAATGTCTGTTGACTTGTTGAGAGCTAAACTAAATGCAAAACAGCATTTTAAACATATTTACTAATTGCGCCAATTCGACGTTCAGATGTACGACGTGATAAAGGAACCTTTGCGAGAAATTTATGGAGTTTTGTAGTATCTGGATCCAAATCTTTAACCTATCCTTCCACGTTTCTTTTAATAAATTATCATTCTCCATATGGGCGTTTGGCAAGAGCAATATTCCAAGCTATCAAACAACTAGCTTCGTTTGCTTTGTAATCTTCGCGGCTAAAAGAAGACAAAAGTCCTTGTTGTTTAAAATGAGATTGCAAGGACTTGAATTTCTCTGTTCTCAATTTGTATTAGTAGATATAGAATTGAAAAGTGGGGATGACTTTCTTCGAAATGTCGACGTAAATTGCTTAATTTGTGATTTCCAATTGTAACTTTACAAATTAGACGCAACGATTTTCCGTCACTGTCAAAACAAAATTTTCTGCCCATTCTTCTTGAAAGAATCTATTCTCTTGTGCGTATTTTCATTTTTTGATACTTGACAAGGTCATGTTATCAAGAAATTAAATTAAATTAAATTCCCAAGTCTGAAATTGAAACAAAATAATTAAATTAATTTAAGGAACAATTACACTCTCTAAATAAGTTTAAATTGCTCCAAAAATAACTACGTAGCAGATTTTTTGAAAAAACATGAAATAAGACACTTAGTTGAACTATCACTTAAAAAAACGACCACCCTTAAAAGTTGGTAGACTATCCTGCGCAGGGTGGTCTATTGATACACAAGTCGGCTAATTTAGCGCCAGCAAATTAATTACGCGTGGATTTATACTAACCAAACTGCTGGAATGAATAATAATTTATTTGAACTATCTACTGGTAAACAAAAAGGCCGCATTCTAACTACCATCTACGCAAACGAAAGTGTATATTACGCGATACAAAACGAGAATAAACACACTAGACTCCACTATACATCGACCCTAGGACTACTACTTCGCTCCAAGAACTTCCCTGGTGTCGACCAACATGTCTGGTGGTTAAGGTGTCAGCCTCTAGATCGAAAGGATCCTGATTCGATTCCGGGTCAGTGCATGGATATCACTTAGGGTATGCTCTAGAGGCGGTTGGTTCACCTTAAATATATCGTGGCCAAAAGTCCTCACGGTGGGTTGGCGTTGAAGTTTGGAGAGGGGGTGCCAGCTCAGGTATTGAGTCACCATCTGAATGTGGTTCAATGAGGTGGTGTTGTCGTCGGATCTTTCCTTTAGGGGACTGATCCCGGACCGTCGTCAATAGCCCGTTGTGTTGCTCTAGTACGACGTTAATCTTCCAGCTGTCGCGCCCTGCACACCAACTTGAAAGTTCGCGGGTATTATAAACACTATTTCAAAATGTAAAATGTATTAAAATTTAAAATGTAAAGGGTGTTAAATCTTACATGTAAAGGGTGTATTTATTGAAATTATGCTTTGAATAATATCAATAAAATTTATTTAAATAAAGGCTATTAAAATTTTTGTATTTTTCTTTATTTTATATATAATACACAAAATGCACATATAAGGCCTTAAACAAATTCCCAAAGAATTGTATAAATGAGGTGAAAATTAAAGGAATTAAATTGTCGATGTAGTTAATGAATTATTTAAATTTAATTAACATAAAAAATAATAAGTAACACAATAAAAATTTATTGTAACAAAAAAAAAAAAAACACGATGTAATAAATACTTACCTTAACGGTCGCGCGTGTCTGCTAAATACAAATGACGGATTTGCAGGAGACCTATTAACACCTCAAAATTCAAATTATGACTGAAAGTTATCCTAAGTGAGCGGGAGGTATAGCCAAGAGCGAGTATTTGTAGTGCTATTTGGTCTAAAACTGTATAACTAAAATAACACTCTAGTGTATATCGCACATACGCGCGACCGCTGAAAGGTTAATTAAATATCAACAAAACAAAATTCCAAGAACTTCCCTGTGAATGAACTACTTCGACTTTGGACTTGTTACTCGCCTCCTTTTCGACCAATTACCTCCAGGACACGAGCTCGAGTACAAGCACCGACGACCCCTAGAAAGACCAATCAACGAAAGACCTTTCGAAGCGATTTCGTACGACTTGTAGACTTCATTAACCGGTTCAACCGAAGACCTAATATCGAAGCGACTACGTACGATTTCAAAGATTCACTTACTCAATTTTACAAAATTGTTGAAACAAGATCTTAAATAATAATAATAAGCATTATTACTATAAACGGATTTAAATTTTCAATGAGAGCTGTACGTAACTTCACAAAGATCCGCATTTAACTCAATGACGAGCCCCATTTGACCATCTCTATACATATTATTCACTTAACATCTTATGCAATTATTGAAGAGTAAAATAAAGCGAATACCTTTGTTTGCACAAACACAACGTCGATGTTTCTGAATACGTATTTGACTCAACGTTATTTTCTATTATTAAAGCTGAAATACTGCCACAGATAGAAATATTGAATACACCTAATGCTTGAAATTCTGAAGGAGTTCGATCGTTCTCGAATTGATGAGATAGAAATGCACTGATGAAAATGGAAGAGTAGTTCTCATCCATGAATACACAGTCCGAAAACAAATCATTACGTTAACAACAGATAGAGAAATTTCCGGTACATTTAATTGCATTATCGGAATAACCGAACATTAATTATTAGATTAGGAAATGATTTAATTTGAGCTACTTCAATAGAATTTATATGCAAAAGAACTGTCAGCTGCAGTTAAAAGTTAGCCAAATATTATCGAAAAATTTATTTGTTGAAAACTACAGCTTTGAATGATCAAAAACATAGTTAGAGGTATGTAGATAACGATATGATAGTAGTCAAAAAGCTGTTGTCTCAGTGTTCTGTTCTCTTTGCAACGTGCAGGAAGCACAAAAACGTTAATCCCAAATAAACGTCGGGTAATGCCTTCTTAAATCTCCTGAAAGGTTTTTTTCAAGATATCTCGCCATCTTGACATTGCCGATTTTTTTATATGATGAGATTAATATCTGGTCGGTTTTCTTCTAATGACGAGATATATCGTCCATAACGACATGATAATGGTTTTACCTCGTCAAAAAAATGCCAGGAGGGTTAACGGCTACAGCAGTACTCAATAATTAATCAACCCGTGTACGTGTACAATATTTATACCGAGGTTAGTGTAATTAAAAACGATATTAAATCAAGACATGAATTCAGTTCAATATATATTTTGTCAGAGATTTGACATGTTGAGCACGCAGTCAGAAGAAAAAGGATGGCCGTTGACAGGAACAAGGCCTCCAACTTTAATAAGACCCAACAATAAGATTTCAGATATTATTTTTATACTTATCGGTTTTTTTTCTATTCTCTTTTCTTTATGTTAACCATCTAAATAGGTTCAATCACTTCCTCTTATCCAACCGTTACGAAACCGTCAGTGTACCATGCATGATATCTAACCAAATTTGACCACACATCTAGACCAATAGAATCTTTTCTAGTCTCTTTTCAATAGATGTTATTATTAAGTCGTGCATGTTGTGGGGAAACGCCTGCCTCAAGCGCCAATTTGTTTCACAGCCGAACTGTGCTTAACACTAGAAGCGCCATTGGGGTCATTTTGACCCTTTTTTCCAATCTCCTATGCATTATTTGACCTTACAGTTGAACATCGAAGCTCATATCTTTTGATTTTTCTTAAAATGCTTCCAAGTGTACTGTGACAAGTTTTCATATTTATATTGTTATTTTTAAATTAAATAATCAAAGAAATACATAGAACAGCCAACAGGGGTCATTTTGACCCTCATAAGAAAAATGACCGATTTACAAGTAAATGTATGTTTTCAAAATACCGATACCTCATTTTTGTTTTCTGCGCATAGGGAAACTGGCACCACAAAATTTGGTTTGATTGTGATGAGTATCGCGACAGTTAGCGAGTTCGCTCTAAGCTCCCTGACTGTTCTCTGAAATGCGCTTGCATCTTAGCAGCGCTGGTATGCTACATAGCTCTTGGAGGGAAACCAGCCCTGCTATAGCTACTATCGAGAACGAAACTCGACGCCACTTTCCGCAGTTGTGTTTTCGGTGATATTGATTTCGACCAGAGTGTAAACATTTTCCCATTTAAACAATGTTTAAAGGATTGAGTACACAGGAGGCCTCCTGAAGCCATTAGATTCAGACATCAGTGATTCACATATATAATATATATATATATATATATGTGTGTGTGTGTGTGTTTGTGTGTGTGTGTGTGAATCACTGATGTCTGAATCTAATGGCTTCAGGAGGCCTCCTGTGTACTCAATCCTTTAAACATTGTTTAAATGGGAAAATGTTTATATATAATGTTATATATATATATATATATATATATATATATATATATATTATATATATATATATATATATATATATATATATATATATATATATATATATATATATATACTATGAGATGAGGAACTCGTAAGTGGCCCCCTTCATGATTTATATAACGTCCTTGACATTGCTGCACTCAAAGTCGAAATGTGCTTAAGCAATAGGCAATTTACGTGTGACCTCACTGAATTGTGTGAGAAGCTATTCCTTAGTTGAGTAGACAGAAGACCAAACAATAAACTGAAATAACAAATATGCGCTAATGCCTATTGTGGAAGTGTTTTTTGTTTACGTTTCAGCACACACACACCTCTCTCTCACTCTCTTCTCACTCTCTATCACCCAATCTACCGAACACTCGTTCAAAACCACCTGCTTCAAGCGCCAACTCGTTTCACAGCCGAACTGTGCTTAGGCAATAGGCAATTCACGTGTGACCTCACTAAATTGTGGGAAAAGATATCCCCTCAACGAGTAGACGGAAAAGATATCCAAAGCACCAGAACCGGAAACCCGATACAGCCGGACGGCCGCACAATGCCATTACGACGCATGATATTCGTATTCCTCAACTCAAATCGCGCTTCCAACTGAATAAACATGGCCACCCAGAAAATCCGAAGAGGAGATGAAAGCTTTCGCAACCCGCAGGGGGTCGTGTTTAGTCCCGCTGAATTTTAATTACCTGTTGTGTCATCCGCGAATGCTTCATGTTGGTTCTCTGGACATCCTGTAATTATGCACCGCTCCGGCCTTGATGAGACGACTCCGGGGTCGCCATCCACCTGACGATATCCATGTCGTCGTCCAAAGCGGTTCTTCGCGAGTCTGCTCGGATATCTGGAAGCGTAATCACGCCGTGAGCTGTGGGATATTTGCGTACGTAAAGTGGAATGTGTGAGGGTAATTTGTTTTTGTCCGTTACGCAAATGGGGTTTGTTTTCCCGTCTAAGTGTCGTCTCGAGACGCAGGGAAATGAAGTGGAATGAGCAGTTAATTAACTGCTACCGAGGCTCTGGGAAGTATTGTTTATTGTTCTTCCGAGACATTGCGCTCGTTGGGGTCGTTTTCGACGTGGCAGGTTGCGTAGTAGTTCGTGTTGGGTGAAATGCGCGTAAATGTAAGCTGAATTACTCATCGTAGGGGTTAACAAAAATATATCCGTGCTGAAACCTGCAGTCTTGCCTGAGTGATTTCTGGAAAGTTCGGAGTGTCTTGGCCGATACTATCGTTCCTACGATTCTTAACGAGCCACGGTTGCCAACTTTAAAGAGTGACTGATTAGCAAACAGATGGTTCTGAGTTCAAATTTAACTCAAAACTATCTTGCAAAGAAGGGAGGGGGTGCACGTTAAATCTCTCTTTTCTGCAAATGTACACACGTTGGCCTGGTGTGGAAGTTTGGATAGTGAGGTGTCATCTCAGGTGTCGATCTCGTCTCTTGACCGTGGTTAAAAATTACGAAATTTTGTTCTCGGAACCTTCTATTAGAAATTGATACTGGACCGTCATCAATAGCCCAATAGTTGTGATTCTCCAGTTGAACATCAATGAATTACCATTGCCATCGAACCGTCTTGACCAACAGAATGTTTTTTGGGATTCTTTCAACTAATAGATTTGATTGGTAGTAGGTAGGTACACAGTTGACGAGGTCATACCTGTATGGACAGCCTACCTTCCAAACCTCGAGACTACGGGAACGTTAGTACAATTGAGACCATGCAAGATCAAACGTTTACCAGTCCACGTGTACATGATCGTGTTTGGTTGGATCAAGTTTCGAAACATCTGGTAGGTAATAAGTTACTCTTGATACCAAGCTATCGCTGCCGTATTGCTTGTTTGGTATTTTTTAATTAACGTCTCACCGGTGCCCTCGCAACTATCTATAATATTTGTTTGGAGATTTCTGAAAGTTCCTGTTGCTTTTGCTCCCCTCCCCCCATTTGCTTTATATTTATACATAATTTGTTTTGACAATTTAAATTGACTACAAATGTTTCTCTTAAAAGTCATTATTCAGAGAAAATGAAACATAAGTAATTCTGCTGAAATTTCAATTGGGATTATGTACATGTCTATAGTGAAATTGTTTGATTTTGTTAATACAAAACTTAACATTTTGTGGAAGTAATGAGCCTTGATACAGTTAATATTCACAAAACCATGCTTCCAAAAATAGTGCCTACCTCAGAAAGGATATTTGTTTCATCGATTTTGTGACGTTTGATAACTGTATTCTTCTTGTATATACATTTTCGGAGTCATTTCTATTTGTATATCCTAAATTAACGTACACCTGCGCTGGTTTCTGTATAAGTAGCACTACCTTGTGTCTTACAGTTCCTCGTATATCCAAATATGACTATAAAGAATTCTGCTCAATAGTTATAAAAGAATGATTTGGTAAAAAAGAAACATACATTGAAGCGGACTGATTAAGTTGTTTGGGCATATTTGGCCGCGCTGCGACAAACAATGTCAAGTAGACACATACAAGAAAAAATTTTCTAATTCAGACAATCGAGTTACTTTGTTTTGAAAGAGCCAATAAGTTAAATTTTGGGATTGATGGTAGAGCGCAAACAAAGCGCTTCCACAACTGGTATAATGGAGCGCGGTTTCTGGTTCTATGCTATTTGTACGCTTCTGACATCCATAGCAATGAGAATGAGTTGGCAGAGTAAAAGCGAATATACGCGGTAATCGTCATTCTCGATTTGCGTAAAACGCCTTTCTAATGCACTTTCCCACTTATTCCAAAATCGACTCGTTCAAGGACGACTGCTTTTTCGACGGAGCCTCGCTGTACACCCATGGACGAACCAAACTTGATAGGGAGCGGAAAATGTCTTGCAGACTTACAACCAAGAAGATTCAAACTAGTGCCTCTTACAACTGGTACCGGTTTTGACGAGATATCTCACCACCAAAGTACTATTAACTTTTCGATTCTGACGAGATAAAGATCTGATTAGTATTGTTATGATCACGATATATTTCGTCTATTAAGATTTAGTCAGTTTTGCAAATGACTACATATACCCTATAACAAAAATCGACACATCAAGGAGGAATTGTCAGGAGTTGTGCCGTGCTCGATTCACTTGGAACTAATACAGTCTTTAGTGACGAGTCAAGTTTCCAACTATGTCCTGACGACAACATACACGTCCATGCCAACGTAGAGATCCTGGATCCTGGCCCTACTATGTTAGGACGTTATGGTCTGGGGTACCATCTCCTTTGATAGCCCTTTGGTAGTCATGACTGGATAATTTAAAGTACAATAGTACGTATGCGACATTGTGCGACCGGTTTTGTTACCTTTTGAGACACCACTGACTTATTTTCCGACAAGATAATGCCCGGCCGCACACTGCTCGTGTTGCTATGAATTGTCTTCAAGCTTTCTTAACACTTCCTTGGCCAGCTAGGACTCCTGATCTCTCTCCTCCATAGAACAAATTTGGGACGTTATGGAAAGGCGATTGTAAACATGCCAGAATGGTGACCATTAAGCCCGAAATCTGGAGACAATTTGTCAAGAAATTTAGTCTATGCCACGTCGGTTGACAGCTTGCATTCAGGACAGAAGTGGACCAACGTTTTATTTACTTCCTCAGTTTGTAACGGTCAAACTGAGTAAATAACTGAGTCAAATAAGTCATTCAATTGTTCCAAAGTTATAATTATTTATTTTTCTATGTATTTTCTTCACATCCACCATTTGTATCGCAATTGTACAACTCTTTCTTGGTGCGTCGAATATCTTTTATTATAGAGTGTATATAGCGCGTAAGACTCAAGCAGCCTCCTTTTGAGTGAAAAACCAGCAGAATTTAAGAGTCGAATAGGGAATTTACTTCTTCGTTTTCTAAATAATTATATTTTTAAAAAAACATTGTATTCCATTTCTATCACACAGTGTGCTGTTCATCGTTTGCCGTCTCCGGATTGGTTGCTTTTTCTTCGGAATGGGATTTTATTTTTAGGACTGTCTGGCACAGAGAATATACTTCCTTAATGCTAAACTCCCTCACTTGATTCTGACGTAAATCAAAGTACTTCTGAAGGGAAATTCCCTCCGTCCATTTCTTAACATTCGAAAAGGAATAAAAAGTCCGTTCCAAAATCGAAAATGAACTATGCAGAGTTCCTGTAAACAAGATCAAACAAAACATTAGTCGGATGAAAGGAAAATCACGAATGCAACAAGAACAGATAAGGTGAGGGACATCGACTTTTCTTCTCAAATCTCTTTCGGCAGCCATCTATGGTCACGGAAATTACATATTTGAACAGGGCGAGTCCCCTTGAGCAGTGCTGACAAACCAATCTGGTGGTTAATGTGTTGCAACGGAAAAAGCTATAGAATAGGTAATTGGTAATTTTAGTT
Source organism: Metellina segmentata (assembly GCA_947359465.1). Classification (NCBI taxonomy): domain Eukaryota; kingdom Metazoa; phylum Arthropoda; class Arachnida; order Araneae; family Tetragnathidae; genus Metellina; species Metellina segmentata. Next base: position 115,017,093 of record OX375879.1, on the reverse strand, counting down.
AACGTCGTACTAGAGCAACACAAAGGGCTATTGATGACGGTCCGGGATCAGTCCCTTAAGGGAAAGATCCAAGGACTACACCTCGTAATTTTGAACCACGGTCAGATGACGAAGCAACACCTGAGCTGGCACACCACTCTCCAAACTTCCACACCAACCCATTGTGAGGTCTTTCGGCCACGACAGATTTAAGGTGCACCAGCCGTCTCTACACCATACGCTTACAAACATCCATGCCCGGACCCGGATTCGAACCAGGAACCTTCCGATCTAGAGGCTAACACCTTAACCACTATACCGGTTGGTCGGTACGACGGTCCGGGATCAGTCCCTTAAGGGAAAAGATTCGAGGACAACACCTCGTAATTTCGAACCACGGTCAGATGACGAAGCAACACCTGAGCTGGCACCCCACTCTCCAAAGCCGGATGGGAAGAGTAACGAATATGATTTGATATTGGGTTTCTATGGAGGAAGCGTTACGGATTCGTAACCTTAAGGTTGCGAGTTTGAATCCAACTAAATACCGTCGTGTACAAGGGAGTTCCAAGTTAAAACCACTGTGGTGTCAAATGTCCTCGCGTCACTGACTGTGGAAGTTTGGAGATTGAGGTGCCTGCTCAAGTGTTGTGACCTCAGTTCAACATTTCGAGGTGTTGCTCTGGGATATTTTCCTTCAGGATTGATCCCGGACGGTCTCCAATAGCTCATTGTATTGTTACAGTACTATGTAATTAAAATACATATAATCGGGATTGCTTACAGACCGTCGCAAATATCCGGTTGCTCCAGAAAGATGCTTATTCTACTACGAAGCTTAACTACGATCAAAGAGCGTCTGATTGCAGCACCTGAACTGATGATTAATTTCGTACCGGTTAATTTTATTTGTTTACAATTATCTCATACCATTAGCCAATGTATCAGTATACGAATATAAGCGCTATATACTAGCGCTTGCGTCATAAAAAACTCCAACCAACCAAAAGATATAAAATTGATAGGGGAAGCATTGAGAGTGGTTCATGCACAGTGATACCTCAACTAACCAACCAAACCAACTGAGTTAAAATTGTTAACCAAAGAGTAAATGCAAAAGTAAAGTTATTACTAGCAATATTTTTATGTTATCAGAATAATGGTGACCAGAACTAGTCCAACCAACCAAAAGATATAAAATTGATAGGGGAAGCATTGAGAGTGGTTCATGCACAGTGCAACCTCAACTAACCAACCAAACCAACTGAGTTAAAATTGTGACCAAAGAGTAAATGCAAAATTAAAGTTATTACTAGCAATATTTTTATGTTATCAGAATAATGGTGACCAGAACTAGTCCAACCAACCAAAAGATATAAAATTAATAGAGGAAGCATTGAGAGTGGTTCATGCACAGTGCAACCTCAACTAACCAACCAAACCAACTGAGTTAAAATTGTGACCAAAGAGTAAATTCAAAAGTAAAGTTATTACTAGCAATATTTTTATGTTATCAGAATAATGGTGACCAGAACTAGTCCAACCAACCAAAATATATAAAATTGATAGGGGAAGCATTGAGAGTGGTTCGTGCACAGTGCAACCTCAACTAACCAACCAAACCAACTGAGTTAAAATTGTTAACCAAAGAGTAAATGCAAAAGTAAAGTTATTACTAGCAATATTTTTATGTTATCAGAATAATGGTGACCAGAACTAGTCCAACCAACCAAAAGATATAAAATTGATAGGGGAAGCATTGAGAGTGGTTCATGCACAGTGCAACCTCAACTAACCAACCAAACCAACTGAGTTAAAATTGTGACCAAAGAGTAAATTCAAAAGTAAAGTTATTACTAGCAATATTTTTATGTTATCAGAATAATGGTGACCAGAACTAGTCCAACCAACCAAAATATATAAAATTGATAGGGGAAGCATTGAGAGTGGTTCGTGCACAGTGCAACCTCAACTAACCAACCAAACCAACTGAGTTAAAATTGTTAACCAAAGAGTAAATGCAAAAGTAAAGTTATTACTAACAATATTTTTATGTTATCAGAATAATGGTGACCAGAACTAGTCCAACCAACCAAAAGATATAAAATTGATAGGGGAAGCATTGAGAGTGGTTCATGCACAGTGCAACCTCAACTAATCAACCAAACCTACTGAGTTAAAATTGTGACCAAAGAGTAAATGCAAAAGTAAAGTTATTACTAGCAATATTTTTATGTTATCAGAATAATGGTGACCAGAACTAGTCCAACCAACCAAAAGATGTAAAATTGATAGGGGAAGCATTGAGAGTGATTCATGCACAGTGCAACCTCAACTAACCAACCAAACCAACTGAGTTAAAATTGTGACCAAAGAGTAAATGCAAAAGTAAAGTTATTACTAGCAATATTTTTATGTTATCAGAATAATGGTGACCAGAACTAGTCCAACCAACCAAAAGATATAAAATTGATAGGGGAAGCATTGAGAGTGGTTCATGCACAGTGCAACCTCAACTAACCAACCAAACCAACTGAGTTAAAATTGTGACCAAAGAGTAAATGCAAAAGTAAAGTTATTACTAGCAATATTTTTATGTTATCAGAATAATGGTGACCAGAACTAGTCCAACCAACCAAAATATATAAAATTGATAGGGGAAGCATTGAGAGTGGTTCGTGCACAGTGCAACCTCAACTAACCAACCAAACCAACTGAGTTAAAATTGTTAACCAAAGAGTAAATGCAAAAGTAAAGTTATTACTAGCAATATTTTTATGTTATCAGAATAATGGTGACCAGAACTAGTCCAACCAACCAAAAGATATAAAATTGATAGGGGAAGCATTGAGAGTGGTTCATGCACAGTGCAACCTCAACTAATCAACCAAACCTACTGAGTTAAAATTGTGACCAAAGAGTAAATGCAAAAGTAAAGTTATTACTAGCAATATTTTTATGTTATCAGAATAATGGTGACCAGAACTAGTCCAACCAACCAAAAGATATAAAATTGATAGGGGAAGCATTGAGAGTGGTTCGTGCACAGTGCAACCTCAACTAACCAACCAAACCAACTGAGTTAAAATTGTGACCAAAGAGTAAATGCAAAAGTAAAGTTATTACTAGCAATATTTTTATGTTATCAGAATAATGGTGACCAGAACTAGTCCAACCAACAAAAATATATAAAATTGATAGGGGAAGCATTGAGAGTGGTTCGTGCACAGTGCAACCTCAACTAACCAACCAAACCAACTGAGTTAAAATTGTTAACCAAAGAGTAAATGCAAAAGTAAAGTTATTACTAGCAATATTTTTATGTTATCAGAATAATGGTGACCAGAACTAGTCCAACCAACCAAAAGATATAAAATTGATAGGGGAAGCATTGAGAGTGGTTCATGCACAGTGCAACCTCAACTAACCAACCAAACCTACTGAGTTAAAATTGTGACCAAAGAGTAAATGCAAAAGTAAAGTTATTACTAGCAATATTTTTATGTTATCAGAATAATGGTGACCAGAACTAGTCCAACCAACCAAAATATATAAAATTGATAGGGGAAGCATTGAGAGTGGTTCGTGCACAGTGCAACCTCAACTAACCAACCAAACCAACTGAGTTAAAATTGTTAACCAAAGAGTAAATGCAAAAGTAAAGTTATTACTAGCAATATTTTTATGTTATCAGAATAATGGTGACCAGAACTAGTCCAACCAACCAAAAGATATAAAATTGATAGGGGAAGCATTGAGAGTGGTTCATGCACAGTGCAACCTCAACTAACCAACCAAACCAACTGAGTTAAAATTGTGACCAAAGAGTAAATGCAAAAGTAAAGTTATTACTAGCAATATTTTTATGTTATCAGAATAATGGTGACCAGAACTAGTCCAACCAACCAAAATATATAAAATTGATAGGGGAAGCATTGAGAGTGGTTCGTGCACAGTGCAACCTCAACTAACCAACCAAACCAACTGAGTTAAAATTGTTAACCAAAGAGTAAATGCAAAAGTAAAGTTATTACTAGCAATATTTTTATGTTATCAGAATAATGGTGACCAGAACTAGTCCAACCAACCAAAAGATATAAAATTGATAGGGGAAGCATTGAGAGTGGTTCATGCACAGTGCAACCTCAACTAATCAACCAAACCTACTGAGTTAAAATTGTGACCAAAGAGTAAATGCAAAAGTAAAGTTATTACTAGCAATATTTTTATGTTATCAGAATAATGGTGACCAGAACTAGTCCAACCAACCAAAAGATATAAAATTGATAGGGGAAGCATTGAGAGTGGTTCGTGCACAGTGCAACCTCAACTAACCAACCAAACCAACTGAGTTAAAATTGTGACCAAAGAGTAAATGCAAAATTAAAGTTATTACTAGCAATATTTTTATGTTATCAGAATAATGGTGACCAGAACTAGTCCAACCAACCAAAATATATAAAATTGATAGGGGAAGCATTGAGAGTGGTTCGTGCACAGTGCAACCTCAACTAACCAACCAAACCAACTGAGTTAAAATTGTTAACCAAAGAGTAAATGCAAAAGTAAAGTTATTACTAGCAATATTTTTATGTTATCAGAATAATGGTGACCAGAACTAGTCCAACCAACCAAAAGATATAAAATTGATAGGGGAAGCATTGAGAGTGGTTCATGCACAGTGCAACCTCAACTAATCAACCAAACCTACTGAGTTAAAATTGTGACCAAAGAGTAAATGCAAAAGTAAAGTTATTACTAGCAATATTTTTATGTTATCAGAATAATGGTGACCAGAACTAGTCCAACCAACCAAAATATATAAAATTGATAGGGGAAGCATTGAGAGTGGTTCGTGCACAGTGCAACCTCAACTAACCAACCAAACCAACTGAGTTAAAATTGTTAACCAAAGAGTAAATGCAAAAGTAAAGTTATTACTAGCAATATTTTTATGTTATCAGAATAATGGTGACCAGAACTAGTCCAACCAACCAAAAGATATAAAATTGATAGGGGAAGCATTGAGAGTGGTTCATGCACAGTGCAACCTCAACTAATCAACCAAACCTACTGAGTTAAAATTGTGACCAAAGAGTAAATGCAAAAGTAAAGTTATTACTAGCAATATTTTTATGTTATCAGAATAATGGTGACCAGAACTAGTCCAACCAACCAAAAGATATAAAATTGATAGGGGAAGCATTGACAGTGGTTCATGCACAGTGCAACCTCAACTAACCAACTAAACCAACTGAGTTAAAATTGTGACCAAAGAGTAAATGCAAAAGTAAAGTTATTACTAGCAATATTTTTATGTTATCAGAATAATGGTGACCAGAACTAGTCCAACCAACCAAAAGATATAAAATTGATAGGGGAAGCATTGAGAGTGGTTCATGCACAGTGCAACCTCAACTAACCAACCAAACCAACTGAGTTAAAATTGTGACCAAAGAGTAAATGCAAAAGTAAAGTTATTACTAGCAATATTTTTATGTTATCAGAATAATGGTGACCAGAACTAGTAGCAACGTGACCCTTCGACTAATTTTGCCTGCCGATTGGAAACGAACATTCAACATCTGATTGGTTCATCGAATGGGAAAACGCTCCCATCCATTGATACATCCTCTGATTGGTTCGAGCGACATAGTAGACTTCGCCAATCTCACCATTTTCGTCAACACTTTATAGAAATGCGCATTCACATGTATACTCTGCCATAATATATATCGCCAAACAAGCGATGAAATTCGAAATCGTTCATTCCTCAGGGGCACATCTTCTTTAGGTATGTACAGACATCAAAACTCCAGGTGTCTGAGTGATCTTTATTCACCTTCATTTTAATCCACGCCCACCCTAATGCTTATTGCTTTTTCTTCCTTCATTTTGCTGTCTCTCTTATGATTGGAGCAGCTAGATAAAACATCCCTTGCGCTAATGACCCGAAAAGAACCATTGAAGCAACCAACCAAATAGGACAATCGAGTCATTTTTCCACAGAGAAGTCACGTGAATACTAGTCGATGTGGTGGTCACACGCATTGAAGCTTCTCTCAATATCAATGCTCAGTCTGCTTATACACTATATAACAAAAAAAATCGAAGCAGCAGGAAAGTTTAGAATTACAGTGGTGCCGGACTCGATACACTTGGAACCGCGCTGACTGGGGAAGTATACTCTTAAGTGTCGAGTCCCGTTTCCAACTGTGTCCTCACAACAACCGCAGACGCTCAGGGCAGCGTGGGGATCTTGACCTTACTATCATACTCCACACATATTCACAATAGAGCGTTATGGTGTGGGTTGCCATCTACTTTGATAGCCGGACCCCTTTGGTAGTCCTTTCTGGCACACTTACAACACAGCTGTACGTAGACGTCATTTTACGACCGGTTGTGATAACGTTCCTTCTGCGACACCCCGGATTTACTTTTCTACAAGACAATGCCCGGCCGCACACGACACGTGTTGCAATGAACTGTTCCCAACACTTCCTTGGTCTGCTAGTTCTAATAATCTCTCACACATAGAGCACATTTGGGACGATAGCAACCATCCCGAAATGTTGACCATGTAGCCCGACGGTTGGAGACCGTTCGTCAAGAAATTCCGATGGACACCATCCGGGAACTTTTTCAGTCTATACCACGCCGGGCGACATCTTGCATCCGAGCCAGAGGTGGATTAACACGTTATTGTCTCCCTTCCTGTGTAACGGTTAAACTCTGAATTAAATCTTTTAATTGTGTTCTGAAATTTTACTCATTTTTTTTTGTATATGTCCTTCACATCCACCTATTTTTATCGCAATCGGTAACTCATTCTTGGTGCGTTGATTTTTTTTTGTTATAAAGTGTATTTTACGCTTGTGAAAGTGGCAAGATCTGGCCATTGCATTTTGGGAAACCAACTGACAAACCCGATATCCGGATGGCAGGTTTCGATCTCACATTCATTTATGTCAAATGGACATAAATGGCACCACCTGTCCTCTGCCCTGCTTTTCACGCCAGATCTACGAGCCGATACTTAACTGTTGAATGAGTGCATGCGAGTTCTACACATTACATTAAGAAAAACGAGTGAAACAAAAACGCGTCTTTGTTCCTGTTTTTCGGAGAAACGGCTAATGGAGATGGGTTTTGCATCCTCTTTGCGATGTCTCATCTTATCCGCATTATCGATAAATTGACAGCGGAGATGTTTCTCGAGATTGTCCGCCGAGAACAATGCGAAGAGGAAAATAACAGCAGCAAATTGAAAAACGAAAGCTTGCTAAATTTTCGAAATGCATTAAGTAATGCACGGGGGCCCCCCCGACTCCGATCGGAACCAAAGTGGCGCACAAATGAACACACGACGTCTAAGCAATGATTCCGATGCCGAGGGAATCCGATAAAAAAATGGAGCATTAGTATGAAAAATAATGGAAATGATAAGACACACATTTGTTTGCTTTTTGCGGCCCTTTAAATAAAAATCTATTTGCATTCCGGCTGCTATGGGTGAAGATATGTCGCAGTGGCCTTAAATTAATGCGTTTAATTTTTGAAGGATCGATTGTAGACAACGGATTGGGAACTTGTTGGAGAAAGGTTTGGAAAGGTTGATATACATCGATCTTAGATGGAAACTAAAATGATTGGGAAAAACTTGTACATAGACGAATTTTCTGTAAATATTTATAAACACAAAAATAAAACTCATTCACGACTCGATGCTTCCATAGGTACACAACCCTACAATAATGGACCGGACGGTAACGAATTTGTATATAATCCTACTACTTGTTTAGGGGTGTTTTTAGTCGTATAGACTGGGACCTTTGCATGTTGTTCCTGGTAAATTTAACACCGACGTCTATGTGAACATTTTAGACAATCAGGTTGTTCCTCACCTCTGGTAATTTTATGCAAAGCACGAATGTTACTTCCAGGATGACAACAGTCTATGTCATGTTGCAGCCACTGTCAAGCAGTGGTGTCAAGATATGGATGTAAAACGTATTCCCTGGTCTGCTCACAGTTATGTTACAAACATCATACAACGTTTGTGGGACGAGTTAGAGCGACGCTTACGAACCAGGGAACCACGTCCGAAATCTACAGCAGAGCTAGCGCCATTCTTGCTGCAAGAATGGACGCAAATACCAATAGCTGAGTATCAAAACCTTGTTGAAAGTATGCCCAGAAGGGTTGCTTGTGTAATTGCATCACATGGGGAAATCCCATTATTAAAGCATGTTTTATTACACTTAAACTATCACATCTTGCTGCCCGGTCTATTACTGTAGGGTTGTGTATAGTTAACGATAAATACTGGAGCTGCTATTGTGGTCAGTTACCTGGAGTCTGGACAAGACAGGGTCTAGACAAGAGCTAACTATAGATTTTCGTGGCGCAAACGCCATATATGGCTATGCTTCTTCAAACACGAGACATACGTTATCAAGCTATGGATCCACACTGTCACGTAATGGTCCGAAAGCTGAGCCGATCAACACTAGTACACAGCACAATTACAATTGCAGTATTATGTACTTAAAACATATAGTGTCTGTACTATACACGGGCCCTGGTATCGCGGTTAAATGAGCAACGGATAGCAACCTTGCGAGTTGGAATCCAACTTAAAACCGTCGTGTACAGGAGGAAATAGTGTACATTAAATCTGCTGTGGCCTCAAATGTCCTCACGTTGAAGTGGTTTGAAAATTTGTTGAGTGGGGTGCTTGCTCTGGTGCTATATCCTCATCTGACCCTGGTTCAAAATTACGTAGTGTTGCTCTCGGACTTTCCATTCGGGGATTGATATCGGACCGTCGCCAATAGCTCGTTGTGTTGCTACATTGTAGTGTTAGATAAAATATCTACCTACCTATACCATATACAATCATAAATTTGTGTCCGTTAGTCGCTGGCGCTGCGAAGATAGAAAAATGGGATCCACTCAAACGGTCGGTTCGAACGAGAACACAATAATGCACCTCTGCTCAGCTCATGCTCTGCAACAGTTCACTTAAGAATGATGAAAAATCGAGAAAAACTACTTTAAAATCTTAGTTATGGTAGGAAAAAATAGAAAAATGCAAAATACGACTTATTTGTTGATCGCCACCTTCGAACAACATGAGTGAATGACGGCATCCTAGCCCAGTGTTAACAACCTGTTGAAACAAAATTCCCTCCTCAACTTCTATTTTTTACAGCGACTGTTCCTAAGTTAGATTGTACTTTAGGTACACCATTCTGTTTCAAAATTCGTGACCTTTCATGGAATATTTCAGCCACAACAGCGACTATTACGATGAGGTCTGTATTGAAGTTAATAGTAGTTTCGTGCACGATGTCTTTTATATCTGTACCCAAGATATATATATCAATGTATGATAAAATGGATGATCGTGGAGGCAATGTGCCGGGTTCACTTTGGTTATTGCTTTCATTTCTTAAAGTATTTTTGAGAACGTTTTATTGGTGTATTTATGAATTTGGTTAAACTTGTGCTGTTTTCCTACTTGAATTTTTATACAGTAAGTGTTGAGACACTGATATAATCTCTTACGTGTCTGTTGTAAATACCAATGCCACTTGATTTATCATGTCTCTGTGTAATATAAAATTAAATTTGTTTGTCCATAGAAAGCTCTCCATTTAATCCGACGCCAATACATCAAATATCGAAATACAAATATAATCCAACATATGAATACTTTAAGACTTCCAAATTGCCAAAATGAGTTTGCTAAGATGTCAATTGTCAAAACTTAATATACTTCAAATCTGGCATAACTACGTATCTGCGAACTTAAACTAATTACGTCTTTCACTAGCGTGCAAAACTTGCGAAATCCCTAAGTTCTTAACTTTACAGTGATGTGATATGGATGTGGCAAAATGATACAAAAGCTACTTAGTTACCGAAACGATGGATAAAAACAAAACGCTAGTAAAATAAAAGCGAACACTAAAAAAAAGCTTTGAGTTCATAATTATAATGGTGACACTATACTCGAAACCATGCGATAGAAGGTTAATTATAAAAATTAAATAAAAAAAAGAGAGTGAAGTGATATAGACTTTTAATCACTTTAGAAATCTGAAATTGAGTTTGCGAATACGTTTCTCGTTATAACAGAACATATAGAGGAAATATAAATGTAAAGTAAGAAATGGGGGTTAAACTTTTATGTGCACAGGATCGAATCATGTGGCCAAAATTAGTAGCAACATGCCCCTTAGATTATTTTAGTCTAGTGGGTATACGTATTTATCATCTCATTATTTCACGGGATATGCAAATACGCCCATACATTGAGTCATCATCTGATTGATCTGCACGACACAGTAGTGGTCTGGTGATTACTCGATTTTTGTCACCACTCTATAGAAATCATCGTCCTTAAAATGAAATAGACGGATAATGTGGACGGAATCGCTGACGTAAGATGACTGAAGAATAAATCACAAATCGACTTATCCGATTGGCTATGGAAGCACAGACTAATGTTTCCAATCACCGTGGACTGTCACTTTAACCAATCAATAGTTTAGGATTCTAGCTTTTACCACAACCTTTTGACACATCTTCAAACCGAGTAACTGGAAGAAATAACATTAAATTGCGGGCATATGCTCCGTCTGTTTCATTTTAAGGTGGATGGTAGAAATGCATTTTTCACACATTCTATGTCATAAGATGTTATACTACCAAACAAAGTGATAACATGCCAAAGAGGCCAATCAAATGAATTCTTCACACTGTAGTCACGTGACTACTAGATAACGGTTAGTCAAACTTTCTGAACCTCTTCTCAAACTCAGTTTACTTTATTCCACGTCTATGGCAGAACGCTTTCCTATGCTAGCACCTGGAACGCCACGATTCCAAAACGTTTATATGTTCTAGCTTTCTACTTAATATATTCTATTATACCACCTGCCACGGGATGCTTTGGTAAACTGTAAAGTTGTAACCTTTAAAAAATGTTGCAGTCCTTTTAGATTTGCACGATTATATATTTTAATGGTGTACTTTTATCTGCAATTCATGAATGAAAATCCGAATCAGTATACCTTGAAATTGATAAGAAACTAGGATCCTCCGAAATCCACGCGATTTAATGAAAATTAAATATAACCATCGCTTTGAACCCAAATTTGATAAAAAGAGAAATTTCACTCGTTCATCACAAGGAAAAAATAAGTCAAAAATTCCGGTGACAAGCTATTTTTACTCTTATCTGATGAAAAACTCGGTTGACTTGAACAGGCAGAAAGTTAAATACGTAAAAAAATGTGATACATAGCTCACAAAAAACCCGATAAAAACAAATATTTAAAGAAACACGGTGTGTATTTGAAAAGAAAAAAAAAGATTACCCTTCTTCGTAACGGAAGACTGGCAAGGTGAAAGGCCAAACTTCAAAGATACTGTGTTTCGCTGATATTATGAGACAGTCTGGGTACCAATGAATATATGGAAAGACATAAATCATATTTGGAACCGGGGTTTTGAAAGCTGAGGGGGTGAACGGGTGCAAAATAAAAAGGAAAAAAAAATACCGAATGATTAATTTACTATGACTCGGGGATCAGGGATGAATCAAACCCCGAAACTTAGAAGTTTATGGCCTGAGAGTTGATTTATGAATTGCTGAAATTCTCCCGATAACAATTCTTCTTTTCGTATTTCACTCTGAATGGTATTTCTCGTAGTCGAAACGTTATTCTGCAGAATAATGTGATGAAGTCGCAATTTATCAATCCGAGGAAACGTTTCTGAAAGTGAAAAAGAAGCGTGTTAAGGCGTCGATTTTATAGGGGTAAACAAAACTAAGTCTCAAAAGGACATGTTTAAGAATTCATGATTAATAACAAGACATTAATAATAAATTTAACGTTTTTGCACAAAATTACAGAATTGTACACATATTTGTAACTCTTTTGGGGGCTTCCCTTCGCGTCAAAGACAGCCTTCTAGTGTCAAGCCTCAAAAATTATATGTTACAAAACCCTGTTCCAAACAATCCCCAGTTAACGGTAAGCGGCGTTTCTATTCTTGGATCTGCATTCTCCTTCGGTAAGGTAATTTTAATTAACGTCGTACTAGAGCAACACAACGGGCTATTACTGACGATGCGGGACCGGAACCCTAAGGGAAAGATCCGAGGACGACACTTGCATTCTCCTTCGAGTAATAGGGTAGTTTTGAATCTAAGAGGTGTCTCGTTCTTAACAAAATCGCAAAATCTCGGACGAGATAACTCGTAGAAACATTTGAAGGGTTAATTTTCATTAGCTATGGCACGGTAATGAAACAAAATAAAAAATTGCATAATGCACAAAACAAGCAACGACAACAGTAAAAAGAAATAAATACGACACACACAGAAAAGCCAAGAAGAAAAACAGAAGCTACAACACAAAACGTTCTATTGCCTCTCTATCGGTTTGTTTGTACCAAACACCAGTTTTGAGTAAGTAATGAAATCATGTAAATATACATCAGAGTGGCTAAACCTTGATTTACAATAACATATTTACTACTACAGAAATTAGCTTATTTATATCAACAATAATTTAACTTATTTCCACAGAAGCCAGCGATGTAGAAAGCTCGAATGAATCTAAAACTCTAAACGAACGTTACTTCTTTTGTTCTTAATTTCTACACGTTCGTAGCTCACAAGAAAAATTTCGAAGCTCCAATCGGAAGGTCAGAACACAAGAACAGTTGCCATTGTTGGTCAATTTGGAGGCCATTCCGAAGAATTAAGCATCTGACGTCACCGCATGGTCTTTTACTAAGCAGGTTATTTATTATTCAGCTGTTACCTGGATACAGTCTTGCATCTACACCTCCAAATACCTAGTCACCTCAGAAAGTCCATGGAGGATTCTAAATCAAATAACCAAGTGGTCCCAATTACTTCTCCATAATTGCAGAGGGGGCGGCAAAGCTCTGTGCAGTTGTCTGAGCGATGAAGCAGTCAAGTTCGGTTACCAGGAGGAATGTCGCGAACTTCTTTACCGATACTTGTCAGATACATTCTTAAAACATTCACTTTTCCATCATTTTGTATTTGGTACAGAGTTATACGTAACTCTGAATATTCACTCAGCACTGCCATACATGTTTTCTCGCTTGAATAACATAACCTAACACTAACGGTCTAGTAGGACTTCGTGTATCTGAAAATGACCATCGACAGACAAATTAAACCAACCTTAACCTTAATATTAGGTACTCGTATGTCTAATGTCAGGTTGTCTTCACACAGTATCCAGGTCTGTTAGACACTTACTGTACTTCAGCATCTCGCACACCACTTGTAATGCCTTTGAGATATCCGTTTCGGAAACAATGAACCACTATAGAATAACATGCACGAATCAGCTTGACAACAGTAATCGGATTTGATAGACGCAAAATCAGGATTATTACCGTGAAATAATTAGTTAGGTTATGATCCCTTCATGCCTATTCAAAATAGGTACCGCTCAAAGCGACCGAACTTACACAGCGTCAAAAAACAAAACATTATAAAGTAAAAGTCATATCGAAATGAAACAGCAGTGCGATTTATATTAAGCGATAAACAAATTATCATAATACATCAATTTCAACACTTTACTATTGAAGACTTATTGAAAGCTCATAAATTCATATATCATCCAGAGTTTCAGGCTACGGTTGCACAGCTGGAAGATTAACGAACTTGCAAACGGAGGGTAACGAGTTGAAATCCAACGAAGGACCGTCGTGTACTAAGGATTATGGTGCATATTGAATATGTCTTGGCTTTAAATGTACTAACGTTGTCGTGATGTGGAAGTTTAGAGAATGGGGTGCTAGCTTATGTGGACTTTGTCATCCGAACGTTGGTCAAAATTGCTAGGTATTGTCATATAACCTTTCCCTTCGGGATTGATCCCGAACTGTCATTAATATTCCATTGTGTTTATCCAGTGTGACGTTAATAAAAAGCATACATACTGCATAAAAGCTGTCATGGAAGGATATACACGAATACGTACGTCGTTGCATTGAGTCAAGCAAATCCCTCATGCTATCTTGTAAAATATGAGGCCACACATCCTACTGTTTCAGATTTCTCGTATGGTGCTCCGGATAGCGTAACTGATGACCTAGAATGTCCTAGAAGTGCTCAATGGGAGACATGTGTAATCTCTTTGAACATAGTGTTTTAAAGATGCTATATCGATTTTCACTTATTTAACTGGTATTTAAAGAGGCTATTCTTTCTTATATTTTACTTACCGGTTGTAAGTATTTAGAACAGTAGACAGTGAAATCCTTTCTGAACATTTTTTATAAACTCGAGTGTTTTACTTATATTTAGGCCAGAAGATTGCGGACACATGGAATTTTTACATAAAAACTAGCAATGACAAAAAAAAGGGTTTTTCAGTTGAAACAGATACCACCTGATGTTCTACCGAGATTTCAAATTTTCTATCTAAAAGCTTCCAAATGATTCCCATTGGGTTGCCTTAAAATGTAGTTTGTCGCCGTTTGGCATCCAGGCCAATTTGATGTCATCATATCAACTATCATAAAGAATTCGGAAATTTTGCTTTGGAAACTCTATTGTGGAAGGGTTAAAATCTCATTCTTTAAACAAGTCAACTACATCACGTTTGGAGTACAGGAAGCCCATTTCACCGCATAAAACTACCACTACTTATGCACTCCATACAATAACGGACCGGGCATTAAGATGTAATGATATAAGCGAAATAACACATACTTTAATAGAGGGATGGTCCCCCACGTGCTGCAATTACACTAGCAACCCTTCAGGGCATACTTTCGATGCACAGTTATGGGTATTTGTGTCCATTCCTACTGCAAGAATGTTGCCAGCTCAGTTGCAGATTTCGGAAGTGATTCTCTGGACCGTAAGCGTCACTTTAACTCGTCCCACTAATGTTCTATGGGGTTAAGGTCGGGACTTTGAACAGGCCAGGGAAGAAGTTTTACATCCATATCTTAATAACACTGTTTGACAGAGGCTGCTACAACATGACACGGAGTGTTGTAGTCCTTGAAGTAACATTCGTCCATTCCATAAAATTGCCAGAGCGTAGGAAGAACCTGATTGTTCAAAATGTTCATGTAGGCGTTGGCGTTCAATTGACCAGGAACATCATGCAAAGGTCCCAGGCTATGCCCCGAAAAACACCCCCAAACAAATAGCATGATTTTATGCAAATCCGCTGGCGCCCGGTCCATCATTCTAGGGTAGTGTATAAAGCATAAGAGAAATTACCTCTCACAACATGGTGATTTTAGGAGGGTGAGTTTTTATTTATACA
Organism: Metellina segmentata; assembly: GCA_947359465.1. Taxonomy (NCBI): domain Eukaryota; kingdom Metazoa; phylum Arthropoda; class Arachnida; order Araneae; family Tetragnathidae; genus Metellina; species Metellina segmentata. The sequence continues at coordinate 115,001,764 of OX375879.1, read as the reverse complement.
GAATGTAATACTTGCCTTTCTCTTGACAAGATTGTAGTTTTCACTAGCATTACTGTGAGACTTTTCTGCCTTATGACTGCTCTCCCGGTATGAAGCTACTAGATCAGTTCCATTCATGGTGCAATGACGTTTACCCTGTTTAACTTTACGCTTACACCAAATAACATTGCCCTGTGGTCCTTTTTATTCTGTGGTCAACGAGTTCGTGTTCCATATCCATCGAAGAATTCCAGCCCACAACGGGAACGCGGTTTGTGCACAAAGGAGTGTCAGTAAATTCTAATGAAAATTTCAAAAATGTTCGCACTACTGTTACGTTTGAAGTAAACAGACGACCGTCAGCTACAAATGGCGCCAACAGTGATTTATAGTGTAAGTAACATGGTTGTGTTTACATAGACGAATAACTCTTGTTGATGAAGTGGCCAATTAGTCATTCATCACGTAACACGAAATGAAAGAAGCATTGAACACTGTTCGTACGGAAACCCTCTGTTGAGGACATTACACTGCTTGCGGAACGATGAAACATGCACTTTGAAAAGCAACGGGACGATTATGAAAAATGATGTTACTGTACTTTATCTATCTTATTGAAGCAAACATTATACAGCTATAGAGCGGAAATAATTATAATTCCCTCGTGCCTGTTTAACTGTTACTTTAGGGATTAAAACAAATTTCACAGTTCTCCAAAAATAAAAATAGGCTAAAGCGAATAATTTGTATGCGGAATAATAAGGTTAGTTGGATTAGGTTGCATGGTACAGGCGGCCATATTTGGACACATTGAAGATGCGTCACGTGGTTGTGGTTAAATGCACGAATCCTAAAGGATTGATTGGTTAAAGTGATTATCAATACCGTGATAAAAAAAAACAGTAATCTGAGTTTCCATAGCCAATTGGCTTAGCTGACTTTTGATTTACCCTCCAGAGATCTTACAACAGCTACTCTGTCAACATGTTCTGTTCATTTTAATTTTAAAGTCGATGCATCCAGAGAGGAATCGAACCTGCGCCTCCCAAAACTCGCATGCTGCTAGTGGGCAAACCTACTGAGTCCATGGATATGAAATATAAGTAGCCTGAACACTGCTATTGAGAGGAGCTTCAAAAAGTGCGACCAACATGTGAACTAATAGTCTCGTGACTGTTCTGTGAGTATTGACCTTGATGACCGATTTGGCATCTTCTCGCCCACTTTCGTGATTAAGGTTTCCTAATAGGCTACGTATATAAGTGAATGCGCATTTCTTTAGTATTCGACAAATAGAATGAACTGACAAAGAGAAAAATACCCCCAAGGAGGCAAGAAGGAACTGAACCTACCAAGTTTACAACTCGCAGGTTCATATCCACGTAACCACGAGAGCCCTGGTATAGTTACAAACGTTGATTGTAGTAAATATAGGGGAATGTAAAGCCTAAATTTAACGGCTTCGTTAAAATCTGTCTAAGCAGAACAGCTTCAAATAATTGGAGACATCTTCTTAGAACAGATATACCTGGCTGTGTTATGATGTGATCCGGTGTCTGTCTTTTGACTAATCACAGGGCCATTCTACGTCCTACCCAACCGAAACTGCACTATTTAAAGATGACGATGATATCTATCTGGATCACACTGAATTGTGCAAACCTCTCCTCCAAGTCTTGGGAAACCGATCAATATTTGGAAGCAAGAAGTCGGATGGGACAATGACTTCGGATCTGTACCTTTTTCTTATTCGAGTCTGCTAAGTATTTGTTTGAATCTATCTATACGGAGTTTTTGTTTGTATCTATTTACTTCAATTGATTTCTCTCCCTCTCTCTCTCTCTCTCTCTATATATATATATATATATATACATATATATATATATATATATATATATATATATATATATATATATATATACATATATATATATATATATATATATATATATATATATATATACATATATATATATATATATATATATATATATATATATATATATATATATATATATATATATATATATATATATATATATATATATATAGATATAGATATATATATATATATATATATATATATATATATATATATATATATATATATATATATATATATAGATATAGATAGATATATATATATATATATATATATATATATATATATATATATATATATATATATATATAGATATAGATATAGATATAGATAAAGACATGTCGTTCTCTGCCGTTGAGGGAAAAAATAGCTGTACGTGTTTAGTCTAATGAATCAGATTAACATTCTGTCTTAGAGAACCTCAAATTTATTCCTTTTATCAATCATTCATTATAATGCAAATACATAATGTGTATTACATACACTGCTTTTCCCTTCAAATATTCACAAAAAATAATAACATTTTAAAAAGATTATTTTAATTGAAGTTCAGGATTCACTAGATTAATAAACCCGAAAAGAGAATACATTACCATTACATTAACATGACAAGAGGAAAAGCGAGCCGTACTGTTTTCAAACACCTACTCTCTGTGAAGTACTAGGTGGAAACGTTTTTGAACGTACGTCACCTCCACAGATACTGAGGCATTTGCATACCATGTCTGAGACAACGTCCATGCTCCAAATTTTTAATTTTATCCGAATCCTGTTTTCAGTACCTCCTCCCAACTCCAGTCTACAACATTAAGCGCATTACGTCAATGACCGACACAGACAATGTAAACACCTATACAAGTAATGAATATTCAGCGAATGTGTTTCTCTGATTTCCACAGGGTGGTAGGGGAACAGGGATGGCTCTAAATTTGGCACCTCTCCAGCTTCATTAACAAGTTTTGTCTGACGGGTACAGCTTTATTTGTATAACACAGGAATCAAAGCTGCGCTAGAGTGGCGAGGCAACGGGACATTCAATTATCCCTACACAGCATTGACTACGCTCACTTTCCGGGCTTAGATCTCTTTTACACGAAATCGATTCCGGGATGGCCTTTCGCTTTGGAAACGTTGGTGAAAGGATAATTTTCATTTGGGAGGATGCACGGGATGTAGTTGGAAATGCGAGAAGGTTTATTGCTCAAGCTCACGTAAACTGTTTACATTTGATAGGACACTAATTTTAATGTTTACCGATAGTTTTTTTACTCACAAGTAGCTGAATAACCTGGCGTTGCTCGGGTTTCAAATAAGACCGCGTCAGCTAATATATGACAGCGACATTTCCCTATGCTAACTCAAATACACAAACTCTGTAGAAAGTGTTTCCTACCGCGACTGCTAAAGTATGACCGCAACATGTTCCTACGTTAACCTAAACACACAAACCTTGTAGTAAGTGTTTCATTGTCTCAGAAAAAAAAAACTTTCAATTTTAAAATTGGTGTTTCGAAGGGAACACTTAGGACTACATGTGTGCCAATTTTCATGGCTACAGATGGATATGAAGACAGGAAAGAAATAATATATGTTTTTTGCAGTGTTCTAAAGTATAAGTGTACCAAATTTGGTGTGAATTGGTCAAACGGTGTAGATTTGTATAGAGAATATATACACACATACATAAACAGCGTTTTATATATATATAGTGAGAGAATATAAGGTACAACTGTGATAGAAGAGAAAGATTAGTATTACACACAAATGAATAAATAATGGCATTAACCCTCACGGTTGTTGTCATGACAAGGTGACATTAGTAAACAACTACATTAGTAATATAAGCAACTTTATTAGTAAAACTGACCGGATATTGTTGGATGAAATATCTGGTCTATAGAACAAAACACGATTGCGATCATTGGAAGAAAGCTGATCAGATCCTGGCCTCGTAATCATCACAAAATCGACAAATATTGATACGAGATAACTCGTCATAAAACAAAAATAATCAGATCTTGATGGACAAGATATCTCGTCAAAACAATTTGGAGACATGAAATAATTGAACAAAAATATCGTGAAACATCAAGGAAACAAATAAAAGACCGGAGTTACTATCTGTACACGTTCTCTAGTATCCCCAAACCTATACACCTGGTAAAGTCCGTGGATTCTACAAAAAAACATATAGTATCTGTCTATAACTTCTCGAGAAACAGTGAGTTGCATAGAGTTAGTGTACGTGGACTGATAACTGTATGGTTTGGTTTTTGGCCCACATGAATCTCAGTCTTGGCATAGGGAGATAGAATCGCCTTTACTTTGTAGATCCCGATCTAATTATTCATAATAAAATGAAAAATGATCATAAAGCAGCAAACGCAGAGCTTTGTAAACCACAAATCAAATCGTTGTAAAGAGCAGATGATTTTTGTTGATTATTGGAATTGTTATAAAATATGTTTTTCCAAAAACATTTTCTTTTCGAAACGTGAATTATAATATTTATATTTTTTATCCACTTCCTTACAATCGAAAAGAGTCAATTATAGTTTTTCCAATAAAACAATAAGAAGGGAAAATAAATTTGTAGCAAGCTGAAATCATGCTACGGTATTGCTTTATAATCTACAGTAAAACTTGGATTTAATTTTAGACAATAGAGACTGATTATGTGCAAATTAAACGCCATTTAAATAGAGAATGTAACAATGTATTAAATACGACTAGTATAATTCATGAGAATAAAATGTGAAATAATAATATATTTTCCGTTATTCACAGATACTTTTAACTATCACAAGACTGTTGTTTTAAAATAAACCGTATCCTTTGAAGTGATGATACTGTTTTATATGTGTGTTAGGTTTGTTACATAGTAAACGATTAGAATATAAACGAGGGATACTAGGTTATAAATTTTTATCTTTGTGACGTCGAGCACTGACTCGTTGTACTTAATATTACTTGTTTTCTTCCAAATGGATTACACTAGGACAGTTTATCAAACTTTTGAGGCTCTACAACCGCTTTTTTAAAACTATTTTTTTCGGCACCCCCTCGGGAAACTCGATAGTAATCACATATAATACTACATTGTGAGTGTAACTGTTCCAATACATTTTGAGTTTGACTAAGATAGTCATGCGCTGTGTGTGCAATTCTAGAACTTCAAAAACCATTTTGGACACAAAACAACTTGGAGATGAATTTATACAACTGTTTATTAAAATGAACTGACAAAAATAAATTGTACATGAATATAGATTTTAAACAGGACAAAATATTCAGATTCTTGCAGCTGGACATGTAAATACCTGCGTAATTGGGAAATACGTGTAAATACATTCATCACTCGTCATTACCTGTAGCTTTGTTTATAGATCTACTAGTTTTAACTTGAATTACAACGCATAATTCTTGGTATAATACATCATAGCAGTGAGTATTTGTACGGTTGAATTTGGATGTTATGGTGCAAGATTCAGCATTGGATAAGCTACGCCAAACATAAGATAATAAAATTCAATAGAATATGTTGAACGGACATTGAAATAATACCCAAACCAATAACAAGAAATAAGATGGAACAAATAAAACCGAAAAGAGATTCTAAAAACTAAATATTAAGATTAATAAATTTAAATCACAAGAAAATCGTTAGAATAAAATGAGAACTAAGATGGGTATCCATGTCGTATACGATAGAACTGAAAGAGATATTTAACTTAAAACCTGATCAATTACAGGAATGGTAAACGTTTTGAATGAAGAAGGAAAGTAAAAAGGTAATGAATGCGGGAGATGAAACAACAAGCTCGATAAATTTTGTGACGAGGAAATAAAAATCGATGGTAAAAGTGGTTAAGCACTCCTCTGGATTTCTCGATGAGATATCTTGTCATCAGAAGAAAACTGACCATATCTCGATCTCGCGAACATAAAAATTCGATCGAAACCTTGGAAACGAAATATCTTCTTTAGAGTAAAATTGGTTATAAAGTGATGGACGAGATATCTCGTCGAAAGTACTTGAAGAGAACAATACGAAAATAAGAGGTCAAAACGCGGTGTATGGTTTAAGGCCATCAGAAGAAATCTGACAGGATCTCAAACTCGAATATTTTCTTTACTAAAATTGGTTAAAACGTGATGGACGAAATATCTATTCAAAAGCACATGGAGGGAACAAGGCGAAAACAATAGGTTAAAATGTGGTGAATGGTCTAAGACCATTGATAACGATGGCACAATGGTGTGGTTTGCCCTATCAGGTGGCTTGCACCCCCTTTACGTTCCTCTTAAATGGACAGTGCGAAGAAGAGGGAGCATTTGTATAGTCAAGTGGATAAATGTTTGTTTCGAACATTTTAACTTGCCGAAGTTTTTTCGCTCCTTCTCATTACTGTAACGTAATGGGCCGATGCGACAACCTAAATTAAAATAAAAAGACGTTTATTTCTAAAACGATTTGTACAATATCTTAAAATCGGGGCCTTCTAACCCTAGGTCATGGCCGCTACAAAACAGGAACAAATGTGATCCACTCAAGGGCAGAGGCTAAAGAAGACAACAAATACACCTCTGCTCAACTCGAGCTTCAACAGTTTTTCTTGTGTGTTGCCAGATTTCCCTGTGAAAAGTTAAATCGCAAGGAGGTGTGGTGCACCCCTAAAGATCTTCTGGATGGCAATTAGTTCACCATCCAATACAACCCCAATAGCTATTTTGGGAACTTTCGGCTGAAGGTCAGTGCCCCCCTCTGAAATCGAGCAGTTGTAGGGGACGTAACACTACCCACTCTTGCTCTTCAACAACCCCCCACCCATTATCCCTGAGGCCAGTACTGTACTAAGATTTTTTCAGTGTCTAAAGAGGCGATAGGGCCCACTCTGAGTAACTATGTACCAGAATTAATTATTGCTATTTTAGTATTTTCGATGTTTATAAAGGAAATATTTAACTATCGGAAACATAACCAAATCTCCTTACTGTGTTACCGGATCAAAGAAATTTAAATATTTTATATTACGAAGCCTCAAAACTGAGACGAAGCTTAAGTATTTAACAACTCTTACTACCCATTCTTGCTTTTCAATGCCTTCTATTTCCAATGTAGTCAACATGACCCCCGATATTTCTTCAGCGTCCATAATGGGCGGTAGCGTCCTTATCGGGAAACTAGTATGTACTGGAACGAAGAGGAGGTATTCAAGCATCTTGTATCTTTATTAAAGCAATGTTTAACTGTCAGGAACAGAATCTAATCTCCTAATTGCGTTACCGGATAAATGGATTTTAAATATTTAATATTACGAATCCTTGGAACTGGGACTAAGTATAAGTAGTTTACAACTCTTACTACCCACTCTTGCTTTTCAATGCACTCTATTTATCATGGAGTCAACATGACCCCCAATATTTCTTCAGCTTCCATAGTGGGTGGTAGCGTCTACATTGGGAAACTATGTACTAGAACGATGAGGAGCTATTCAAGCACCTTGGATATTTCTTAAAGCAATATTTAATTGTCAGAAACAGAACCAAATCTTCTAATTGTGTTACTGGATCAATGGATTTTAAATATATAATATTACGAATCCTCGAAACTGGGACTAAGTATAAAAAGTTTTCAACTCTTACTACCCACTCTTGCTTCTCAATGCACTCTATTTCCCATGGAGTCAACATGACCCCCAATATTTCTTCAGCGTCCATAGTGGGGAATAGCGTCTACATTGGGAAACTATGTACTAGAACGAATATGAGCTATTCAAGCACCTTGGATATTTCTTAAAGCAATATTTAATCTTACGAATCCTCGAAACTGGGACTAAGTGTAAGTAGTTTACAACTCTTATTACCCACTCTTGCTTCTCAATGCACTCTATTTCCCATGGAGTCAACATGACCCCCAATATTTCTTCAGCGTCCATAGTGGGTGGTAGAGTCCACATTGTGAAACAATGAACTAGAACGAAGAGGAGCAATTGGGAAACTATGTACTAGAACAATGAGGAGCTATTCAAGCACCTTGGATATTTCTTAAAGCAATATTTAATAGTCAGAAACAGAACCAAATCTTCTAATTGTGTTACTAGATCAATGGATTTTAAATATATAATATTACGAATCCTCGAAACTGGGACTAAGTATAAAAAGTTTTCAACTCTTACTACCCACTCTTGCTTCTCAATGCACTCTATTTCCCATGGAGTCAACATGACCCCCAATATTTCTTCAGCGTCCATTGTGGGTGGTAGAGTCCACATTGTGAAACAATGAACTAGAACGAAGAGGAGCAATTGGGAAACTATGTACTAGAACGTTAGGAGCTATTCAAGCATCTTGGATCTTTAAAGCAATATTTAAATGTCAGAAACAGAACCAAATCTCCTAATTGTGTTACTGGATCAGTAAATTCGAAACATTTAATATTCCGAAGCCCCTAAACCTGAACGAAGCTTAAATTACCATTTGCAATGGCAAAAATTTAAGCTCAAAGAAAAAGCGCATTAATAGAATTTAATTTCAAGCGGAAAATTGAAACTCCACAGTTTACAGAACATAATTTTGAAAGTAAGCAAATCGTGGATCCGCCAGGGGAAAAGTTTTGAAAAAGCAATTAACAGGTGGCACATCGCGGATCCTCCTTTTAATGGGAAATTTTCTTAAACACTTGATAGCGAAAATCCTCTGCAAAAATGAAACGCATTATTCCCCAGACATAATGTATCCTCTCCTTTCATCGATTTGCTTCAAAGGATTAGCTAATTATATACATTACTGAATCATATAATTACTCGCGTCCACCGTGGATCTTTTATGACATCGCGTACTTTTCTAATTTCACAAATGGGTTCTGCGCTTTTACCAATATTAATCAAGCGTGATCGCTTCAAAGGTTCAACTTAGTTTCCTCTTTTTTCCACGCTTCTTTCTGTCTCCCTCGTGTTTGCATATAGTGAAAGGCAAACTAGTAAAAACATTCATCCAAATTGTATGAAGCATGCTTTGGAAATTGTACACGATATTTGATTTCCTCCACTGTTATTACCCTCATCAATCATCTTCAAACGGTATCTGTACCATTCGGTTGCTAAATCGTGTTTGTGTGGGCTTTTGCTTTTTTTTTACTGTATTCCGATCTGAGATAGTGTTTAAAGTAAACTTGTGGGTTGTCGATAGAAGGTGCTTTCTACCAGTTTGAGTGCTGTAGACGGATATTTATTTTGATCTGAGTGTTAGATGTCCAGATTAACAAAAGCTGCAGTGATGGATGTTTAGGAATTGCAAGTTGAAATTAGCGTTTATTGTGTTTACAATACGTATGTTTGGTTAGATCTTTTCGCATATGAATTTCGTATTTTTGAGATTAATCTATAATATTTCATACAACTTTTAAACTCAGTAAATTTCGAGCTAAAAACGTGTTATTACCACCTGTATATTTCATAAACTAACTAGTAAAGTGTTTAAAAATTTATAGTGTCGTGACTGTTTAAATATAGTTAGTTTGTTCTTAGACTTTCGCATCATTGGTGCCGTACTCTACCATCTGATTCCGAATTTTGTTTGAGTGGGATTAACTTTTTTTGGTTACAATCTGAATAATGTAGATGCTATCAACAAACGCTTCAGTAATGGATGTTAATGAATCGCAGGTTAGAACATCTAGGTTGTTTATCGTATTTACATTATATGGAAGTGTGTGTTTAGATTCTTTTGCAAGTGAATTTGGTATCTGTATGATGAATCGAGTATATTTCATTCAACTGCTGAAATTAAGTAAATGAAGAACGAAAGGGGGTGAGCGGGAGAAGTGCCTCAAACTACCTGTTCCTTCTAGAAACTTTATATTGTGTATTGGAAATAAAAATGGCAATTTAACTTGAGAGACTGAGTTTTCTAAGAATGGAGATCGTAGTGATAGGTTATTTATTGTAAATATATTTGTATTTACAGTTTGATGTTGTGATTTGGTATAAAAATGATGGCTATGTGTGTGCTACGTGTCACTGTGCAAGACAATAAGGGTTTAGATATAACTTTTTGAAACTTAAGAAAAAATGTATATAATTATTCATCTTTGTAAGAATTTTATAATACTGTAAATGCAATTATTATGATGAAACTGATTTAATGAGTATTTTAAGGATTTATTACACACACATTCGTACATTCTCTTCATAATTAATCACTGCTCTCTGAATTTTTCGTATTTGTGTAGCAGTTAACAAGGAATTTCATAAAATCAACCCTAATTAAACAGGTTTATTTTGCAAACAGGTAATTAATTTTACAAACAGGTTTTTTTTTTTTTTTTTCAAAAAACAATTTTGTGACTTCGAAATTTTCAGCGATGAATTTATAAAGAGGAATTGACTGAGGCTTATTAATCCCAAAAGTCAATTTGTATATTCGTTGTATTGTGGTTTGAAGTGTTGAATTTTACTCTTTGAGAACACACACGCAATTAGTACTTTAAAGTCATTACACCAATTAATACAAGTTTTGCGTCAATGTATTACGCATGTTCGTTATCTACCGAAAAGTTATAGCTGTTATTCACTAAATAACCACGGTCATGTTCCCGTAAATATCAGAAGATCGAAAAGAAATGGAATATCTGTGCCGAGTAAATAAAAGAGGAATAAAAAGCCTTCCACACTCTATGCAATTAGAATTAATCACGTTTCGGACTAACTTTTATCAGCGCCTGTTACTGGTATGGATTTTTAGTCGTCGGAGACCTTATCAATGTCTGACTGCTATCGATTAAGACAGAAGACGTATCTGCAATCGATAATATTACAATCCCGGCGGTGGTCCGTACTTTAAGAAGGAAGAAGAAAGTTAAAGGAGTTACAATGCCAAGAGTTTATTGCAAAATCGACAAAATCGATACATTGAAATGCAATTATCAGAAGAGGCGGAAAAGCAAAAGTGATATCCTACGGGACTGGAGGTTTCAGAGGGCGTGTGCTCTTGGTTAAGGGGGTGGAGGTGTTCTTTGCTTCATCAAGAGTCGAATGTGGTTTTTATTCCCCTTTACATCAATGGATTTCAGGAAGCAGTTAAAATAAACTCCAGATAATTAGATTCTAGAGTACGATTAGGTTTTGTGATGTGAGATACTCATCAATGTAGCAACAGGAGACATGTTCTAGTTTATGAACATCTTCGTATATGGCTTCAATGCAATGGTGCAACTCAGTGGGCTCAACTTACTGTGCTACATCAATGCACTCAATGCCCAATGTGCTCATTCTGCTTGACCCACTGTGCGTTTGATAGTTCTGTTGGGTTGACTCACTGTGCCATCAAACTGTAAGTTATATGTGGCGATAGATTTCCGTCAGGCTCAATTCTCTTTTGGGTGTATTTCTGTCTTCTGTATCAGTAAAACCTTTGTGCGTGTATATCCACTTCCTTGAGGGTGTATTTATTTGGTGCATCTTGTACAAATATGGGCCTTTGAATCATAAAGCCAAATCCATCCAGTCAGTGCATTGTCATCGACATTACGATGATGTCTAGAAACATGACCAACGTAGTACCCCAGTTCGAAACTAAATCCAACTAAAGACAGTCGTGTACAGTTCTCGTTAAATCTGTCGTAGCCTAAAATGTCCTCCCGTTGATGTGGTGTGGAAGTTTACAGCCAGCTAAGGTGATGACCTCGTCATCTGACTGTGGTTCCGTATTACGAGGTGTTGCCCTCGGGTCTTTTCCTTTCAAACTGATTTCAGACCATCAAAAATAGCCCGTTTGCTTAGAGTGAGAAAACTCAACCTCCCTGGAGATTGTCTCGATGATGTATCTTGTCATTAGATGAATATACTGACCAGATCTTGATATCGTTATTATAAAAAATGCAATATCTTGATGGACGAAATATTTCGACGAAACCGGTTGGATGGTTAAGAAAATCTATGGTTTTCAGGGCATACATTGCAGTGAAGCAACATGGATGTGGTAACATGGGCAAACGGTATATCGAGGGTTGCCAAACCAATGCACATCGATTTGAAACACCCCAAAACCCAATTGGGAACATCCCGATTGAGAAGCCTAGGCAATTTTAAGAACATAGTCGAACCAGAGAAAGAATGTTTGAACTGAAGTAGTGATACTGCAGTGAGTGCCGTGAGACGGAGGGTAAATGTGAAAACCTAAAGAAAAAGAAGATAATATCCTTAGTAGGCTGAAAGGCAACCACCAATACTGATGGAGGATTTATATTACGTTAGCCTACCGAGAATCAGATCCAAGATGTCCTCTCTCAGATAATCTGATATCGATTTTAAAATAAGGATATGATTTTATGAACTAGATTTCTATTGTTATTCCACGATTAGTCAAATAACCACAAGCTACTACGTTTAATTTTGAGGTTATAACCCCTAAAAATAATAGGGTTCCTTAACGTCAGTGTAGATAGGAACTTAAAACGTTTGTTTCCTAATTTCTTTACACTAATATTGTTGCCGAACGATTCAAAATAATTAATAAATATGCATAAATAAATACAAAATGCCATGCTTACATTTTGATAACCGATTAGAATGGAATAGATACCCGAAATGACTATTAGTATGTGTGTTTAAAAAGTAACAACGAAACTCCAATAACGTAGTAAATTATATAAGTTATCGTGAGTTACTATTTGCATAGCACAAGTGCTCGTCATATTTATACTTTGTCCTAAACTGAAATTTCCAAAGAACTGTTGAATGACTTCCAGTCATGAAATATCTATCCCAAGTACACAATTTCTATGGAATAAAGTTGTGTAAATTACCTTAACTTTCAGACTTAAGATATAATTTTCTATTCAAAAATAATTCCTATATTAGTATTTTCATTACCTTTTATTTCTTATGTTATTTGAAAGCGACTCACTTTTAATAATTGAAATTTCCGTTCAAAATTAGATATCGGTAGTATTAAAATATGAAAAGCTTAAGAAATTTTCACAGTTCTATTCTTTAATTGAGTCTCAAGAAAAATTTCAAACCTTCATGAATAATTTCTATTTAAGATTTGTGTGTAGTAGTAGTCAGATTGATGAAAATATTTTCAAGTGTTCTATTTAGTTTTCTTCATGATCGTGGATCCATTGCTTCAAAAGAATAAACATTTTACAAATTACTAAAACATAGTAACATATTTCGAGAGTTTATCTCGATCCCTGACTATCTTTCGTCAACTTTCAACCTTTTTTAGGTTTCTTGGAATGTTATTTGAATTTATTTTAAAGTGATTGTATTGCAAGATTCTGCAATTTCTTTGGATTCGATTTTCCAGAAAAAAAAGATTCGCTGTTTTGAAAGTTCTTCAACTGCTTCTACAGGAAATTAAATTTTGTTTAGCTATTTGTGAGTTGAGTTATATTCTTGTACAGATAATGGACGATGTTTCGTTCGCATACAATGTGTTCCTGACAAAACAACATATAAACTGATAACACATAAAATAATTGTAAAATGTAATCACATAAAATAATTGTAAAATGTAATCACATAAAATAATTGTAAAATGCAATCACATAAAATAATTGTAATATGTAATCACATAAATTAATTGTACAATTCAATCACATAAAATATTTGTAAGATGTAATCACATAAAATAATTGTAAATAATTGTTATATTTTAAGGGATCTACATCATTCTATCTCAGGGCTTTTATTTGAAAGCATGAAATTGAAATTACCAATCTTAGGCAATAGAAATTTATGTCGCTTTGCAGCAACGGGATATTGGCAATTGTTCGATAAAGAAAAGATCTGAGTACAACACCAAGTCATTCTGAACTAGAGCGCACCATTCTCCAAACTTTCAGATCACGTCAACATGAAGACATTTAAAGCCATCATCTTCCTGCTAAAGCATTTATGCAAATTAGTTCTTCTTATTAATGTATTTTAAAAATCCTTTTCACATTTGTACATTATCACAATTTACAGTTGTACATTACAACTATTACAATTTTGTTCGCTTTGAGGATTCCATTATCCTCTCATACATGATTGTATGTATGAAAATGCTTTAAAAAGCACGGCCACTTTTGGTAGTAAAATATAGTTACTTAAGTACTATTACCAGTTTGCCAATCACCAGTTTGAGAATAGTAGTTGTTAACTCATTTCACATTCAGTTATATTAGTATGAGAAGTAAACTGATTGGTTTGTTTATTTGTGAAGGAAACGATCGGTAGAAAATCACCCCAACTGTGTATTTCTTTCAACCGCAGAGAGAAATCAAACCAAACTCCATCCAATTTCCAACTAACCCTCCACCTTTTCACACAATTTAAAGAAAAAAAAAGCATTCGTTTCTTTAAAAAAATATCTCAGTTCAAAAGAGACTCACACAACTTCACATAGCTAAAAAAAACAGTAAAGAAAAGAAGCAAAAATCTATGCACCTGCTCCTCTATTGAAAACCAATACCTGCAACATTTGCAACTTCAGCGGTATAGCCGACCCCCCAGAAAAAGAGCAAAAACCAAACCACAGCAGCAACGGGGAGAAAAGTATATTTCAGATCCTTTGAAGAACATCATTACGAACAGGATATATTGTAAGAGGAAACTAGTAAAAGGGGAAAATCTTCCCCAGTCACGAAGAGTTCTTGACCCTAAAAAAGTAAGGGTGGACAGACCGACCGACTAGCCGCTTGGAACGCCGAAGATCAAAAGAACTTCCTGCATAAGAGAAGTGAATGGGATATACAAGATGTTCCTTTTCTTAATCGAATAGAACAAGACGTGAGAGATATTCTTTATTTTTATCGCTACCTTTTTTCAATGACGTCACTACAGGGGCAAAAGGCCACTCTTCATTGGCTGATCTCGTTGGGTCATTAAGTCCTGGTGATAAAAGGGACGCGATGGAGGTGTCTGGATTAAAGGACAGAGTTGTTCAGATGCCCATCTTGTTGGAGGAGCTGGAGTAAAGCAGTGGAGATTGTTTTCCAAGATTGTAGATGTGGTGGGGGAATTTCTTTCAGTGTATAATAATTCCTCGTTTTCGAAAACCTGGATGCGAATGCGAAAGTTTTGCAATGATGTTTACTGGATACTTGCGATAGGTTTTCAAACGAATATATGCGAATATGTGGTATGAACAACTATACGCAAATATAATTACAGAATAGCTTGCTTACCATTTACATACTTAAACTACATATAATAGATATCCCGAAGAAGCTGTAAATTTGATTCCATGTTTTAAAAAATTACAAAGAGAGGAACTCAAATAGTAGTGTGTTTGGTCAATTGTAGAATAAGTTAACTGAGTTACTTTTGATAGTTCATTTTGACCTGCATTGGCTAAGCTCTTTGGGTCATTAAGTCCTGGTGATAAAAGAGACGGAATGGAGATGTCTGGATTAAAGGACAGAGAAGTGCAGACGCTTATCTTGTTGGAGGAGCTGGTGTCAAGCGGTGGAGATCGTAATTGTACGGAATTTTGCTTTCACAGAACCATTCATCGCTTTCTAGAATCCGTGTGCATATGTGAAATTATAGTAACGTTTCGCTGTGATTCAGCTTCATAAGTAAAAGTAACTAGTAATTCATGAGACACTCTCCTTTATTGGTGTAGATTGTTATTTTGGCAAAATCAGCTTTACCTGGGGAGCAGCTGGATCAAGGGCAGATACTGAGGCTTCTGTGTCAGATGAAGAGAGGATGGACTGGCCGGGAATCTGCTGTCATCTCATCATTGGTAGAAACTACGCATTTACGGTGATTAGCTTCCGGAATTGACATTCGGGTCACTCGTTGTTGTTGTTGTCGTGCGGGCCATATATGGCCCAATTGGGGGTGCCATTGCGCAGGAGGGTTGGACTTCTTCATACATGACACATCCGTTTTACAGGAAGGTCCCTTTCACACATCCATTCACTCACACATATCTTAATTTAGATCCCAATCAGAGGCCGATAACCCCCTGATCAGGTACCCCCAGAGGTATTGAGGGTCACTTGTGCCACTCAGGAACAGCCCAGTTCGGTCCTCCTCCGCTCGTTGTCTCTCCTCGTCTCCCCTCTTTCTTGGCAAGACAGAAAGGGGGAAAAGCACCCCTTCTCGTTAGGACAAAACCCCTTTTCACCTCGACTCTCGCCAATCCAGCATAAATCTCCAAGTTCGGCCCATACTTCACTCTCCGTCGGGCGCAATATAGAACCAACGTGTTCGGGTGCAATGCGCCTGCCAGGCGCACATAAAATAATCGCAAATTTATACCCATTAATTTTAGTTATAGTATTCTAAAAGTAATCAGTGATCTCCATTGGATTATTAAAACTAAAAACTAGCACTAAATTGATTTAAATTTCCAGGGTAACAAATTAAATAATTTTGGTAAAAATTATACATTGTAGTGCAGAGTTAAAGAGCCAAAATTCACTCTGAGTCATAGTCCTTAAGCTTAAGTTCAGCAGAAGAGGGGCATTGGCAAACAGAACAACTCATTCGGCAGATCATGATTGCAGGAGCCAGGCAGATTGGGTTGCGACATTTATTACATTCATAATGTGTAATTCGTTTACCACATATTTACGGAAAAAGACACAAATTTTGCATGATACAATCATGAAATTAATAAAATAAATACCTGTGATATTAAAACATAGATATTACGTACCTTTATATGTGTAACGAATTCGGGCGCAATGTGCCTGAGAGATAAGAATACGCTAACAGCTGCCCACGAAGCGCGCGAGTAACATTAAAAGGTTGGGTCCAAACATCCGGTAAAGATAAAAGAGACTTCTAGAATAAGCAAATTTCTACTCCTTCTACGAGAGGAATGGGGAACGTAAACTTCAAAGTTGAGCCTGTCAGGCCGGTTGCGGCCGACTGAGGGTTAAGATGACGCGAGGGTCATCGATAATCGTAACATAACAGTAATAACACGAACTTTCAAGAGAATTGCCGTGAAATAGATGTTCTGAAAATGTTGTTCCTGGGTATATTATTATTCTAATGAAAGTATAAAATATAACTAAATTAATCCTCTAGGCGGTGGTTTCGATGAATTATACTGTTCATACTGTTCATAAAGACCTGGCCACTTTTGCTAATTGCGAGAATCTCGTCTTTAAAAAATCGTTGATATCTTTATGATGACGAGTTCAAAATCTGATCAGTTTTCATCTAATGACGAGATATCTCGTTCATCCAGATCTGGTACGTCTTGGTCTCTTGGAGACAATCACCAGGAGGGTAAAATATAATCAAAAATTAATATGCATAGTTATCAAAAAAGAAGTACTGAAGTGCAAAATGGAAACTTATACGTATCGTTAGATTTACACATAAATAATTTTATATTCGTCGTGATTGCATTTTCGTCATTCAAATAATCTTCGTCTAATTTCCGATTTTATTACCTTGTTTATAAGGGTCGTATTTTTTAAAAAATCCGGTTTAGATAGTTGCTAAGTCGTATTTCGCATTTCGTGGTCCACGCCAAGCCTTTAATATTTTTCAGGGTTCTCATAAATGATTGTAGCATGCTTTGAGATAATCAGGTATTTGGTACAGTTATAGGAATACACAGAAGTGCAGAAAGATGAAAAACATAAGTGGAACATTCATAATTCGCTTTATTTACAGCAGAGACAATAAAAGCTATTGTAGATGTGACCATGTACAGCACATCACACTTACTGTTTGCATAGAAAAGACGTGTGAAATTATTTAATCACAAGATAATCAAGCTTCGCAACCTTTTCCAATGATTTCGATTTTAAAACATTTTATTACGCGCTCATAGACGAAATAAATCTAGTGGTTTCATATCCGATTTTAAACATTTCCATTGACTCTGAGTGCAGATTTATTAATAATTCATTACTATCCCCGAACACTCCAAGTTACACACCGTCTGCCTAATTGTAAGCACACCCTACATATTCCGCACTCTCCCGTGGACAACATACCGTTCGCATTCAAAGCAATCCTCCCGAACACATCCCTATACACCAAAACGTGTGCCGGACTAAACGGAACAGCTCTGTATCGCAATGAAGGGGCGAATGCAGGATTTTCATTTTAATTATCAGCGGCCCAAACGTCATTATCCCCCGATCACAATAGAGACCGGCCATTAGGGCGAAAGTATCCATAAGTTAGGGGCAAACATCAACGGGGCGCGCATTTCACAAGCGGTGTGCGGCCCGGCATTATACAGTCGCGCACGTCTGTTGAAGGGACGGACTGATAGTTTTGCAAATGAGGGCGGAAGCAACACTTGGAATTAATATTCCGGGGCGGTGTGCCGCGGCTACGTGCCGTGGGATCCCGGGGCGCATTGTTGGGCGGCAGACCGTTTCAAGAATTTCCAATTAAGCAATTTGCGCGGCTATTTTGGTGCGAAGCCGTACCCCCGAATGGTCGGAAACCGCTGACGTAGAGCGGAGAAAAAACCGCGATGTTTGTTGAAAGTTGCGCGAGATGTGAATACTGATTTGGGAGGTATCAGTGTGTGTGTTTTTTTTTCTTTCAATGGATTCCTCAAATTGAAATCGATTCGGGAAAAGTTTTTGGGAATTTGTAACAGCGTTCTTTTGCTTTGCAATTTGTGACAAATGCGTTGAAACGTTCTATTCTGTCTGGTGTTTGCCACCCCTCCCCAAAGGACATCGATGTAAGAGTGTAAACTGTTTCTAATAGAGCCCAAATTCGTCTATAATTATTTTGTTTTGATTGAATGAGAGAGACAGTTTAGTTCCAGTTAGCTTAATTATTTAATAATGAAACTAAAATATAGAACTATCTACTTAGACGTGAAAGAAAAAATCATAAGTTTTTAACTAGTATAGTTGAATAGAAATTGTTGAAAATCGAAGGAAGAAAATGTAAAGGTTTATTTGAGAATAAAAGAGGATAAAGTAATGAAAAGAATCGAGTACTTTTAAGGCCCGAATACCTGGTACAAGCTGTAGCGAACAGGGGTCCGTAGCCACCTAGTACATGGTATTCGATTACTTTAAAGTATTGCATACATTTTCGAATGTACGTGACAAAACGTTGAATCTGAAAAATGAATCAGCCAACTGCGATATAGAAGTCTGAATATTTTTCAATCTTAATACTTTGGTATTTATTACTTCGGATGAAAACTTTTGTATCGAATACTTTGGTATTTATTACTTCGGATGAAAACTTTTGTATCGAATACTTTGGTATTTATTACTTCGGATGAAAACTTTTGTATCGAATACTTTGGTATTTATTACTTCGGATGAAAACTTTTGTATCGAATACTTTGGTATTTATTACTACAGATGAAAACTTTTGTATATAATACTTTGGTATTTATTACTTCGGATGAAAACTTTTGTATTGAATACTTTGGTATTTATTACTTCGGATGAAAACTTTTGTATCGAATACTTTGGTATTTATTACTACGGATGAAAACTTTTGTATATAATACTTTGGTATTTATTACTTCGGTTGAAAACTTTTGTATCAGAATACTTTCGTATTTATTACTTCTGATGAAAACTTTTGTATCGAATACTTTGGTATTTATTACTTCGGATGAAAACTTTTGTATCGAATACTTTGGTATTTATTACTTCGGATGAAAACTTTTGTATCGAATACTTTCGTATTTATTACTTCGGATGAAAACTTTTGTATCGAATACTTTGGTATTTATTACTTCGGATGAAAACTTTTGTATCAGAATACTTTCGTATTTATTACTTCTGATAAAAACTTTTGTATCGAATACTTTGGTATTTATTACTTCGGATGAAAACTTTTGTATCGAATACTTTAATATTTATTACTTCGGATGAAAACTTTTGTATCGAATACTTTGGTATTTATTACTTCGGATGAAAACTTTTGTATCGAATACTTTGGTATTTATTACTACGGATGAAAACTTTTGTATATAATACTTTGGTATTTATTACTTCGGATGAAAACTTTTGTATCAGAATACTTTCGTATTTATTACTTCTGATGAAAACTTTTGTATCGAATACTTTGGTATTTATTACTTCGGATGAAAATTTTTCTATCGAATAATTTGGTATTTATTACTTCGGATGAAAACTTTTGTATCGAATACTTTGGTATTTATTACTACGGATGAAAACGTTTGTATCGAATACTTTGGTATTTATTACTTCGGATGAAAACTTTTGTATTGAATACTTTGGTATTTATTACTTCGGATGAAAACTTTTGTATCGAATACTTTGGTATTTATTACTACGGATGAAAACGTTTGTATCGAATACTTTGGTATTTATTACTTCGGATGAAAACTTTTGTATTGAATACTTTGGTATTTATTACTTCGGATGAAAACTTTTGTATCGAATACTTTGGTATTTATTACTACGGATGAAAACTTTTGTATATAATACTTTGGTATTTATTACTTCGGATGAAAACTTTTGTATCAGAATACTTTCGTATTTATTACTTCTGATGAAAACTTTTGTATCGAATACTTTGGTATTTATTACTTCGGATGAAAACTTTTGTATCGAATACTTTGGTATTTATTACTTCGGATGAAAACTTTTGTATCGAATACTTTCGTATTTATTACTTCGGATGAAAACTTTTGTATCGAATACTTTGGTATTTATTACTTCGGATGAAAACTTTTGTATCAGAATACTTTCGTATTTATTACTTCTGATGAAAACTTTTGTTTCGAATACTTTGGTATTTATTACTTCGGATGAAAACTTTTGTATCGAATACTTTGGTATTTATTACTTCGGATGAAAACTTTTGTATCAGAATACTTTCGTATTTATTACTTCGGATGAAAACTTTTGTATCGAATACTTTGGTATTTATTACTTCGGATGAAAACTTTTGTATCGAATACTTTGGTATTTATTACTTCGGATGAAAACTTTTGTATCAGAATACTTTCGTATTTATTACTTCGGATGAAAACTTTTGTATCGAATACATTGGTATTTATTACTTGGGATGAAAACTTTTGTATCAGAATACTTTCGTATTTATTACTTCGGATGAAAACTTTTGTATCGAATACTTTGGTATTTATTACTTCGGATGAAAACTTTTGTATCGAATACTTTGGTATTTATTACTTCGGATGAAAACTTTTGTATGGAATACTTTGGTATTTATTACTACGGATGAAAACTTTTGTATCGAATACTTTGGTATTTATTACTTTGGATGAAAACTTTTGTATCAGAACACTTTGACATTCAAATAATTTGGATAAACACTTTTTTATTAGAATATGCTTTGATATACAAACACTCAGTATGAATAGAAGATGAATACTACTGTTTGCAAATGATTTAGATGAATATTTTTGTATTAATAAACTTTGGAAATAGAATGCTTAGGATGAACACTTCTGTATTTGAATACTTAGGATGAATACTACTGCATTCGAATACTTAGGAGTAATTCTACGGTATTCGAATCTAATGAAAGCGAATCGAGTACAGTGAATAATTTTAAGAATCGAGCAGAGGAGTGTGTATACAAATAATAAAATTACTAGTGGAATGATAAATAAATCAAAGTAAATATTTTGATATTGTTTTTAAAGCAATTACCATTTTTTGATGTTTATGAATCGTTAGGAAATTATTATTTTTTGTTTTACACGCAGTAAAATTCAAATAGACAGTTACATTGTCTTTTTCCACGTCTTGCTTTAATATTAAACCTCATTCTTTGTAACCTCATTTATTGTATTTGTGTTGATATATGCAGTCGCTCAAATTATACATACAATTGCCATTTAAATTATGCACTTATGGTATTCAGTGTCGATCAGGACCAGCATCACTGCCATGTGCTTCTAAAATAAATATTTCAAGTATCAATCTATCATAAATCAAAATGGTGGTGTGGGGAAAAATGAAAAATGGCAAAGAGCAGGAAATAAATCTCAAGAATAAAGACATAACCCACTTGAGATGATGGTCAGTATATTCTGAATCAGAAATACACAAAGCGTGATTCTTTATAACATTATATTATACATTTAAATGAAAAATGAAAAGGTTCTTACGAAAGTATAAACATTTATTCCGTTAATTTTATGCTGGTGTTTTTTTATCTCGTTTCTAAAGTAGGATACATTGAATTATTCCAACTTATTTGAAGTTAAATATACATGTTAAATACATTTTTACGTATCAAATAAAAAGTGCATTATATTTGAAAATGAACTTTCAAATTCTAAATTTACGACGATAGTTTCTGTTAACTGGGAAACTCTAAAAATATTAATATCAAATTAAGACCTCATTAAATGGAGTCAGGGTCATTCCTGAAGAATTGCCTACCAACAGGAATAGCTTAACAATTATATTATATTTTTTTGTAAAACTATAGATGGGCATTAGTGTTTTTGTGCGAGTACATATTACCTGTTTCTCTTATAAGTGATGTATTAAATACAATTTAAGTTTGTCACTTATAATGTCACTTATATGTCAAGAATTAAAGATTCATAAATATATTCCTTCTTTATTTCTTCATTTAATTTTATCTGAAAACGTGCTCAATGCACACAAATCGATTTGTACAGAAGTCTAGCTCCATTTGATCTGTATGAACAATAAAGCGTCGTTGGAGAGAGATTAAAGTCATATATCGACAAAACTGGCGAAAAATCAAATTGTAAGGTGATTTTTCCAAACCCCAGAAAAATTGTTTGTTTTTCGGTAGTTTATGTTCACGCGTGAAAAACACTAAAAAAACAGACAGGAAGAAGACCCCAACTTTAAGTTTAAGAGTAGCAATAAATTATTTATATTCACAGTACACATAAAAACATGGCAATTTGCAAATATTTTACTTCCGCTGTCCAAATGCCCTCGCATGATACAAAACGGGGTTACCTTCGAATTTACTTTATCTCTCTTTCACTTGGTGATGACGTTTCAACTATCACACATAAATTCAGAATTTATTCTTTTGAATTTTGATCGGTGAAGTGCTGAAATTATATTAAAAGTCTAGCCAAATCACGTCACTTTCAGAAAGCGTACAGGAAACGGGCATCTCTGCAGAAGCACTACCGTCACCTATATATCGCTTGGCATAAAATGTATCTCCTGCATAACGTACAAGGGAATATATTATAAAAAATTAAATTGTAACTTACACGTCAATGATCACAATAGTTTAGACAGTAAAATTAATACTGTCCCTCGTAAACTTTTACGATATGGAAAAAGGAATATTAAAGCTATGTATTTTAATTTTATGACTTAAACAACTGAAAGAGTTGTGTTGGCGATTCAATGTTTGGTGAAATAAATGTTTCTGAACGCATATTTGACGCAGTATGAATATCATTATGAGTATAATTGCACTCTTTTTCTTACTTACAAATTATTTTCACGAATTATTCATGTTATTTTTTGTCCCACTTTGAAAATGCTCTCTCTTACTTCGAAGTGAGGAATCCTAAAATATTAAAAACACGTCCTCGCAGACTATTTTCTTCTTCAAAAAATGGAATTTCTTTCATTTGACTAATTAGATGTAAGATAATCCCTTTCTAATTGGAAGGCTCTTTGTCCGAATAAAAAGTTAAATCATCGTACTGTTATACATGCATGAGTTCTTGTAAAATAAATTACCTCAGCAGATTGAACATGATGACACTTTCTAATTCGAAGTTAACAAATGATGTACAGACACGGAAAATGGCTAAAGAGATAATTATCCTAACATCCTTTCTTAATCACCTGAGTTACGAAATGCGTGGTATATCTCAATTTGTATGATCATGTATCAGTAATAATGCGAATGTTCCAGCTGTCCTCTTGCCATTGCTCCTATTTTTATTCTACCCGACACATCAAAGATCAAGTACAGAACACATACAAAGAACAGTTGGATGCGGTAAAAGTTTTTTCGAGCAAACTTAATTTTTGCAACATTGCATCTCAGCACAATTGATTTGAAGCTGAAAATTATTCTCATTTCAAAATCCCTGAAGTCAGTTTCTCATTTTAATGCTGAAATTATTTGATATCAAATTCTGTAGATGGGAAAAATCAATTACGATCAACTTTGATGAAGTTATATACGCAGCATAAAAATATGATAGGTAAGTAAAGTATAACTTCAAGATCATATTTCTCTCCGAATGATATTTTTAAACATTCTTCTGATTGCGAAATCTTCCCTCCATGTAAGGTTTTAATAGATTTCCTTGAAGTTTTTTTAGAGAGAGAGAGAGAGAGAGATAATACTTAAAATCTGCTGTATACACTTAAGTACAAATGATAATTTCATTACGCTTCAAAATTTTACAATTTTGGTTTAAAATGTCACTAAACTTTATGCTTTTTTTTACAAATGTCTGGTGTTATTGCACTAATGTTTTTTGCTTTTAATTGGATGGTACCCTTAAACAATGTATATAGTTCGATAAATGTGTTTATAACCAAAAATGTGAATTAAAATTTAGCGAGAATTCATGGACAATTAATGCACATGGTTCCATCATTTTTTGCCAATTCATCAAACTGTTTACCACTTCTGATGTCATAACTTAATTACATATCTTTGTATTTAACTTTATGTATCGATTTCAGTAGAAAACAGCTTGATAATATTTTCAAACAGTTGAAAAGTAAATGTAAAAGTTTATTTTGAAAGTCTGCTGTCACCTTAATAAAATCACTTTTATTGATACAAATTTTATTATTATAAAGTGCCTATGTTCATAGCCGGCAATTTTAATTTTAAATTTTATGAAATCTAGATCTACCTCTATGACTCTACAAGCAAATTTAATGAATGACAACGTCGTCGTAAGTATTGAAATGGATAAAACGTTTAATTTTGAAATCGATAATGAGTGACAATCGATATCCACTCTTCGCGAAATTATTTACATCACCAGATTAATTTATAAATTCATAAATTTCAATTAAAAATCTAATATAGAAAAGATCGTTCTACAGAAATCCATTATTCAGCGTTTTGTTGAAAATTTCCATTGGAATTTGCAGAAATAAGTAATAAGCTTTTGATTAAGACACTTTTTGTAGAATGCATAAGATAGTTTCCCAAAGGGAGGACTGCAGCTGTGTCCTATTATGTGGATATGGAATCTTGGGGAGAGCAATATACCTTAGGAAAATAGGAGACGTTGAGGAGCAAGAGTGGGCAATAATGTACTTAAAAATTGGTAGGTTGTGTCAAGGTATTTTTAATTATTGTCGTACTTGAGCAACACATCGGACTATTGACGACGAACCATGATCAATCCTCTAATGGAAATATCTGAGGACAACACCACGTAATTTTGAACCATGGTCAGTTGACGAGGCAACACCTAAGCTAGCACTCCACTCTCCAAACTTCCACAACAACCTAACGTGATAACGTTCTGCCAGAACAGATTTAAGGTACACCTGCTACCTCTACACCATACGCTTACAAATATCCATGCACTGCTCCGGATTCGAACCAGAAACCTTGCGAGACAGAGGCTAATACCTTAACCACCAAATCTCTAAGTCGTCAGGTTAAGTCAAGGTTGGATTGAGGAATGAATGAAACAGACATAGGAAATTTGAACGATTGCTTGCAGTGAATATTCAAAAATTAATTTAAAGTTTGAACACGTAAATTACAGTTTATATTGGTTTTTAATGACAATTTTATTCATTAACGGCCTGTATTTGGAGTGTAGTTTAGTAGTTTTGGAAAGACACTACTTATGCAGTCCTCCCTGTAATCCAACATTACTCTGGCCCAAAGTTCACTCAACACCACAGAATTTCGGCATATTGCCCATCCCTTCCCAGGCTCAGTGCGCATGCGCGTTTGATTAGAAAGTCATGTCAGGAACGGAAATATTTCTCTACTCGAAGCTATAATTATTCTCTGGCTGTTTCTTCTAGTTCTGAAATAAAAAGGCAAAGTAGTTGTAACGCTTTTTTTTTTGTAATGCTCGACTTTTCAAGCTCCCCAGTACTATTCCGATATCTAAGATATATTCAGGTAAAATATTTTTGACTAAAGATGGCGTTCGCAAAAACAGGCGATCACTTCCATGGATGCTCCACCATGAAGAGATGACATTGCGAAGTATCGACATTGCGATGCATATAATCTCTAACAATTGCCTTCAGTTATGTGATAACTGCAACTACTTCTACTCATATTACAGCTTTGTTATTGGATACCGCTCAGCCTCATTTCAACTAAATGCCAGCTATGCTCACGTTCGGATGCTAAACGTAACACAGGGCAATAAAACAGTCACTATCATAGATTGCACAAACTTGTATACGTAAATACATCTGTAATCTTACTACAGCTTTCAAGTAATTGGCAATCAGTCAAAGAGCGGTAGATCGAATTCAATGTTAAATTCTGTAGGAGAGTATTGTGAACACATAGGCCACCAAAGATTAACAACATCGTTATGCTTATGAGGCTATCGATGCAAGAGTGGACTCACCAGCATACCCAATGGAGATAAATGTGATTTTCTTGCCACCATTTTTTAAACATTTATTTATCCACAATATGATTTGAGATTCTGAAAGTTTTTTTTTTTTAGCTGTCAACAATACGTTATTCTATAATGTTAGGAGACTTGAACCAGTACGTTGACAAAACAAGATCTCAAAAGGTACTGTGAAAATTTTCAGGTTTATGTGGGTTAAGTCACTCTTGCTCTGAAAGTCTCATTAGCAGAGTAACCTAACACAACGAGAAGCACTTTATGCAGACAAAGTGACATTATCTTACACATGTCTTGCTAAAGAAAGCAGTATTTTACATAATTTTATCCCAGAAAACTTCGGATCGTTAAGCGGAAGGATTACCAGATTTCATTAGCAGAGTAACCTAACACAACGAGAAGCACTTTATGCAGACAAAGTGACATTATCTTACACATGTCTTGCTAAAGAAAGCAGTATTTTACATAATTTTATCCCAGAAAACTTCGGATCATTAAGCGGAAGGATTACCAGATTTCATTAGCAGAGTAACCTAACACAACGAGAAGCACTTTATGCAGACAAAGTGACATTATCTTACACATGTCTTGCTAAAGAAAGCAGTATTTTACATAATTTTATCCCAGAAAACTTCGGATCATTAAGCGGAAGGATTACCAGATTTCATTAGCAGAGTAACCTAACACAACGAGAAGCACTTTATGCAGACAAAGTGACATTATCTTACACATGTCTTGCTAAAGAAAGCAGTATTTTACATAATTTTATCCCAGAAAACTTCGGATCATTAAGCGGAAGGATTACCAGATTTAGTTCCAATGTATCGAAATTCCTTTATCATAATTTCACATTTCGCAGTATACATTCCAGTTTAATCCCGATCCCCACATATACTCGTATTTCTCAAAATAATCCTCAAATCTCCGGTATTATCCGACCACGGCGCAAATTTGCGTTGTTTCTCCCACTGCAAAGCAAAACGCACCGCTCCCAAACCATGTGGGGTTTAAATTTTAAAGTTATGAAGGGAACAGGAGAAACCGAATTCCTTGTTCCAGTCCTTCCAAAGGATCGCAGTTTCGGGCCTCATTCCAAACCATATCCTGCCAGTAATGGCCCTTGTTCAAAGGAACGTCGATATATCCTCTTTTTTTCCCGTTTTTTCCTGGATTTTCTTCCCTTGCTCTTTCGGGATATATATTGCTTACGCAGTACGTATAAGCTCCGGGCATTTCCTGATGTTTTGCGTAGCTTTCCGTTAATGCGCACTTAGGTTAGATGCCAGTCTTGGGATTACCGGTAAATTACAGAAGGAACAAAAGACGTTTAATGAAAACATAAGAAAACTGTTTACTTTCCGATGCTGGCCGACCTTTTGTTTCCTAGCCTTTGTTCCTGCAAAAATCACCGAGATTAGTCGTGAGTGCAAAAAGCATTCATTGTTTCTTAATATTAGGGCTCGTGCGTGGATTTTTTTTCAATGGATTTTTTATGCGGTTTGTTTGCAATGTTCTGAAACTCGTTGAAAAATCGCACTTGCTTATATGGGTTGAAACAATAGATTATTTTTTTTTCATCCTATAAAATATTTAGACTTAATCACCTTAATGTGTAGGTTTAAAGGAGATGGTTCATAATATCTTAACTCAAATATATGATGTTAGTTTTAAATGTGACCTTGATAAATGTGCATTGTTACGATCGCATTGAGGTCGCTGCACATGCGTGAACTCACTGAGTCCGGTGTCAAATTAGAAGTAGAATCGATTCTCTTCGGAAACGAAACTTGCGAGTTTTTTTGTCTTATTGTTAAATTAAAGAGATAGAAGCAATGACAAAAGCGCATCATTTTTTCCCACGAAAGATTATTAACAAGCATAAATTATTTAACAACACAAATGTCTATTGTTTCTTGGGTCACGGTAGCCCAGAGTGACCACGTATTTTGACCATACAATTCTGTTCAAGCAATATTAATCGAAAGAAGTGATTGCTAACATTAAATGACTGAGAAAAAAAGACACAAATTTATCAGGAAAATACTCTAATAATGGAAAAAGTTTGTTAATCTACCT
This sequence comes from Metellina segmentata, assembly GCA_947359465.1. Classification (NCBI taxonomy): domain Eukaryota; kingdom Metazoa; phylum Arthropoda; class Arachnida; order Araneae; family Tetragnathidae; genus Metellina; species Metellina segmentata. Next base: position 114,973,335 of record OX375879.1, on the reverse strand, counting down.
CAGATAAGCATATCTGCTATTTATTTTGGATTGTTCTTCCTGCTCGGTCGTTCCAGATTTAAGATTTTGCTTTTTAATAAGACGAGAACTGGAACGCTCGTTAACGCAAAAAAACATTTGTTAATAACGTAACAAATAAATTCGGCAACATCAATCAACATAAACAATTAACAAAAAACATCAATATAATCTCATCATAGACACTGAACCTCTATTTTTGCCATTTCCATACAGAATGCAAGAACACTCGTGCTAAGCCCAAAACACGACAAATTTGCCAGATTCTGGTTGTAAAAGCGTGTTGCCGAATTCTAATGTACTCAAGAATTAAAATCTTACATTTAATTTCAAAAAAGAACATTCTTAATGAAGAATGGCTATTGAAATTTTCGAATTTTTGTCTTTTGACAGTCTTGCAGACATCCCACAAAATCACCATACTCAATGTTTTCTTTCCTTTTAATAGTTGTTGTAATAAAATAAAACAATGGTTTTCCGTAGTTGAAACACGTTAGACATTTAGGAAGTTGAATTCTTGTCAAACTTTAAAATCAAACAGCTAAATTTCCGTTGAAATGCATCCATGGGAGTATTGTAGTGTAGTTTTTGCCCCAATGTTCCAGTTCCAGTTATTTGGGAGCTCACTTCACTCAGTGTCACCCCTGTGGTGCGATCCACACCCTTTAAGGGTTAGTGTTGAGGGAAACCCGTGGGAAAGGATTCCATTGAAGCAGGCTGCTTCTTTGTGGACCATCTCTCCCATTCTACGCTATCCACACCGCCGTAGGGAGTTTCTCATGGGAACGGAATGTGTCGGCGAGTCCGGACATTTTTGGACTGACCGACAAACGAGCCAGTCGGTTCCTTTGATCCGTACCCTAACGAGAAGGAATTTGTCCCCAGCTGTAGAGTCGGCTATAAGAAGGGGACTGCAAGATATTTTCTGGACTTCTGAGTCGGACTTCTGGAGAGAGCGTACGGTGTGCCTCTTTCGTATGATCTGTGATTGATTTCTGTGCAAGAAAACGAGTGATGATTTTTCACTATCCTCAGTTTTAAAACTGCATTCCTTCATGTAAAAAGCGTGCATATTTTATCTATCCAAGATATAATAAATTTATTTTTATTCTAAAAATATTCTATGTTTGGCTGGGCATAACGTCACACAACGTATTAGAGTACATACAATTTTGCTGCAAGATAAAGGAAAGGCCACGAGTTGGAAAACAGAGAGGAACGTACCTCGACGCTCCGCTGGAAAGGTCTATTGCCGCCATGATTGTCTTAGAAAGGACATGAACGTGGTTGGTCTAATGGAGTCGGTAGACAGTTGATCTTGGATACTTGCTCCAAACCCGAAGGTTCCTTCTTCATAGTCCTTCTTCATTATATCCATTCAGGTTCACTAGTCCCTTCAAAAATTAACATGCGTCTAACTTCACCAACAGAGCTGCAGAGCACACGTCTTTGGACAAAGATGTTTTGCCTAATTCATCAGTGGTGTACGTACCTCATAGTATGCAATGCGTCCCTCCAGCAAATACCTTCTGAAACCAACAGTCAACGCTCCATTTCACTACTACTAAAGAAATACCTACCAACTTACCTAATTCTGAGAAGGACTGGGGGTTTGGAGAGTTAGGATAATTGAGGCGTAAGTTTACCAGTCACAAATCTGCCCAAAGCCAGGAGGGCCTGGTCACACTGAGGGTATTGTGTGTAGCCTCTTTTAAGAAAAGGAGATCACCCCTGAGGTGTTCCGTAAGTTTACAGTGGAAGATGAAGTGATGTGAATCACCAATATCTCCGCACTGACACAAATCAGAAGCTTGTATTCCGAAACGTTTGAAGTATTCTGGAAAGCGACCATGGCCAGTGAGTAGCTGAGATGTAATTGGGTGGTACACGTTTCGTCTAAAATCCTAAATATCCTAAGTAACCAATGTCTGCTTACGCACATTTTCGCTGCCACTCTTCTGAGTGCCATACCCAGCTTAAAAGTTCTGTAGCGTTCTTAGTGAAAGTGACTTGTGAAATTTAGGGTATAGTCCCAGAGAACTCCCATATATTTCATCTCTTTCACCACCTCAATTTCCTGATCCTCGCAGCAAAAAGTGTTGGATTCGCCTCATTTTTTAGCTCAGTTGCTATAGAGGATGGTCAAAGCCTTAATCTTAGATGGGTTGAAACGGAGCTTAACAAAGCGCCAGTGTTCAACCATCTTTTTGATAGCGGCATTTGTCACACTCTCGAGTTGAACGCGTGTGTCTCCTTTAACGGAGAGCAAGAAATATTTCGCTTTGGCTACGATGCTGCATTGAGGATCTTTAACATACACAAGCTTCAGAAAAATGTCTGTAACTGGATTCCATAGGAGAGGGCCACTACACGAACCCTATGGACAGCCTATCTCAGTAGCTCTCGCAACATTGCATCCTTGCAACTGATATGAAACTGTCCTTCTGCTAAGGAAGTTAGAAACCAACTTGTACAGATATACTGGACAGTTTGTCTCCACTAATCTGATGAGCACCGTCGGCCACAAAACGCAATCAAAGGCACAATCGACGTCAAGAGAGATCAAGCTAATATGCTTTTTCCCTTTTCGAATCTTAGCAATGGTTTTATGAACTTGGTAATGCGCAGTTTCACACGACGTACCAGCCCTAAACCCATGCTGACGATCATCAAGCATGCCTCTGATATGTAGCCAATGATACAATCTTTGGGTAATTAACTTGTCGTAGACTTTCCCAAGAATGTTGAGCAAACTGATGGGTCGGTTGGATTTGGCTTTAACCGCATCTATGTTGGGCTTAGCAATAAATACCACTTTGATTTATTTCGAGCCCTTTGAGACGTAGCCGAGTTTAAGGCATTTATTGAACAAGTTCAGTAAGAGCTCTAAATACTGGCGATGAAGTTCCTGAATAACTTATTCAGTGATAGCGTCCGTACCTGGCTCTTTCTTCTTCTTGATAGACTTCACGACTCCCGTAACCTCAGTGAGGATGAAGGATCTGTCTAAGTGACTCGCTTTGTCAACGTATTTCCTGCATAGAGTTGTTTTTGACATGATTGTATAACCCTGTCGATTGCTCGAAAGAATCACAGGAAAAAGTATATTTAAAAGAAATCTAAAATTGATTGAAAGTCACTCAAAGAAGACTACTGATTGTCAACTGCATATGTGCGTATTAACACTTCTGCGAATTAATCCATATATTCCGATTAAATAGGTAGTTATATCTATAAATTTCTGGACGCACTGCTGTAAAACCTCGTGTTCCAAACGATGACCCAGAGCCACAGACCAAACGAAGCAAAATTACAAAACCACTCAACGTAACACACTTTTCAAATTCATTTACTGAGAATAATAAAATGCAAAGGTAATAAATGAATTCAATCCTGACGACAGTAAACGCACCAGACTATAGATGGGATATCTAAAAAGTATTTCAAAGAGAATATGATGGATAAAAGTCTACCATATTTATCCATGTATTCCCTAGTACCACACGAGTAATTAATTATTTTATCAGGAAAACTATAAAACCTTGTCCAATAGTAAAAAAAAGAACGTAGTCCAAATCAAATGCAAAAAACACAGGAGTAGTTGTGTATATATTTAAATGTTGTTTCTCTACAGAAAGTATTCAAGTTAAAAGAACAAAAGCTATTCAATAAATTGAATAAAAATACTTCCCAAAAGTATTTTGATAACAGATAAAACCAAACGCTTCACTGAAGCAGATTATCCAGGGTATTAAATTCATTAATATGCAGATCTCCGACAAAAAAAATTAGTTTCTGGTGACCTGGAGACGATAAAAGTATCTGCAGAAACTCTTGAAGAATATTTCTGTGTGCAACAAAAAAAGACCATAGAACAACACAATAAAAAATTATTATAATATATCTATATATTAAACTTTTTTGTATTCAAACCTTCATTCATCTTCTTTTACCTGTCAATACTCCAGATGCAAGCATGAAAATGTATAATGCAATCTAGGCTGAAGTATCACAAACTTCCCGATAAAAAGCATTTCGGAACTAAACACGGATAGTAAAAATATCCTTGTGCGCATTCGAATTGGATGAAAAATCAATTCAAAAAGGGAACATAATTCAATAGAGACTACAGAAAACGGTCAGAGTTATGGGAGGCATACTTCAGAAATATTTCAAATTGAATATGATGAATAAAAGTGTATTTTATTAACCATCTGAGCGTCATGATATTTACTAGAAGTGTCGTTTTGCTTTTGCTCATTAATAAAAAACCACATAGATTTCTTAAAAGAACCCCAGTAAAAATTATGTAACGTAAATGTAACTTGTGAACAACATGGAGAGTAAATACACATATTCTTATTACAACACCTGTAAAATGCTCACTTGTAGCAGAAAAAAGACCATAAAGATTTAAACAAAACCAAAAAATTGGAAAACCTGCATATATTTTCATCTTCCTTTGCTGAGACTAATAAATATATAAAAATTAAAAATGAATTTAATCCAGATAACGGCAAATACACAAAGCTATAAAAGGTTTTCTAAAATGCATTTTAAAGGAGGATATGTTAGAGTATTTTATAACTTTTTAATTTACGTATTTTTATTACATGAGCATTTATTTCATTTATCAGCAGAAACTCGTGTAAATCCTTCAAGTGTAGCAAAAGACCACGTACGAGCCTAGAGCCACGAACCAAACACATAAATTTGAATACATCTATATGGGAAAAATACTTTATCCAAATATATGAAAAATCATTGGATAATATATATATATATATATATATATATATATATATATATATATATATATATATATATATATATATATATATATATACTTCTTGCATAAGTATTTATTTATTAAAATGTTAATTCTCTACAAAAATGTTCTATTTTAAGGTTTATAATGAACATAGATTATTTGGAAGAATTCCAGTAAAAAGAAACATTTTATGGGTCGCAAAGGCCAAAACTGAGTAGAAGTCACTTAGGAAAGACTTCAGGTTGTGAAACGGAAACAAACAGGTAAACTCCTCAGGCGGTAAATACACAAAACCTTACTTAAAGTAGTTGTGTCCGTCATCGCATCATACTAATCTAATACTTTCTCGGGTGAAAAAAGACCAGATTCACAAGTCAAACCAGAAAAAAATGCTATCCCTGCGCACACAAAATAGTTTTAATCTTCATTTCCTGCGAATTATAACAATACACAAACATGAGAAATTTATTCAATCCTGGCAACAGTAAATGCCCAAAACGATAGAGGGCATACTGTGATGTTTTGGGGCACCTCAGTAATACAATAGAGTTCGACCAAGCTATTACCTTTTCAAGCTAATTATTTCCCTTAAAGGGTTTAAATTCCATTTTGGATAACATTTACAAAATGCACACTGGACAATCTTTGAACTAATGGTCAAGAAGAAACTTCTTCTTCACAGTTTGTCTCTTATTTTCCAGATATTTCACTCCACCGGGTCGCTGTCTAACCGAAAGCTTCTTCCTCGCCACCACGCGCAAATGCCCTCTGCACTCGTTCACACCTTGCTCCCGTCGCTTCTCTAGCTCGTTTCCCCTTTCTGTTTTTCGGGGGCATTCGCCTCTTTCTTGGAATCTCGAACGGGTCTTTTCCTATGTCACCTGCAACACTCGTAGAGTTGTCAACTTCCGCACGTGCGAGTCTGATCGTACGTGCTAGTCTGATCGCATATATCAGGTGCAAGAGATCTGCCAAGCTGCCAAAGGTGTTCTTTGATATTTTTGGGAGGAGTACCCCCTCTTGTAACCGGCCCACGATGATCTGCGGGCCAATTTTTTTCAGATGGCACAATATCTAAAAACGTATTGCGAAATGAATATATGGATTAAAGTTTCACTTTCTAAGCCACGTATTCCTAAATGATTAGAAAGCCATGGTATCCCGGTTGAAACAGCAATGCATTAACCCTAACTCTGTGAAACTTAGATTTTTTCAATCGTCTCACAGAACGTCTTTTCTCCTGATTCTCTGAGCCCCATACTTAATTACATAACTTGAGCGCTAAGGCTTTGACTACTGACGCTTTCCTTTCATCGTATCGTTTGGCGTGAGAAGAGATAGCAGCTGACGAATTTCTGCTTTCCCCAAAGCGTTCACACCTCACGGTCGGCTGGGTAGGGGGCCAACGAACAAAAGAAGGGATCCTCTAGAAGGTCAGTCGTTGACAGCTCGTAAATGGTCATCAATGCCACCGGTCTCTTAAAAGGGGATAACTTCCACCGCAACCATGCCGCTGGTGTAAGCGTTATTTTAGTGGTAACAAAAATCAATCTGCCATATTGTAAAGGTTAACAACCGAAGGACTGCAAGTTCGAATCCAATCAAAGAGTGTCGTTTACACTAGGATTGATGCGTGTTAAATCTGTATGGCGTCAAATGTCCTCATGTTGGAGTGGTGTGAAAGAATTCAGTTGTTCTTCTGGACATCTGACCTTGATTCAAAATAATTATCTCGTGTTTTCATTGGATTATTCCCTTCATGTTTTGATCCGTATCGCCAATAGCCCAATCTCTTAATAGTAATGTTGCTCCAGTGTAATGGAAACTAAAATACCACCAACATCATCAAGTATTTCGTGTATTTGAAAACAGACAGTTAAACTTTCTCTTGCAGAAGGAGCAATCGTAGAGCCACATTATTTTAATTAATTATAGAGAGCCGAAATTATAGAGGGCCATCTAAAAAGAATTTCAAAGTGAATAGGAAGGATTCAAGGACAACCCATGCCGATCTACGTATTCTTACATGAGTAGTTATTTTGTAAAATTGGTGAAAACCCTTCTCGTGCAGCACAAAAGGACCATCGAGCCACAGACCATATCAAAAAAATAATAAAACCCGCACTCAAACCCCTCTTACCTCCCTTCATTCACCAATAATCAAAATGCAAACGCGGAAACTTATAATTCAATCCACGTGAAAGAAGTTTCGATAGTCCCTCTAAAAAAATCATTCACAATCTAAACACGGGGAAGGAAAATCTCCCCCCTGCGTTAACAACAAACACTTAAATGCCGCTGGCGCCAGTCGTGCTTAAGTAAGTTTTCCTCGGCAGGATCTATCACACACACACACAAAGGGAACTAGCAAGAAAACAAACTACTTTAAAAGGGAGAGAGTGAGGATCTATTGGGAATGACCCGGGCTATCATCATTTGGCGAGTGTGTACGGACATATTAAGGGCTAGCACCCCACCCCGACCCCCACCGGAAATCGAAAGGGTGCAGGGGAGATTGCCCCTATCCATCGAGATTGGTCTGAGGAAGATCGGAATTCTCCCCGGTCGCAATCTTTGAAGGAAAGTGTTGTTTTAAGTTTTGGGATTTGTTTTCGCCATGCTTATCTTTTCAAGTGAGTTCGGGGCGTCCGTTAAGCGACGAGTGTTTTTTTTTTAGCCATTTCTCTTTAAGCGAACTCGGTCGTGGACTGGTAGAAGAGAAGATTCCTGCAATTTGTCCGAGAAAAAACTGAATTAATTAAATGGATTTTGAATTATGAGAGATTTTCAGTCATTAATTTGTGACCAACGAATTTCGTCGTACAAATCTGCTCAATTTTTTTAAGTTTATCACACCTCACCCTTTCTCTACCTCAATATCTCTGGTGAGTGTGTGACTGTGGTTCGTTTCATCTACTGGAGAGGGCAATACCTTCATATATATATATATATATATATATATATATATATATATATATATATATATATATATATATATATATATATATATATATATATATAATCTATTTATTCATCACTCTAGGTTAAATAAGAATACATTTCAATATAGTGGAAAACAGCAGCAGAGAGCCCCTCACGTCCGTTTACTCCGGTCTCCGTGGGTCGAATCCTTTCTTCCTTTTTCCTCTCCCCTTTCTCTCCTGCTGACCCGAGTTGACCTTTGACCGACACCCCAGCCAACGACAAGCGCCTCAGCGTACAGCGTAAGTGTCCGACAAGTTGACTCTGATTGGCTGGTATGATCATGTGCCTGAGACGTAAAGGTGTTTCATTTGGCTATTTATCTACGTTTTGGCGCAGATCTCTTTGACTGATAGGAACGGTTTTCGAAAGGTTTTAACATTTTGGAACCGAAAATTGTATCCTTTTATAATAAGTTAATAATTATATAAGTTAGTGTTTTATGTATGCTTTTTGTTACATCAGAATGGTCCTAAACCAGGGATGGATACGACACCATCATCCTAAAGCAAAGTGGACGGCTGAGAGGCGGGAAAATATCAGCTGGTAGTGAGTTCAGGAGTGGTTTCTAGATTATTTATGTAAAATCAACGGAAGTTTGGAAAAATAAAAAAAGGGTATTAAAAATTAGAAAAAGTAATTTAGAATCAAAAGGAATTAAATTGGAATTGTTTTAAAATATTTTGGATGATCTAAAAATATCTCCGCCAGTTGGGTTCGAATTCGGGAAGTCATCCTCCGCCGCTAACGCCAATCTGATGGTAAGTGACTTCAGCCATTTGGCCATCGTTGCTTCACCAAGAGGAGCTCTTTAAAAGAAGAGTTCATTTTTGCCTCCCCTTATTATAAGTTGGCGAGAAATACTACTAACAACAACCATACAACATATATATATGAGGAGCCAATCAGTGTCAACTTGTCGGACACTCACGCTGTACGCTGAGGCGCTAGTAGCCAACGTCCCTAGGAGAAGTCTCGTCCCCCCTGCCAGACATTCATCCATGTGTTGGCCGGAGAACCTCCGAACTTCACAAAGTTCATGTGTTAACCTTTAACTGCTGTGTCACAAACCGTCTCGTAACTAGTGTGGTGGGGCTCTCAGACCTCGCTTATTAAAGTTCGTATAAAGTTGATTAGTATAATATATTAATGAAATATTCTTTAGATAATAATTATTTATACATTTTAAATTTAGATAATCCAATTCTTAACATGAAATACATTTTATATAACTATATAAGTTAAGCAGATTCCATGTTTCGTCAGGCTCAGCTTTAGGACCTAATTTTGAAGGAGGTTACAACCCTGCAAACTGTAAAACTGTGTTGTGTTTTGGTGTTCTAACGGCACGAGTAGGTTCCCACAGGCATTCCATTTGAAGTTATTTTTTCCGTTGAAATATTTTTATGAAGACGCACTTGAAATGTCTTGATCTTCATCTGCCAAAATTTCTGAATCCGTGCCTAAATTTCCGAAATCCAGTACTCTATTTCTGACAAATTATCAACAATGTCCTGAATTTCTTTTTTTGTAAGATACACAGGTCGTTTTTTAGTAAAGTTTGTTGCCATTTTAGGCTCTTTGCCGAAATTCCCTATTCCAACTCAGACGATTTCATTCAACAAGAACGGTAACGCAAATGCTGTGAAGGGGTCTAAGAGACCACGCGGGAAATGCAAATAGAATAAAACACGAAATAGTTGGGGCAGCCAAACCAGTCTTGATATTTTTAGTTTATGTCGGACGTAGTAGGAAGATACTGAATAGGACAGAGACCAATATTTACTTTGAGGGGTGGAAACGACCTGTCAAAAATGACTTGTGGTCTGTGAGACCCATGACAGCATTTAAAGGTTAAACTAACATTAGAGTATTAGTTGTGGGACTGGATACTTGGAATTTGAAGTTGTTGTTCGGTTTTCTAGAGCGTGGAATTTCGACATGCTAGAATTATGAGCGATTACCCCGAAACACTTTGATTTATGACCAACGGATTTTCTCGTAAAAAAGCATTTCAATTTTAAGTTCATGTATCAAACTAATATTAGTATTAAATATGACGTAATCGTAAAGTGTATTAGTGTATTTGTGTATACGGTATAGCATGTTAATGAATATAAAATTGCATTTATATTAGTTGTCAATCACTGGACTACTTCAATGTTGCAACGTATTGTAGTTTCCACCTTATTTTCTATCATTAATTTGTGTTGATTTTTACTGACATACCTCAATCTGATCTACCTGAATTTATAGGGCCGCAATAGTCCGAAAATTTCGACGAGATATATCGTCCATCAAGATGTAATCAATATTGATAATGACGAGATGTCTCGTCAACAAGGTAAAGTCAATTTCTTGATGGAGACGAGATCAAGATCTGGTAGGTTTTCTTCTAATAACGAGATACACTTCCCTACACTAATGGACCAGACTGTAAGATCTGATGGTATAATGTAAAATATACATGATTTAATAGGGGGATGGTCCTCATGTGCTGCAATTACACCAGCAACCCACTTTTAACGAGTTTTTGATACATAGTAATGGGTATTTGTGTCCATTCCTGCTACAAAAATATCGCCAGATCAGCTGTAGATTTTGGACGTGGTACCCTGTCCCGTGGGCGTCGCTCTAACTCGTTCCACAAATATTCTATGCGGTTTAGGTCGGGACTTTGAGCAAGGCACGGAAGACATTTTACATCCATACCATGATACCACTGCTTGGTAGAGGCTGCAATTTGACATGGAGCGTTGACGTCCTGGAAGTAACATTCGTACATTCCACAACATTTCCAGGGCATAGGAGGAACTTGATTGTCCACAATATTCCTGTAGACGTCGGCGTTTAATTGAACAGGAACAACATGCAAAGGTCCCAGGCCATACCACGAATTCAAATCCAAAAAATATTGAGTAAGGAGGTGTCTTTATATCAAAATTTGCACAAACAACTAAATTTATATTTTGAAAATTCCTATTTTTGTAGTCATAATAAGATTCTGCATCGTTAAAATAGTCTAAATATGAAACTTCACGACTTTACTACCATTTGAAACCCGAGTTAATAAATCGTTAAGTTCGAGAAAATTTCAGGGATCATCTTGAAATAGAAAGTTGCTACTTGTAGATCGAGATTAACTGTAGTCATAGCAACCCGAATTTCATATTTCAACACTATTTAAAACGTATTTTTCAGCAACCCAAGCATTATTACACTTATTACATAAGTGCAAACGATTTCAGTATTACATTACAATACTAACTAGGAAAGTTCAAACGATCCGAGAAATTATTATCTGTTATTTGTCAGACATTTATTAAACTCTTCGTTGCACCCTATAATTAAAATAATGAGGAAAATTCAATGTTGCTCAATAACTAATTATCGTATTGAGCTGAAAATTTGCATAGCCATATTAGAAGTTCGTCTTAATCGATTTCTGTCAAAATATTATAAAGTTTCAATTCATAATTTTTTCAATTATTCATTTAATAATTATTATTGTATGCTAAAAGCTATTAATAAAATGTTAAATGGATTTTGTCTGTGTTGTTTAAAAGTAACATGGTACAATATATCATCGCTACAAATATATTATTTAGGAATATATCCATGAAAGAGTCTAAGAAACTAATTTAACATTAAGAGCACCAATCCTGTCTTCATAACTTCGAAACGGCAAGAACTAATGTCATGAAAATTGGTATCTGAAGTAAAATTTTTATACATTTTATAATATTAATGGTGAGTTGAAATAGGGGGTTCCTATTGGATACTATGAAGGCGGTGCTCAGTTTAATATAAAGACGTCTCCTGATGCAAATTTAAGAATTTGAATTTTTGGAAGGCGTTAGTTTCTGCCAAACGCCATCTTTGAATTTTCTCTGCTGTTAAAATTGTTCGAATGAAGAGGGGTGGTTCGGTTTTTTTTCTCGACTATACAAGTATCTACAAGATTATATGGTACGAATTATTCTACTCAATTATGCATTTTGAAATTCAGAAACGAAAACGTACTAACTCCATGTATTTTCTTTGCTGAATTTGTAATGCTAACTCTAAGTCCTTATTAATCTAAATTACATTGTTTACTTATTCTAAGTACCCATCTGATGTACGAGATATATTTTGGCCTTCTAGTTATTCAGTAAGTGGTAGAATAAATGTTGAGTTTCAGCTTTAGCTTTAGCAATAAAATATGCGAATGATAATCGGCTTTATGTAAACAGATGGAAGAGACATTAGCGAAAGCTTCCTTTTCATATTATTACTTGAGTAATCATGATCCTATTCAAATAATAAAGGAATGACTTCAAAATTTATACTCCAACGTACAATCGTAGATAAAGTTAGAATATTGTTTCGACGCCTTAGTTTTATAAGATCATCAGTAACACTTAAGGCTTACAAAGTAAAGTTACAATTCTTCATCAGAATTGATGAGTTTTTCGAGTACATTAAGAGTAAATAAGTGCTTGTTTTTTGTTAATTCTCAAACGTAATTTCTCAATTTTTGAATACTTTAAAGACGGGTTCTATATTTTACCCAAAAAAAAGTATCAAAGTTAAATGTTCTCAGACTTCCCTGGATTGGTTAGGTTAGGTTTCTTGAGATTGATTGTGCAAGCGCTGTGTCTGACCAATGTGCCCGAAACTGAAGACAATAGCGTAATAAATACGCATAAGGAATGTTTTACTGACATATGTACAAAGACAAATCTTACAGACTGTGCAAAGAGATATACCTGGAAGATTTGGATTAACGAATAGATGCTACAAACTGTTAATGAAGTTTCAAAACTTTTTTTGTAGGTGTTACAATTGGTGAACAATAATGGTAATGGTAATTTCTGATCGACGTCGTACTAGAGCAGTGGTCGGCATATTCATTTATCAAAAAAGTCAAAGATCAGCAATACAACGATTAATATTTCTTTTGAAAACAAATTTCTTTTCAAGAATCATGTTCTTAGGAGTCGGTTTAAACTAGCTACTAACATTAAATAAAGCCAGATATCATAAGTATAATCTTATTTACTGACCAAAAAATTGTTTTGTATTAACACAAGAACAGCCGGATTTTAAACTTACCTAAAACCGCCGTTGGTCAACTTAACCCTCATGAAAAATGTAAGCCATATCAAACAAATTTTTTGTAATTGATATAGGATGTTAAAATGACAATATATAAGAGTTTTTATAGTTTTTTGTTTAGTTTTTAGACTTAGTTGTTATTTTTTGAATAATTTTAGTTTTTAGAGTTAATATTTTTTTCTTGCTTTAAAAAGTTATTCTTTTGAAACAGCAAAAAATATGACAGTATGTAACGTAATGTATAATATTACTCAATATTCTTTAGCAGGAGTACGTGATAAGAAAACAAAAAAAAAATACAAATGCACATAATACAAACTAGCACTCATGATTCAAAGTGAGATAAAAAAAAAACATAAACTATGAATAAACACAATGTGTTCCAAAGATCAATATACATTAGCGCAGGTGGAACAATATGAGCGCTTGACAGTGACATCAACATATTTACCACAATTTGATTTCTGAAATTCCTCACAATTGGCAGAAGTCTTATTCTGTCCCTTGTAAAGTTCCGAAGCACATTTCTTTCGTTTTGGGGTCTGTACTTGAAGAATTGGGGGCATCTCTTGTGCAAAGGACCATTCATAGTTCTTCCACGAGCGTAATACTAACTTCTCGATGTAAAATTATGGAGCCCGGGGATTCCTTGGAAATTAGCCAAGCATTGAGGGCAGACATGTCAAGGACGTTACAAAAAACATGAAGAGACCACCTATGAGTTCCACCTCTCGTAGTACATTTCCTTATAATCTGATCTACTACATCTACGACACATTTAGTATAATTGTAGTAAGTGATTGTTCATCTTGTTTTCGCTATTGGTAAGCACATTCGTGTACATGGTGCTAAGAATCGTGACATTATTTTGATACACAGATCTATGTATATAGATATGTGTGAATCACTGATATCTGAACCTAACGGCTTCAGGAGGGCAAGGGCCTTCTGTCTACTCAATCCTCGCGACATTGTTTTTACAGAAAAATATTTACACACTGGTCGAAATCAAAAACGCTGAGAACACAACTGTGGAAAGTGGCGTTGAGCTTGGTTCTCGATAATAGCTCTAGCAGGACTGGTTTTCCTTCAAATGTTCTGTAGCACACCAGCGCTGCTAGGATGCAAGCGCATTTCATAGAAAAGTCAGAGTGCTTTGAACGAACCCCCTAACTGTCGCGATACTCATCGCGATCAAATTAGATTATGCGTCGAGACTTTCCCCATGCGCAGAAAACAAAAAAAATGAGGCATCGGGAATTCGAAAACAGACATTCGCTTGAAAATTGGACAGTTTTCTTATGAGGGTAAAAATGACCCCTGTTGGCGGTTCTAGGTATTTCTTAAGATTATTTAATTTAAAAATTAACATAGAAATATGGAAACTTTTCACACAGAACTGAGAAGCATTTTGAGGAAATTAAAAAAGTATGAACTTTGATGTTCAACTGTATGATCAAATAAAGCATGGGAAATTGGAAAAAGGGTCAAAACGACCCCAACGGAGCTGCTAGTGTTAAAATAAAAACATGATACAACACGCATTAAATATGAACAACGACCTTGTATTTATTTGGACAGTTTGGATAAATCAGGTTTGTATGTAGTTATTTTTTATTTCAAAGTTCTCATTTCTAGGCTCTGATCAATAAGACGATTTATCAATTTGCTTTTCATAAGGTTCATGCTTGAAAAAATTGTTAGTATGAATATGTAGAGTCAAAGAGTGAAAGGACAACAAATGCTGGTTTTTTAATTGATCATATGAGTCAGGAATATTATTCCAGGTGTTGAAAATTATCATGTGTTCCTTCTCCAGGTTTTTCAAAGCAAACCACTTTTTTTGTGAACTAACATCGCATTTATCCTCCAATTTTTCCACATCAGCATTACGGCGTTCACATTTGGAGCTCCATAATTCTTTGTGTTTTAACTCCTGTAATGGCACCAATGTCAATATTGAAACGAGAAAAAATAAATTCTGTTAAGCCAGCACTGAGAGATATTTTAACAAAGGCTAACGTCGTTATACTATTTCTGAATTCATAAAACCTCGGAAGAAAAGCTTCCCTTGTGCTTAAAATTGTTCTGAAATAGTAAATGTCAATTACAGAGTTATTTTCTTGACAATGTTTCAGCAGGCTTTAGAAATTGATCAATGTTTCAGTTTCAAAATCTTGAGCAAAAAGTGATAATTTGTTTTCGAAGGAAATGACTTCTTCCAGCATCGTAAAAATTTGGTTTTCTTTCACTTGTAGTATACTACTAAGATTATTTATATAAGAAGTAACGTCAACCATGAAATAAAATTTTTGGATCCACTGATCGTCAGTTAGTCCATGAGAGTCAACTTTATGATGAACATGATATCCATTTATTTAAGAAATCAAACAGTTTAAATATCAAAAATTCTGTATTAATTTTTTGATCGTACGTCGAATTTTTGTTTTTGTAAACATCCTTTTGATTGTTCACTTTGGGTTGGTGTGGAAGTTTGGAGAGTGGGGTGCCAGCTCAGGTGTTGCTTCGCCATCTGACTGTGGTTCAAAATTACGAAGTGTTGTCCTCGGATCTTTCACTTAAGGGACTGATCCCGGAGCGTCGTTAATAGCCCGTTGTGAACATCTTGTTGTGAACATAGGTGAACATCTTCATGTCCTTCGTTTGTTTTTCACAAACGAAAGTTCTAATGAAAACACTTCGATTTGATGCTATAATCAGATTTGGCATTGCTAAATTAGTTAAATATAAAGCGCCATGACTTTACTACCTTTATATCCGGAGAAATTCAATGCTAAAGATGTTTTCAATATCTACATAAAAATTCACTATTAGTAGACCGAGATTAAATGGAGGCATTGTAATTTGTTTATTATCGTCCAAGAAAATGTTTTAACTAGATGGAAATTATCGTTTTATTTTATCGAATGACAAATAAAAAAAGGTGGAAACACGCCTGTAAGACATTCCGCCTTTAAAAGAGATGTTATTACATTCAAGAACAGATACCTGAATAAATACACTATTACATGAATTATGGTTATAAATGTACTTGGTTTGCTAAAATGATACTTTTTTGCTGAACCGAAATCTTTCGAACACCGGCGAATGCTCCAGTGGCAATCCAGAAGTCATGGCAAAAGCCCATCTGATGGAATCGATGGAACTATCGAACGGTAAGCCGCAATAATAAGTTTACAAAGTCCATACGACAGTCAGATTTTAAATACAAAACAACTATTCTCCTTCTGTTCTTGAACCATTTCAAACATCAAGTTCTTTTATGTGCCTTCAGCTAATGTTGTTCAAATTGAGTCTAAACTTCAATCAAGTGACCGCAGACCATTACTGGAACGCTTAACTATCATTACTACATTCCTATTCCCAATTATAAGTCACAAATTCGTGTTTCATATTTATAACAATCACCAGCTATAGACGTAAATAGTTTAAAAATAATAAGGCAGCGCAGAAAACACAACGTGTCAATTATAAATGCAAAATTTAACCTGTGAATTTTAACACATAGTGAATTTTAAAAGTTAATTAGTTAAAAGTAAGAATGTCTATGATATTTAGTTGAAAATTTTAACCTTGATTTCTGCTTGTAATAATTCACTTTTTAAGTTAAAAGTGATTTGGTATTTCTTTGTTGATTTAGGGTTTCATTATCTGTATTTAATTTCACTGTTACGATTGAAGTTCTCGTAAAATGCATAGACTGGGAACCATATCTTTTAATTTTCATTTTATTATTGTTGCTTTAGGGCACAGATTACAATCCCGAATTAATTTTTTTTACGAGTAATAAAAATACTAAACTAGTCCTGTAAAATGTCGGTTTTATCATAGCTGTCCTTCATTTGATTTCTTATGACTGTTTAGAGTAGACAATTGTCATTTTGTTATTTTCGTTAGCTATTTTGAAGATGAAATAATCAAAATACGACCGCAATATTGCATCAGTAATATTATCATACCTAGCACTGTATTGTAACTGACATCAATTTAAACGATGTCTTAAAATTTTTTTAGCCCATAGTAATGTTTTTAATTTTGTCAGAAATGACAATTTTCCATTATTGCAACTAAACTTGAGATTAAATATGATGCTTAAAATTGTTGTTGCCAAAGTGAAAAAAAGAAAATTTTGTACAGATTATGAAAACGTAAAACTTGTTTGTCTACATTAATTAGTTATTGAAAAACAGAAAACTTCAAACATGTAACATCAAGCGATCTCACAATTATTCTTCAAAGTTATAAGTCCTTAAAATGCGTCAAACTACGAAAATATTTAACTGTCAACCTAAAGCTTTTGGATATCGTTATTTATGCATAAACTAAACCCCTGTACTAAATTTCATGAAAATCCATTACCGTACGGCCACAGGTTATTCCTGATTTTTGCTCATTTCACGCGGAATGACGCCGGTGTGAAAGTTTGGAAAGTGATCCGTGAGCTCAGGCGTTGATTTCATCATCTGACAGTGGTTCAAAATTAGAGTAGTCGACCTTGTATCTTTGCCTTCGGGATCGACTCACATACGATGTTAACTAAACTACCTACTTCTGTAAAGTAAATTTACGTCCACGCACGGGCTATTGACGACAGCCCGGAATCAATCCCGAAGGAAACACATTCGAGAACAATATCTCGTAATTTTGAGTCACGGTTAGTGTACGTCTTACGATCAGTGCGACACAGAAAAAAACACATAAGAAGTAATCGAACTTACACCGTCTGAAGCTCGTAGGTGGATGAACGTACTGAGTCAAGGCGATTCCTACAGTCCCAATTCAGATTAGAAAAAAAATGCTTTTTTTTGCGAAACAAAATCCTTTTTCCCCGACACCATTTGCCTCTATAAAACGTAATGGTAACAGTAAGTTTTAATTAACGTCCTACTAGAGCAACGGGATATTGACCACGGTCCGGGATCAATACCCTGTAAAGGAAAGATCCAATCTTATAAACGGAGCCGCAATAGAACAGTTGTAAGAGTAGCGGATTAGCAACCAGAAGGTTGCTTATTTGAATCCAACCAAATGCCATGGGGGCTGGTGCACGTTAAATACATAACGGCCTTATATGTCCTCACGTTAACCTGGTGTGGAAGTATGGAGAGTGGGGTGTCAGTTGTGGTGTTTGACCTCGTCAGTTCAAAATTACAAGGCATTGTCCTTGTACCTTTCCTTTCGAGATGGATTCCGGACGTACTCCAATATCCCGTTAATAAACTCAACTGGAATTTGAATAAACTACCCAGGAAAACACAATCAGCAAAAAAACTTTAAAAAAAAGCCTGCAGGTTTCCTGTATAAATTTAGGACAAAATTTCTGCAGGAAACCTGCAGTTTTTTGACTGGTTGTCATGATGATGAAGGACTGGTGGCACCATCTGGTGGTGGAATGAGCAAACACATTATTTTTTATTTAAAAAAAAATTGCGTGGTAATTTTTAATTAACGTCGTCCAAGAGCAACACTACGCGCTATTGACGACAGTCCGGGATCAATCCCTTAAGGGAATGGTCGGAGGACAACACCGCGTAATTTTGAATCACGGTCAGATGATGAGACTCTAACCCGGAACCAACGAATCGGGAGTTCAGTGTGCTACCCATTAGGCCGTAAGAGACACATCCAAGAGTGCTGAATTAATGTAGTGTTTGCTTTTTCTCTGTCAGTTGTGGTGTTTGACCTCGTCATCTGTACGGGGTTCAAAATTACAAGGCGTTGTCCTTGTATCTTTCCTTTCGAGATGGATCCCGGACGTATTCCAATAGCCCGTTAATAAACTCAACTGGAATTTCAATAAACTACTTAAATCCTGTGACCTTATTTACTTCTTTGAAAGGAATTAATCACCTTACCTTAGGTTAATCATTTCTATCCGAGATATAATTTTCTATTGAAGAGTTTGCTACTTACGGGAAATGGAAAATTGCGAGAAAAGATTAAAGGGTAATTGTGCTCACTAGAAATTCATGGGAAGACTAATTCTAATTTAGTACTTCAAAGTGTAGTGAAGTCAGCGGAGTTGGTTATATCTAGTTTATATCTGAAGGGTGTAATGGGACTCTGTCCTTTACGATTAATAAAGTCCTGAGTGAAGGTCCTCGGTGGCTTTTATGGACGAAAGAGAATAGTTAGGTATAGTTAACTTTGTCTTTATTGAGACTTAAGGGGCACTATATATTAATAGTTTTGAATAAAGTTACTTTTTATGTCATTCAGTAATTATATTTCTGCTGTGAGGGTTAAATCGTCTAAATCATTTTCTACTTAGGAATATATATTTATTACCTTCCTCTGGTTCCCTGCAACTTTGTTTCGTTATGAGAGATGAGACTCTTTTGTTTTAAAAGTGAAAACTTTTCTTAGAAAGATTAGTGTGTACTAGGGGACATTGCCCCCTGATCGCTAACGCTCGCCAACCCCCGGAGGATTGCTTCGCAATCCTCATTGGTTCGCTGCGCGAACCTATGAT
This sequence comes from Metellina segmentata, assembly GCA_947359465.1. NCBI lineage: Eukaryota > Metazoa > Arthropoda > Arachnida > Araneae > Tetragnathidae > Metellina > Metellina segmentata. The sequence continues at coordinate 114,953,971 of OX375879.1, read as the reverse complement.
CGCTTCGCTCGCCTCAATGAAGACACGTGTCCTAGCAGGAGGGATTGTTTACAAAATATGATATTCCAAAAAAAATGTTTTTCAAATCTAAATTTGCCGTTTTACAGAGAAAATATATACAGTACCTCTGAAATCAGAATTCAAATGAAAACTTTGAGTAAATTTTGACTCGAAATCTGAGCGTTGCTTTGGAAATTGAATACCCAGCATGTTGTTTGTGTGTACATTTTCCTAGCACTCAAACGACCCACACTTTTTCATTGAGTTTGTTGCCGAAAGTTGGAGTGCAAGCGTATTGTTGAACTATAATTGTTGGCCCTGAAAAGGACCGTTTTTTAAATGGCCCTGAAAAGATCCTCCGCTTTCTTTGATTTCTATTATAAACTAACTGCAACAGCTCATTAAAATTTCCTTTTTTTTTTCAATAAAATTTCATCCGATAACGCTATAAATTCAATCGATGCGCTAGACTTCGCGATAAACAAAAAATCGTACAGTGTTGCCAAAACGCGATTACAAATAACGTCTTTTTTGCGTGCCACGTAAGAGAATTATATGTATATATAGATATTTAATTATATCAGTCTCGATCAACACATTTTAATGATTCAACCCATCTGGTTGTCTGGACGAGGCAACTCGCTATTAGCAAAACTAACTAGATCCTGAGGAAAGATATATGTCGTCATTTGAAAAAGAAAACTTATCAGATCTTGGTCTTATTGTCTTAAAAAAACTAGAATTAATTTGGTGACGAGTGATATCCTTTGCAGATTGCAGAAGTGACCAAATATTAATGGACAAGATAGCCCATCGAATCCACCAAGATGGCTAAGCAAAGTGGGCAGAATCGATAATTATTTATAGCCAATTATGTGTAGAGTAAGTCACCTATTGTGCCTGTATTTCAGCGTTATTGTCTTCTGTCTCCGTGGAATGCCGTCATGATCTATTTATGTCCGTCCAGGGCCACAGGAACTCAGTGGGCTTGAACACTACAATAGCATCCTGGGAGATGTTGCGTAGTTCTCCCTTCTCTGTCAATCTCTCGCAACCCTCCGGTTGTTAATCCATGTGTCTTTGATCTGAAGCTCCAACGAAGACAGATAACACGACCGATTTTAAAATGGGATAATATAAGAAGAAATATTCGAGGAGAGCACCTCATTACTTTTTGACCACGGTCAGATGATGAGGTTGTAACGTCGTGATAAAAGAAATAGCCTTTTTTAAAGAATTAAAGAAAAATTTATTTACAATATGGTAGCGACATCACCGTTACAACTACCTCTCATCATATGTTTTAAACATAACGGCTGAAACACGCCATTCGAACACTGCACTCCGTCCACACTGCAACGAAGCATCCAATCGACTAAAAAAAAAGCCGTTACAAAAAAATATATCTTTTCACCAACGTTATACATAAAAGAAAAAATGAACTTCCGGGAAAACCATTTAAGCTCATATAAATATGTCAAAATAAAAGATATCCTTTCCAAGAGTATTAAGAAGTAAAAATAAACACAGGAGAAGTATCACAATATCTTGGGGAATAAGGAAAAAGAAATACTATAGAAATACATTTAAAAGATATTCCGGAAGTGTACGTTACAACTCTTCCCCCCTTAGAATAACTTTTTACCCTGTAAAAAGTTACCATAACTTTTCAAAGAAAAACTAAATTCTACAAAATTTTATACAAATATTTACAAACATATATACAACTGCCAAGTTACCTAAAAAAACAATAAAAATAAACTCAAAGGACATTTTGGTAACTCAGAACAGTCGGCTAAGGCTGTCAGCATTCTGGTGTTTTCTGCCCTGACGATGGATTACCTCATAGTTCCAGGGCTGCAATGCAAGAGCCCATCTCATGAGACGTGGATTTACCCCAGAGTTCTTTTTTAACCATACCAGAGGATTATGATCAGTTTGGATAAAGAACTTGGTAGGTCCGTCCAGGTAGCATCGTAGCTTCTTGACAGCAAACACAATAGCAGCACATTCCTTTTCGGCTTTCAAGATCTGCGAATGTCGGACCGACATTCGATATGGCTTCGCACAGATAGGCTTTATTTCAGAAAGTTCGATATCAAACTGGATACGATCTGTGAGGCCAGGCACGTTTGAGAAACAATTGGAATATTTACATATAATACAACTGAGCTGGTCAATCTGGTCGTCATCCAGTCTTCCTTTCACTTCACTGTTTCTCAATATCTCCTCGAGATCAAAAATGTTAGGATTGTTTTCCGCGGGCGGGAATTCTTCTTCCAACTCTGATTCTTCATCCTCACAAGTAGTGACCAGATTTATGAATTCAGGCCTCTGGTAGTAAGGCTTCAATAAATTTACATGATAGATTTGTGACGAATTTTTCCGGTTAGGCAGGGCATCAAAGTAGTTCGTCTCCGAAATCTTGCTTTCAATGGTCCCAGGACCATGCCATTGAACCGCTAACGTATTTACAGGTGAGGGTGCCAGTACCAGTACTTTATCTCCAACATTGAATTCACGTTTCACGGTATTTTTGTCGTACCATTTTTTTCTTTTCTTGGCAGCTTCCTCCATATTATCAATGGCTAGGCTGCGACATTTTTCCAATCTTCTGAGAAGATTGATGATATATTCAACAACTGAAGAATTTCCTTCTTCCGGCTGTAACCAGTTTTCATACAGAAGAGTGACGGGAGTCCGCAAGTTTCTTCCATGAACCAATTCAGCTGGACTGAATCCGGTGGATTCATGAGTAACTGTCCTTAAGGCGAACAAGACCGCATGGACATGCTTCTCCCAATCTGGTCCTTCTTCGGTACACAAAACTCTCAAAATCCGTTTCAAGGTACGATGAAACATTTTTACCGGATTGCTCTGGGGATGATACACAGAGCTAAGTACCACCTTGATGCCGAAACGTTCAAAAAATTCTGATGTGAGTTCGCTCATAAACGAGGTTCCCTGGTCGTGTTGAATCTCCTTAGAAAAACCCATTCGACTAAAAATCTGAAGGAGAGCATTAATTACGGATCTAGATGTTATGTTTGGTACTGCCACAGCATCTGGGTACTTCGACGACATACACATTGCCGTAATCAGGTATCTTTGGCCTGAGTCCGTCACGGGCAAAGGTCCTACAGCGTCAATATTAATACGGGAAAAAACTTCAGTAATCACTGGAATAAGAGTCATGGGCGCTTTTTTCTTGTCCCTTGCCTTTCCAGCTCTCTGGCAGGAATTGCAAGCCTTCACGAAGTCCTCTGCTTCTTTGTAACAGTTTTTCCAGAAAAAGTACTTGGTCATTTTGTCTTTGGTCTTGGTGGTCCCAAGATGACCTGACGTGCCTTCATGACACAATTTCAGTATCTTTTCTCGATACTCTATGGGCACGACGATGAGCTTCCTTTCGATACCACTCTTGTCTTTCTTAATCTTCACCAAAAGTCGGCCTTTCACAAGTTCAAAATCTTTAGGAGGGTTTCCATTTTGGATTTGTTTTACTTGAGAGCTCATCTCTTCATCTTCACCTTGAGCCTTGATTAGCTGCTCAGTGTCCACTTTTAACAATTCAGTGATATCTTGATCTTCTGCCACATGAGTAAACTCGTCACTTCCCCTGCTTCCGTTTCATTTTTTTCCAATGTAATGAATTCTTCGGCTGGGATAGGGTTTTCGGATTCTTTAATTAAAGATTGAGATTCTTCCCTTTCTTTCACTTTTTTCTGATGCCTTGTCAGTACTGCATTTATTTGATCCACAGATTGACAATCTTCCCTTTTTAACAAGGCAGCAGTCCGATTCCCTAAAAGATATCGTCCGCGGTCTAGTTCATCTGGAATCACAGCAGCTTTAGTGAGTGTTTTTCCCAATTCACACTCTACCAAAACTTCGGCAAGAGGTAAACAAGTTGAGCTGGAGTCCAAAGTTTGCTGTACCCAAACATGTTCACCAGTCATGTCAGCTGAATTCACCAATTTCCGACACACAATGTCAATGGTCGCTCCGGTGTCTCTTAGTAGATTTATATCCTGACCGTTTATTTGTCCTCTCATGATAAACGGTTCCAGGTATTTCTCAGGTTCTTTGTCCGAAATGTAATTTACAGTTTCCGAAGGTTTCTTCAACTTTGGACAATTTGGTCGGATATGACCAGGCTGATTGCAATGAAAACACCGCATCTGTCTCCTGCGGTCGAATTCCGGATTTGGGTCTTGTTCGGAAAATCTTCGTTCTATCTTAACCCCTTTACCATTCATGGTATCACTTCTCCTTGGTGGATTATCGGTCTTTTCAAACTTATTTTGAACTCGACCCTCGAACTTGTCTTTCGCAAAGACAGGGTTTCGTTTCACAGTTCGTCTAACGTCTTCAAACTTCTCCAACAGTTCCACCAAATCTGTAGGGGAGTTTATTTCTGTCCATTCTCTGAGATACATATCCTTAAATTTGGATGGTGTTTTTTTTCTTCATCTGATCTGTGATGACCAAATCTCTCAGTTTTTCAAAAGTAAGGACCTGACAACCTACAATCCATCCATCGAAATAAGTAGACAATTCATGATAGAAATCCCTCCAGTTCCGATCAACTGCTTTATGGTGTGAACTAAATAACTGTCGAAATCTTTCTGGTGTTAGTTTGAACCTTTTTAACAGAATATTTTTGATGTGATCATAATTTGTAGCTAGGTCAGCTGGTTCACGGGCTATTATATGAGCAATCTCTTGGGGGATCAAACTTAGTAGGTGAGATACCCACATTTCTTTTCCCAACGACAGCAAAGTTGCCTGTCGCTCGAACAAGATTAAATAAAGACTCATATCATCTTTCATGTCGTATTTCGGAAGGATCTTGGTCAAGTCTCGATTCGATGGTCTAGAATGATCAACTGCACCTTGCTGGGTTTGTATAGTTGCTTCTATTCTCAATTTTTCCAACTCATACTCTCGTTCTTTCTGCTTTTCTTCAAGGTCTTCAATTCTCCGCTTTTCTTCCACTTCAAGGGCTTCAATTCTCCGCTTTTCTTCAAGGTCTTCAATTCTCCGCTTTTCTTCAAGGGCTTCATTTCTCCGCTTTTCTTCAAGGGCTTCATTTCTCCGCTTTTCTTCAAGGGCTTCATTTCTCCGCTTTTCTTCCACTTCAAGGGCTTCATTTCTCCGCTTTTCTTCCACTTCAAGGGCTTCATTTCTCCGCTTTTCTTCCACTTCAAGGGCTTCATTTGTCTTTCGAGTTTCTATAACTCTACCCAAAAGTGCTTTGGTGAATTCCTCATCATATCCCTCACTTGAAGTAATAAGATTCCATAATTGTTTTATGGATTTTTCTACGGTGATTTCTAAATCTATCTCCTCCACCAATTTGATCAAGTCCTCTTTCTTTCCTTTAACTAAATAAGTCATGATTAAATTCTAAACAGTTTCCCCCTTTGGACTCAAATATAACGTAAGGTACAAAATGAAAACTTTTCGAAACCGAAACTGTCCAGAATTCTGACTTACCTTATAGCCAAGCCACAAAAAATATAACTCAAAGACAATAGAACAATAGAAAAGAAATAAATGTACAAAAACCAATTTTGTAACCCAAAAGACCTTAAAAAGAAAATTAATTAAAAAAAAATTTAAATCAAAACACCATTTTAAATACAAAACAAATTTAAATTATTAATTAAGATAAATAATCATCTACGACAACTAAAATCTCTTAAATTTCTATTTCACATAAATTCCAAATCAATACTAATTTCTATTATAAAAGCAAAATTTGAAATTAAGAAATTTTTTTGTTTCGAAACCTGTTACGATAAATGGAAGTGATCACAAAAACAGAAGTAAAATTGTACATTAAATATAATAGTGCATAAAACTTTAGACTTAAAACCAAAACCACTTATCTGGAACAGTTGCTTGATGGTACACAGGAAGTCCTTGAGCAGGAACCCAAAGTTCGAACTGGACTTTGCTGACGATGACAGGACGGGATGCCCAAAAAGTTCGGACCGGATGGCCCTTTTGCTGCTGAACACACGCGTTTCACACACAGGAACAGGACGGGATGTCCCAATTCTACTGACCGGACTAAGCTTCGTTGCTGAACACACGCAGTAACAGGACAAGTTTCATGCACAGAAACAGAACGGGATATCCAAAAACATCGGACCGGATGGCCCACTTCGCCGCTGCCGGACGCACGCAAATTCTCCACTCACAAGGACGGGATGTCCACAAACTTCGGACCGGATGGCCCCTTCGTTGCTGCCGGACGCACGCAAATTCTCCACTCACGAGGACGGGATGTCCACAAACTTCGGACCGGATGGCCCCTTCGTTGCTGCCGGACGCACGCAAATTCTCCACTCACGAGGACGGGATGTCCACAAACTTCGGACCGGATGGCCCCTTCGTTGCTGCCGGACGCACGCAAATACTCCACTCACGAGGACGGGATGTCCACAAACTTCGGACCGGATGGCCTCCTTCGTTGCTGCAGGACGCACGCAAATACTCCACTCACGAGGACGGGATGTCCAATAACTTCGGACCGGATGGCCTCCTTCGTTGCTGCAGGACGCACGCAAATATTCCACTCACGAGGACGGGATGTCCAAAAACTTCAGACCGGATGGCCTTCTTCGTTGCTGCAGGACGCACGCAAATTTTCGCTGAACACAGGACGAGATGTCCACAGTTTATTCTCAAATCAGGACGGGATGTCCAAGACTTCAATTTAATGGGAACGATCACAGTGCATGCCACCATTAATAGGTAGCTGTAACGTCGTGATAAAAAAATAGCCTTTTTTAAAGAATTAAAGAAAAATTTATTTACAATATGGTAGCGACATCACCGTTACAACTACCTCTCATCATATGTTTTAAACATAACGGCTGAAACACACGCCATTCGAACACTGCACTCCGTCCACACTACAACGAAGCATCCAATCGACTCAAAAAAAAGCCGTTACAAAAAAATATATCTTTTCACCAACGTTATACATAAAAGAAAAAATGAACTTCCGGGAAAACCATTTAAGCTCACATAAATATGTCAAAAGAAAAGATATCCTTTCCAAGAGTATTAAGAAGTAAAAATAAACACAGGAAGTATCACAATATCTTGGAATAAGGAAAAAGAAATACTATAGAAATACATTTAAAAGATATTCTGGAAGTGTACGTTACAAGGTAAACACTTGAGATGGCACACCATTCTCAAAATTTCTACGCCACACCAATGTTAGAACATTAGAGGCAACGGCAGATTTAAAATGCACCAGTCCCCAAGTATACGGTCTTTCGATGGATAAATTTTTGAACTTGCAATCCTCCGTTTGTGAATTCATGTCTTTGAGCTGATTCTCCAACGAAGACTGATCACACGACAGTTTTTAAAATGTAGGAATTCCTGTTTTTGAGTTTTCTCCTAAGCCAAACAGGAAACAAGGTAATTTACGATTAATTAATGAAGGAAACGGATGAAAAAAAAAATATTTTTTATAGGATACTTGCCCGGCGTTGCCCATGCCCGTAGTGTGGTTTGCGAAGCAAACCAACAAACCGGGCCGGGATTTAAGGTATTAATCTGGTGTAAAATTTTCCGTATATTTCAAATCCGTCCGTTGTGGCGTTGTCCGTGACAGTTCTTTTCGTGGAGGTCACATTGTCCGTGTGGCGGTTTGCTTCGCAAACCAAAAAATATAAATATTTAATTGAAAAATTATTTATTAAAAGAAAATCAAACGTATAAGTTATCTACAAAAGGGTATTCCATAAAAACTGAGAGTGAATTTTTTACGTAGTGGCAACAACGCGAAACTAAAAAATAAAAGTGCAGACGATATTTTCAAACTGCTAACTGTACAATTATAAATATTCTAAACGAAGCAGACGATTCTATTTTCCCCGTTTCGTGCTTGTTTAACGAACTGTTTTTATTTGCCCTACAGAAATGGAGGTGAGTGATTCGAAGTTAACAAAGGAATTGCGTACTGCCATAAAATTTCGTTATCGTTTGGGCAAAACAGCTCCAGAAACAGTTAAGGCAATGAAAGCTTACGAAGACAAATGTTTTGACGAGTCTAAGATTTTTAGATGGCATGGTGATTTCGAAAAAGAACGTTTGTATGCAGAACTGGCTCATAAGCATGGCCGAGCAGAAAGTGTTGTGAATGGTCGAAATGTTAACACCGTGTGGGCGATCTTGCAAGAAAACCGGAGAATGACATGTGAGGAGATGGCGGCATCAGCTAATATTTCGAAAACGTCGATATTTCGCATTATATGCAACAATTTACAGCTTCGCCATGTTTGTCCTAGAAGGGTCCCTCATCACCTTATTAAAGAACATATGCAAACAAGAATTCACCAATGTTGTGAGTGGAAACAGATGCTTCAAAATTATCCGAATTTCTTAAAGACTATAATAACAGGCGATGAAACTTGGGTGACATTTTGATCTACTTACCAAGACCAAAACAAGTGTATTTAAACACACTGATTCTCCGTCTCCGAAAAAATCTGACAAACCAAATCTGCTGGAAAGGTCATAATCATTATTTTGTTATAACATAAAGGTGTAATCTATCAGCATGCTGTGCCTCCAAAAACTACTATGAATGGTGAAAATTATATTTCAATTTTGAACATTTTGCGACAACACAAATCAAGAAAGCGACAGGAACTGGTAGGGAATTGGACATTACATCACGATAATGCTCGCCCGTATGTGGCTACTTCTGTTCAGCAATATCTTAGTAAATGCAATATTAAATTCATGCCACATCCCCCTTATAGTCCAGATCTCGCACCATGCGATTTATGGCTGTTTCCGACGTTGAAGGAGAAGCTCCGTGGTAGACAATTTAATACAGTTTCTGAAGTTACTTCAGCAGTGCAGGGTTCTTTGAAGCAGCTTGCAGAAATAAGGTTCTTTACTTGTTTTGAAAAGTGGGTTGAACGTCATATCATCTGAGGGAAGCAATTTTGAAAAATAATGATGTATTTTTTCTGTAAATATATTTCTTGATATTTTATGATTTTATTCTCAGTTTTTATAGAACGCCCTTTGTATTTAGTGTCAAATTTTCCGCAGATTTCAAATCAGTTGAAATTTTCAATCTATCTTTAACAATACTGATTTTATAAAAAAAGAACTAAATAATACCTTTAATAATATATAAATAATTAATAATAAAAATTAAAAAATAATAAATAAATAAATTCACTTTAAAATGTTCTAGATTGAATTTTAAAATCCTCCGCGACCCTAAACTTGAAAAAAAATTTGGACTATCAGTATGCCGAATCCCATTACTGTAAGTGCCATAGATTCGTCAAGAGTTTGAGTGCAAGAAACGAACAAACAGACAAACACTTCCTTTTATAATATTTCAGATTATATAAGTTCGGCGTACGAAGCTAGCGTCACCTATTGTTGTCATCAAATATTTCCCCTCAGTATTAATCCCGTAACGTTGTCGCCAATTGTGTTACTCCCACCAGAACGTAAATTCAAACTACCTAACATCTACCTATACCTACATATTGGTCGACAAGGTAAAAACCTAGTTTAGTTTTTCTAAATTGCAAACGGCGTTTTGATCTAGCGCCATCTAGTGGTCATGTACGTTAAGGTACTCGTACAATTTTACTGAACTGGAATAAAACGAAAAACTAGTGTCACGTGGTGGTCAGGCAAGTAAAAATACTCGTACATTTTTCTCAATTGCAACACAAGGTATAAAGCCTGCGCCACTTATTGGTCTGTCAATGGTAGTTAGTTAATTAACAACTCACTGGGGGTGGGTATTGTCGACGGTCTGTAATCAATCCTGAAGCAAGGGATTCAAGGAAATCGCCTGGTGATTTTGAACCAATGTCAGATGACGAGAACAACATCTGATCTGACATCCCACCTCGCCAAATTTCCACAACCCGCCAACGTGAGTGAGCATTTGAAGCAACACCATTTGTCTTGAACCAGGCCCCTTTGAACGGTATTTGAACTTGCAACCCTCCTGTTGTTAATCCGTCACTCTTTCAACAGGGCAACCGCGGCTCATCAGTAAACTGGAAATACTCTTATAATTTTTTGAATTCCGATATAGTTTTTCAAGCAAACCTCATCAGGTGCTCATGCATGGAAAAATACTCGTTTTGAAATGAGTAACAGAGTTTTGAGCAAACGCCTCCTGGTAGTTAGGCATGTGCAAAAACCTTTATTTCCATACCCTACAAACATTGACAGGACAGGAAGATGTGATGGTATAAGGGAAAGAATACATGGTTTAATTGGAGGTGTTGCAATTACACTAGCAACCCTTCTGGGCACACTTTAAAAAAGGTTTTGATACACAGCTATGGGTATTTGTGCACATTCCTGCTGCAAGAATGTCGCCAGCTCAGCTGTAGATTTTGTACGTGGTTACCTGGTGCATAAGCGTCGCTCTGACTGGTCCCGCAAATTTTCTGTGGCTTTTAGATTGGGACTTCGAGCAGGCCAGGGAAGACATTTTGCATCCATATATTGATAGCACTACTTGCCAGAGGCTGCAACATGACATGGTTTAATTGGGGGTGTTGCAATTACACTAGCAACCCTTCTGGGCATACTTTAAACAAGCTTTTGATACACAGCTATGGGTATTTGTGCACATTCCTGCTGCAAGAATGTCGCCAGCTCAGCTGTAGATTTTGTACGTGGTTACCTGGTGCATAAGCGTCGCTCTGACTGGTCCCGCAAATTTTTTATGGCTTTTAGATTGGGACTCCGAGCAGGCCAGGGAAGACATTTTGCATCCATATCTTGATAGCACTACTTGCCAGAGGCTGCAACATGACATGGTTTAATTGGGGGTGTTGCAATTACACTAGCAACCCTTCTGGGCATACTTTAAACAAGGTTTTGATACACAGCTATGGGTATTTGTGCACATTCCTGCTGCAAGAATGTCGCCAGCTCAGCTGTAGATTTTGTACGTGGTTACCTGGTGCATAAGCGTCGCTCTGACTGGTCCCGCAAATTTTCTATGGCTTTTAGATTGGGACTCCGAGCAGGCCAGGGAAGACATTTTGCATCCATATATTGATAGCACTACTTGCCAGAGGCTGCAACATGACATGGTTTAATTGGGGGTGTTGCAATTACACTAGCAACCCTTCTGGGCATACTTTAAACAAGGTTTTGATAGACAGCTATGGGTATTTGTGCACATTCCTGCTGCAAGAATGTCGCCAGCTCAGCTGTAGATTTTGTACGTGGTTACCTGGTGCATAAGCGTCGCTCTGACTGGTCCCGCAAATTTTCTATGGCTTTTAGATTGGGACTCCGAGCAGGCCAGGGAAGACATTTTGCATCCATATATTGATAGCACTACTTGCCAGAGGCTGCAACATGACATGGTTTAATTGGGGGTGTTGCAATTACACTAGCAACCCTTCTGGGCATACTTTAAACAAGGTTTTGATACACAGCTATGGGTATTTGTGCACATTCCTGCTGCAAGAATGTCGCCAGCTCAGCTGTAGATTTTGTACGTGGTTACCTGGTGCATAAGCGTCGCTCTGACTGGTCCCGCAAATTTTCTATGGCTTTTAGATTGGGACTCCGAGCAGGCCAGGGAAGACATTTTGCATCCATATCTTGATAGCACTACTTGCCAGAGGCTGCAACATGACATGGTTTAATTGGGGGTGTTGCAATTACACTAGCAACCCTTCTGGGCATACTTTAAACAAGGTTTTGATACACAGCTATGGGTATTTGTGCACATTCCTGCTGCAAGAATGTCGCCAGCTCAGCTGTAGATTTTGTACGTGGTTACCTGGTGCATAAGCGTCGCTCTGACTGGTCCCGCAAATTTTCTATGGCTTTTAGATTGGGACTCCGAGCAGGCCAGGGAAGACATTTTGCAACCATATCTTGATAGCACTACTTGCCAGAGGCTGCAACATGACATGGTTTAATTGGGGGTGTTGCAATTACACTAGCAACCCTTCTGGGCATACTTTAAATAAGGTTTAGATACACAGCTATGGGTATTTGTGCGCATTCCTGCTGCAAGAATGTCGCCAGCTCAGCTGTAGATTTTGTACGTGGTTACATGGTGCATAAGCGTCGCTCTGACTGGTCCCGCAAATTTTCTATGGCTTTTAGATTGGGACTTCGAGCAGGCCAGGGAAGACATTTTGCATCCATATCTTGATAACACTACTTGCCAGAGGCTGCAACATGACATGGTTTAATTGGGGGTGTTGCAATAACATTAGCAACCCTTCTGGGCATACTTTAAACAAGGTTTTGATGCACAGCTATGGGTATTTGTGTCCATTCCTACTGCAAGAATGTCGCCAGCTCAGCTGTTGATTTCGTACGTGGTTCCATGGTCCGTAAGCGTCGCTCTGACAGGTCCCGCAAATTTTCTATGACTTTTAGATTGGGACTCCGAGCAGGCCAGGGAACACATTTTACATCCATATCTCGATACCACTACTTGACAGAGGCTGCAATATGACATGGTGCGTTGTTGTCCCGGAAGTAACATTCGTCCATTCAATAAAATCACCAGAGCATAGGAAAAACCTGATTGTCCAAAATGTTCACGTAGGCGTCGGCGTTCAATTGACCAGGAACAGCATGCAAACATCCCAGGCCTTACCCCAAACAAGAAGTCGGATTTTATCCAAATTTGCTGGTGTCCGGTATATTATTGTAGGGTAGTTTATTTTTTTAAATTGGAATACAGACAACAACAATATGCAACACGGGCACAGGCAAATCAGAGCTAGCCACGCGGTGGCTAGTGTTCATAATAAAGAGGAAAGAGAGCGCGGGACCGAATGGGTCCTTATACTTTCTTCTGCTGCCTTTAGTTACATTTCTTTTGTTGTGTTCTACGTCTTCATTTTTGTATTTTGTACCGGCCATTGGAAATCAATATTTAAAAAAAAACATAATTAAAGCACAGGTTTGAATTTGGAGTCATTCCACGTGAAATGAGCAAAAATCAGGAAAAACCTATGGCCGTATGGTAATGGATTTTCAAGAAATTTGGTACAGTGGCTTAGTTTAAGCAAATATAACGATATACAAAAAATTTTGCTTCAAAATTAAATATTTTCGAAGTTTGTTTAGTTCGAAGTTAAGGATTTGTAAAATTGAAGAGCAGTTGTGAGATCGAAAGGTCTCACAACTGAAGTTTGAAGGTCTGTTTCTCAAATATTACTTAGCGTAGCCAAACATGTTTAGCATCGTTATAATCTGTACAAAATTATCTTTGTTTCACTTTAGCCCCCAAACAGCAATTTAGAACATCATATTTAATCTACAATTTAGTTGCAAAAAATGGAAAATCGGCGTTTTTGACAGAATTAAAAACATTTCTATGGGCTAAAGAAATTTTTAGACAAAGTTGAATTTCATGCCAGTTACAGTGCTAGGTATGATGATATAACTGGTAGAGTTTGGACGTCGCATTTTAATTCTTTCATTTTCAAAATAACAAACGAAAATAACAAAATGACAATTTTCTACTCAAAATTGGCATAGGAAATCAATGAATGACAGCTCTGATAAAACCGTCTTTCACATAAATACAATTTCATATGTTTATTACTAAAAAATGTTTATTACTGAGTCCTAAAGCAACAATAATAAAATGATAATCACAAGATTTGCTTTCCAGTCCATGCATATTACGAGAACTTCAATGGCAACAGTGAAATTAAATACAGATAATGAAACCCTAAATCAACAAAGAAATATCAAATAATTTAAAACTTCTGGTATCTATATGCATACGTTCGGAGCACCTTTTTTCAAAAATGATATGCAGAAGCAATTTAATAATATTTTTATAATTATTCTTGTTCAAAAATAATTTTTCACTATCAATAATTAAAATTAAAAAATATAATTAACAAAAAGTGAAATTTTGCGTGTAAATTTGAATTTTTTTTTTGAAATTTTTGAAAAATGATACAGGGCATACATGTTTTAACTTACTATAACAGATAAAAGGTAGAAATATTGGTAAAAATAGAATATTCGTATTATTAGTTCCGGTTTCGTTATGCTACTTTCGGTATATTTAACGATTTCTCTCACATTTTAATTTAGCAAAACTATTTTCTATTAGTCGCACATAAAAGTTTAAACTGTTTTAGAAGCACAAAAGTACAGGAAATTTGTTAGTAGAATAAAAAAAATTGCTTTTCGTTAACATTGGGTTTTTTAACGTATGCAGATACATTAAATATGAATTATAAAAGCATAAAAAAATTTAGTCAAAACAAGCTTAAAAAATTAGATATTATGAGTTTTAACTAATTAATTAACTAATTATCTCAAATTCACTAAGTGGTAAAACTCCCATATGTTACACACATTTTATTTCTTCTATAATTTAAACGTGTTTTTTTTGTGTTGCCGAAATCTTTTTAAACTCTACTTCTTTTGCTGGTGGTTGTGGGGAATATGAAACATGAATTTGTGACGTACTATTGAGAATAGAAATGTAGTAATAAACGTTACGGGTTCCCTAATGGCTGCGGTCACTGATGGAACACTCCTGGACTGCCACCAGAACATTCGCCGGTGTTTGAAAGCTTTCGGTTCAGAAAAAAATTAGTACATCAAACCAAGCACATATATAACCATAATTCCTTTAATAGTGTTTATTTATTCTATTATCTGTCCTTGAATGTAATAGCATCTCTTTCAATGGATTAAATGGATGTCTTACTGGCGTGTTTCCGCCTGTTTTGATTCATCATGCGATAAAATAAAACGATAATATCCATCTAGTTAAAAATGTTCCAGGGACGATAATAAACAATTTACAAAGATGAAAATTTCAGGACAGATAATGTACATCTTGACACAACACTGAAATTTTGTGAATTTTTTGGAGTTCTTCATAGTAAAATTTGTATTTAAAAAATAGAAAAATCGTTGTTTCAACTGTTTTAAGTTATCATTATTTTTTTCATTACTAAGGAATAGAAACACAGTTGCTAAATTATACCGAAGTTTTAGATAGAAGAAGTGTTTTGTTAAGGATTATTTTTGCTATCGTCTTTCCATTTTTAGCGGTACTATACAAATTTGAAATGTGTATCATATTGGAGAAATCTCCATTTTCGCCGTTCCCTCAGATCGAGAAGTGCCGGATAATTAACTATATTTTGATATTCCTTAAAATAACTTTTACTGAAGAATATAATAACATAAAAATTCATAAGTTGTGTCAGTAACGTTTTGAAATATAAGGTCTCTAACAGTCTACTTTTATTGCTAAAAAATCTACATTTGTCTTACCTTGAACTTTAAAATTCAATAAAAAATAAAATATAGATTTTGGACACCTAATATTTGGCAGTTCCTCCTCACGGTATGTGATATATTTAACAACAAATTTTCATTAAAATCGGTGATGTGTCAGCCACAGCCGATTCACTCACTTTGCGTGGAATGACACTTTGTTACTTTTTCACGTGTCTACCATTTGCTTTTCTCTTCAAATGTTATTATTCAAATTACAACATCTCAAGCACTGTATTAAAAATGTCACACAAAAGTTGCTACAAAATATTATCCTCCAACTTCTTTTGACGGACTATCTGATCAGCTTTCTTCTAATGACGAAGTATTCGTCTATCAATATATTTGAATGGTTTTGGTAATATTGAAATATTTTTTCCATACAACCAAGAGGTTTAAGTCTTAACTTTTGCTATCATTTGCAATGAGAGACCCCGTTATATTTGCAGTGTGATTGATCAGAAAGCTGCATTTTCTCAATTTTACGTCACCTTTTCAGAAACTGTATCCTTATCTATGCTATGAAAAGTTTTGAAAATTTAACTTCTTATGTGTTAGCCAGAAAAATATGATTAACTATTGTAATAAAATCTTTTTGTTACCCAGATATGATATATTTTACTACAGTAAGACTATTAAAACAGGGGGCAGATAATTTTTGTAATGTGCTGTGGGTTTCCAAATTTATGGACGGTAGTGTATATTTATTTGAATGTTACCAACAGAGTTTAGCGAAACCCGGAGATTTCCTCTTCAATAATTTACACCGGAGCTTCGCAAATCAGCTGGCTACTCTAGGGGCCACTTGAAAACACAAAAAGGAAATAAATAGCAGTATAAAATACAAAACACAGATCTCGTACAAAAACCCTCCTACAATTCCACTTAACAAAAAATATGTCTTTTTCTCCTCATCTGTCTAGAACAAATAATAGAGCAGGGATGTTAAGTTTGATTGGTAGCCCCGAGTCCCGAGAGGCGCCGAAGATTTACTGTTGCTACAAAAGAAAGAAGTAACGAGTTTCCGTGCTAAGAACAAAGAGGAAAAAATCAATTTTGATTCCTTGAAATATGGCTTCCATTACGATGTACCGATAATAAGGATTTCAACCCCACCCATACCGCCAGAACCCGCGTTTTCCCCCTACTACTTCCATTTTTTCGTCTCCGCTTCTTCCCTTGATAAATGAGGGGTTAAGCAGTATAGGAAACTACCTGAAGATCTTTCCATTAATAGATAGTATATGTACGAGTTTGATCTCTTAAGAATCTGGTTTAGTTTGAATTAAAATAAAATACCTCGAAAGGAAGAAAAAAGCTATGTGAGGATTTCCAAGAAGTTTTTTGCACACAGTGTTGTCTTTCGTTTTTGCACTATTTATCACTGCAGTTCCGATTTTTTTTTATTTCTTCGCGGTGTATCCTAGGCTTTTAAGTTCGGTTTTTGTTATTATCAGGTATTTTTTTTCAAGGGGAGGATTGCCATAATGCGCTTAATTGAAATTAGTGGCTTTGCTTTTGATTTGAGAAAAAAAAATAATCAAAGGAGTCTTTTTAATGGAATGGGAAGTGAGTAAATATGTTTGAAAAAAAAAACGGGCGAGGGTGATAAATAGTTAAAGTGAAGGAGTATTTTTACCGTAGTGCGACCAGAAATTAATGATGTTAGGTCTTTGTGTATTTTTTTGTTTAATTATACTTTTAAAACGTGAAACACGACTGAAGATCTTTTAATTTATGCCACCAGACCCGCATATGATCTGCGATAAAGTTTCTTAATTGCCTATTCGAGCGTTGATTTATAAGTATGGTCTCTAATCAGATAAATAAATATCTGAATAATAATGGGAAGCGTACCAAATTGAAGAAAATTTATTTATTCTTATCATTTAAATTTTTTATTTTCAACAACAACCATTTACTACATCACATTACTCCAAATGCTCTATCTCATTTTTCTTTTCGTCAGTAATGAACTTATACCACAGACAAAAATGTACGTGCTATATAATATTATCATTATATTATATAACATATACTATATACACTACCCTACACTAATGGACCCGACCCCAGCGGATTTGTATAAAATCCGACTGCTTGTTTGGGGGTGTTTTTCGTGGTAGGGCCTGGGACCTTTGCATGTTGTTCCTGGTCAATTGAACGCCGACGTCTTCATGAACATATTGGACAATCAGGTTCTTCCTAGGCTCTGGCAATTTTATTGAATGAACGGATGTTACTATTGGGACAACGACGCTTCATGTCATGTTGCAGCCTCTGTCAAGCACTGATATCAAGATTTGGATGTAAACCGTCTTCCCTGGCCTGCTTAGAGTCCCGACCTAAACCCATATAACGTTTGCGTGACGAGTTAGAGCGACGTTTACTGACCATGGAATCACGTCCGAAATCTACGGCTGAGCTGGAGACATTTTTGCAGCAGGAATGGACACAAATACCCATAGCTGTGTATCAAAACTTTGTTGAAAGAATGGCCAGAAGGTTTACTAGAGTAATTGCAGCACGTGGAGGACCATCCGCCAAATAAATCATATATTCTTTCTATTACACCATCACATCTTGCTATCCGGTTCATTATTACAGGGTAGTGTATTTGTAATATATTTAATATATTATTCTATTATATATATTATTAGTTATATTATATAATTATTTAATATATTATTAGTAAGTGGAATCCAACTCTACTTTCCTCGCTCCTCGGGAACGTGTGAATTGGATCAATTACATTAAATTCTATACATTACCTTATTATCTCCTCGTATTAACCGTTACTTTGCTCCAGTGTGACGTTAATTAAAAATACCAATACCATTACCTCATATTATCTGCTTATCGTCACTGTCGTTAACTTCTCGCTATGAAAAGCCTTCAGACACAGTCCCAAAAATTAAAAAGTATTGTCGAAAGTAAATATCTAGGGATAGGGGTAAGGTTATACTGATATGACAGACGAAAACATAAGCTTTGAGGATCAACAGTGCGACACATACTTACAAGAACATTGGAGAAGGGTTTCTTTATAAAAAGGCGGAAATAAATTCCCTTAGGTCATGACGTGACGTCATACCTTGCGGTCTACAGTTCTGCCATCTGTTGATGGATGTGTAGGAGGCAAAAACCGTATGTATGTAATTCATTATGAGATTTTAGGGCGTAGTAGCCCGGTTAGGAGAGAAACGGAGTATTGCGAGTTCGAATCAAACTAAAGAACGCCGTGAACAAAGGGGGCACGTTAAATCGGTCGTGACCTAAAATGTCATGTTTGCGTGGTGTGGAATTTGAAGAGTGGGCTGCCACAGTTCAGGTCTGACCTCTTCATTTGGTGTGATTAAAAATAACGTGGTAAAGTCCTGGGATCCTTACCTTCGGGGGTTGATCCCGGACTGTCGCCAATAGCCCAGTGTGATGCTCCAGTGCGACATTAGTTGAATACACCTAACTAAATTAAATTTTTATTATGATGTTAAGGTACGTGTTGATTGCAGTTAGTTACTTTAAGAATGGTATGTCCATTCAGTTCCACGAAAAACTTTCAGCAGTCAAAGTTGCATTCTCACTCGCCTTTCAAAATTGGTGACCGTCGGAGTAATCGCAAAGACGCGAGTTTTCAAAAACAATATCGAAGACGCTTCTAAAAACATTTCAGGTGGAGCTCGTCTCATTCAACGAACACTTCGATAGATGATCGCAACAAGTTGAATAACCAATGTGATGCTAAGCAATTCCAACAACTGTGTGAACCACTGTAATAACAGACATAGCTTCTATTCCTGTCACAGATTCAACTTTTGTGGATGTTATATTTTTAAACTGCTGTCTGCTCGCACTTTAATGCAGAAGGCAACACAAGAGAAGTACACATCGACCTTCTAATGAAATGGTATTTTGTATATTTTAATTAAAACCGCACTGCAGCAATATAACGGGTTAATGGCGAAAGTCTGGGATCTATACCGAAGGGAAAGAGCCGAAGAAATTACCAAGTGAATTTTAAACCACGTTCAGATGACGTTGTCACACCTCAGATAGCACTTCACTCTCTAAATTCCTACACCAGATTGAGGTGAGGACGTTTGTGGCCACGATAGATTTAACGTGTACCTTTGTCTACGATTATGTGGTTTGGATTCGAACTCGCAAGCCTACGTTTGCTACATCGTTACTTTTTAAAGCTACAGTGAACACTTAAAATGTGGAAAATTGTCCAAAATATCGAAAAAAAATTTTTGGCTTAATTTGATACTTTATTAACTACTTTATCGTACACAAAAAAAAAATTTCGATTTTATGCATTTTTTATTGAGTTATGGGGTAGTTTCGTTTTTCACAAGACCACATTTCTTGACCACGCCCCATTGTTTACATTTTTCTGTCATGCAAACAGAGTTGTCAAGTACTCTGAAAATCACAATACTTTTATTTCTTTTGACAAAGCCTCACTAATTTTTATTTCAAATAATAATTTATTAAGTTAAGGATGGCAACGAAGAGTTTTAACTGTATCTTAGACTGAAATCGGTTATTATATTTGTTTACAATACGCTCAGTTTTGTACATGCATATTTCTTTCGATTTTATTCTAATTTCTTATTGAATTTACAAAAACAAACAGTTCTTTTCAGAACTAGAAATCTTTCTCGATTTTATTTGTTGATAAAAACAGTAAATATGGATCTAATATCAGCCAGATATAGAAAACCTAAGGGTCGTCCTACTAAAAGGAGAAAGATGTTGGCTGAAAATAGCAAAAAGCGATGGCAGAAATCATCTGAAACTGTGCCCTCTATTGATGAAAATACTGACATCTTACAGCCAGTTCAATCATCTAAAAGCAATATGATATCTTCCCAACCAGAAGCAAGTTATATTTTAACTCACAAAACTATGTTTTCTGAATTGTTGCAAAAAGTTCCATGTAAAAGTTGTTCACAGTGTACTCTTGCTATCAAACAGCACCATTCTCTTGGGTACTCTGTAAAGATGGAACTACTATGCGAAACTTGCAATGAAAGCTATGGAACTGTATTTTCAAGTTTTCAGGAGGAGGCGAAAGGCTCGCATGATGTCAACAACAAGCTGGTTAGTGCCTTTTTATCCATAGGCAGAGGCCATGCTGCTTTGGAAACTTTTTCTTCAGTATTAAACATGCCGACGATGGATAAAAAAACATTTGTCAAGTGCATGAACAATTTATCGGTTAAAAATAAAGAAGTAAAAAGAAAAATGCTTGATATATCACGTCAAGCAGCTAGAGAAGCACACATAAAGGTCGATGATTCATTACAAAGTAGTGAAATCATTGACGTAAGTGTCTCGTATGACGGCACTTGGCAAAAGCGAGGACATACTTCTAACTTAGGATTAGGTATAGTTATTGATATCCTTAGTGGACTTGTCCTCGACTTTGAAGTGCTGTCAAAATACTGTCAGAATTGTGCGGTGACTGCAACAGAAATGGGAGTAGACAGTGCGGAGTTCCACATATGGCAAAAAGGACATGCCGACGAGTGTGATAGGAATTTCGATGGGACATCTGGAGCCATGGAGATGCATGCTGCACTTATAATGTGGAAGAGATCTGTTAATGAATGCCAAATGAGATTTGTTTCTGTGCTGAGTGATGGTGACTCTAAAACTTTTCAATTTTTGACAGAAAACAACATTTATGAATCAGACGTCGTAATTGAAAAGGAAGAGTGTTTGAACCATGTTGCGAAGAGGCTTGGCACATCCTTACGCAATAAAGTTAAGGAATGGCGTATTAAAAAGGTGACTCTTGGTGGACGGAAGCGTGGAAGCTTGACCGATAAAAATATTACAAAGCTGCAGAATTTTTATCGGAAAGCTATAAAAGACAATGCTCCAGACACCAAACAAATGAAAACTGCAATTTATGCCAGCCTCATGCATTGCTCGTCCACTGACACAAAACCCAAGCACGGAAAGTGTCCTGAAGGGGAATCATCCTGGTGTTTTTACCAAAGAGGTATAGCCAAAGGTGAAACACCAGGGTCACATGGTTCCATGAAAACACACTTGTCGGAACCAGTTGTGGAAAAAATTATGCCTGTCTATCAACGTTTAGCATCTGATGTTATACTTGATAGATGTATAGCAGGCAAAACTCAAAATGCGAACGAAAGTCTCCACAGCTGCATCTGGCGAAAATGTCCAAAGGAGGTGTTTGTTTCGAGAAGGAGGTGTTTGTTTCGAGAAGGAGGCTAGATTTAGCGGTGACAGATGCTGTGGAAAAGCATAACTTAGGACATGTAAAGTCTCTCGGGGAAAATGTGGACCCATTGCTAAATGAAACCCTTTCAATGAACATTGCTAAAAGACGCGATCAAAGACGTATTTCCCAGAAAAATGCTGCTACCAAGAAAAAGAAAAAAAAAAGAATTACTGCCAAAACAGATGCAACTTATAGTGCCGGTGCATTTTAAATTTAAGTATAAAGGGATTTTAGAAATCCGTTCCTAATAATACTGCTTCGATTTTCTGCTTGCGACTCAACAACCAGACACGCGTGTGTGCTATAATGACCAAATGACGTGGCAAATATAAGTGTGATGAAATACTTTTTTTCGTATTCACTATGTTATTTGACTTGGGAATAATTCCCTGTATATAACATGTTTCCACGTAACAACAAAATAGTAAAATTTCCAGTATAAAGTATGCCTACCCTGTATTTATGTTATAATAGAGTTCTTCTATATCAAATTTAGGTTTATATCACTAACATTTTTAATATATAAGTACTTTTATATAGCTATATTCTTTTACAGTGAAAAAAGTCTTTTTTCTCAAAATCAAAAATTTGCCTCGAAACAGAAATTTAAAATGTTCCATGCGTCACAATTTTTATCCAATTGCTACAAAACTTTCTAAAAGTATTCTTCCAATATGTAATTATAGTTTCTTGGATGCATTGTAGTAGTAATAATTGTTCGAAAGAAGAAATTTGACTTTTCTATTGATCGAGTCATTAAATTTTCTGAAAATTTCATATAAAAGTACATTTTTGCCTATATTTTGTAAATTATCATATAAAACATCACATTGTATCCATTAATTAATAAACATTTGCCTATAGATATAAAATCAGGAGGAAATTTGGAGTTTTAGAAAAAATTGCAACGCCTGGAACGTTTTGAAATTTATGAATTCCCGTCACAATTTTTTTTTAAATTTCAAATTTTTTAAAAAGTATTTTTTTTATGCACCAAATTTTTTATGTGGTCTTAGTTATAACATAAGTACAAACTGACAAAATTTTAAGTGTCTAGATAAATAATTAAAAAAAATTTTTTTAGTGTCCACTGTAGCCTTAAACCGTAATTTTGTTGAAACATGGAAAATAATTGCAGGTTTTTTAAGGAGTTCAATCGTTTTGTGAAGGAAACTCATGTTAAATCTCAAAATACTTTGAATAAAATCTATTAGCTACCAGTATTATTAAAAAGTGTTTTGTGTTGACATTCTCAAAAGTTCAAGGATCAATTATGAATACATTATTTACCAAAAACCTTTTCGTGCCGTACTTAAACTGTATTAAGTCTATAGGCGAGTGCGAAAAGTAGAAAAACATTTTTAGCAGCTTGAAATACAATTGTTGGTCTTAAATATTTAAGACTTGATAAAAACATTTTGTATGAAATGACATTCCACATATAAAAATATGCAATACTTAGAACCTATGATAAAAATTAGTATGTGCCCTAAAGAAATAAAACTGTAGTGAAAGAGAAAGCAAGCAATAAAAGAAGAAGGTCGAAATTTAAACACACCGTTGGAAGATACGAAAACTGTTGCGAAGAATTTGTTCCTAGACAATTCTATATTTTAATATCCGTTTTTAATTTTTTTTTAGCTGAGAAACTGCTGGCAGTCGCATTAATATTACTCGCAGGAGAGCCCGCATTGTGTACGAACTAAAAAAAAATTTAAAAATAAAAATTTAATTTCACGTTTTCCCATTGTGTGAGCACCTTTTAGTACAAGAAGGGAGTTTGAATTCTCCAAGTAACAGCAAAGAAGAGAAGAAAAATGCAAAATAATATCAAATTTCTCCGACCGGCAATGTGTAAGGAACAACGCTTGAACTTCACTCGACTAAAAAGTTGTGGATTAGACGAGGGTAAAAAATACTCTCTCCTGAATAGAGTCCAACCAGAAATAAAAAATAATATCATTAAAATCGTCAGTTTTGTAGCAAGCGACGCGTCACAATTTCTTCCCTCCAAAAGCTTGAAATTACTTCCCTTTTAAGTTCTCTATTTGTTGTAATTTCTTGTTCCCTTTTTCATTGTTGCCGACTTTTTTCGCTCTTCCTTTCACTTCTTATCAAATATAATTATTCCCAACGATGCAGAAGTTGTGGTGCGGAGTAGGAAAAAAAAAAAGAAGAAAGCGCAGGTGAAAGAAAAAAATATCGTCTGCCGTTTGAGTGAACGGTGGAAAAAAAATAAAAATATTTACAGTCGGTGAATACGTAAGAGGAGCGAAAACCACTTGCTGAGAATTTTAAAACCGATAATCAGGTTTGGGAATAATCGTATTGAATATTTAGCTTAAAAGCAGAACACAGTAATTTATAGAAATCGAATTTCGGAGCTGGTTCAATGAATAACGTGCAGTAGAAAAAGTAACGTTAATAAAAAGTGACAACTAAATAAACATAATGAGTTAACTAGTTTACCAGTATAACGTCCTTTATCAAAGTAAAAAGTCTTAACAATTCTAAATATCTGGATCTTCTGTGTGTGTGTGTGTGATCGCTGCAATCAAACTATATTTTTATTATCAACTCGCCACGAGCAGCCATGTCTTAAATAAAACAATATTTTTATTTAACCCGTTGCCAGAGGCATGCGTACAAAATTCCGTAAAATCATATAATGCCAAGTAGTACTTTAGAGAACAATTGAGCATATCCTTAAGGATACAATGAAGTTTCGAAAGCAGTCCGAAATTCCAACAGAGTTCTCACCATATACACGTTTACACAAGAAATGGCTTTCATTCTTGAACATAAATTACGTCGACTAAACTTTATTCAAATGATCGGAGTCACTACTTCTCACAGACGGAATTTATCTACATGGACGCATATAGATCAAAAGGTAGAATATTAAGTGAGAACAACAAAGCGTGATTGTTATACAAAATCGCAAAATGAATTTAAAACATTTTAATTGCGATTACACTAGAACTTAGATTTAGGTCATCTTTTGAATTCTTCAAATATCTCCAATTCCTTTTCTCCAGAGTATAAGTCGCTAAGCATACTAAAATCGTAAGTAGATAAACTGGGTATTATTCTTTCCAAAATATATATTAATGAATATTATCTCCTTAAATATTATTAATCACTTCATTTACAGTATTACTAGCAGAAGAATGGGATTTCAGTGCAATCCAAAATTCTGACTATCTGCTTGTATCTTACTTAAGCTGCCCATACGCATTATAGGTATCGGGATTATTTTCAAATGGTAGTTTACGCCGTTTTGATAACGTTTAGTATTTGATCTAATTGATGTTGCCTAATGAACTGTCATTTATCCCCGATCGGAATTTACTATTTTGGATTTTATTTGGCGAAGTGGTGAAATTGTTTTCGAAACACATGCTAACTGACGCTCAAACTAAATAAGGGAAATATCTACCTTCACCTGCATTTAATTTGACAGAAAATTGTTCTCATAAATCTTAGCAATACTAAACCTATAAACAGCGCATTATCTCTATTATTACCAAAGGAAGTGTTTGTCTGTGTCTCTGTATGCAGTGTCATGACGACTCTATGGCACTAACAATTACGACATTTGGCAAACCGGTAATACGAATGTTGTGCAATTTTTGAGTCGCGCTTGAATTTTAAAAATTTATCTAGAACATTTTAAAATTAATTTATTAGTTTTTTCACCTTTCTTTCTTCTCTCCGGAATGTGACGGCATTGAATAAAAGTGAAGATTTTACGATTTTTGAACAAGCGTTTTTCGTCTAAATGCCTTTGGAATCAAGCGAAGTTTTCCGATTCTAGCGTGTTAGGATTTACGTTGCTAATAATAGCCACTTCAAGGCCTTCATGTGCCTGTAGAGATTGTTTGCGAAGAAAACCAAATGGGAATGCGCAGCAATCACCGGGGGTTGGCGAACGTCAGCGAGCAGTGGTCACACCTGACCCAACGAAAAGAACTGTCACGGGCAACACCGTACTGGCCACGCAGTGGCTAGTTAATTCTAAAACACATAATTAACTATCAGTCTCATTTATTATCATGAACCACTAGATTAAGCACTATAAATCAACGGGCCGCTGTAGCCCAGTTGGAAGTGTACTGATTAAAAATTCGCTGAAATATCCGGAGGAGTCTGTCGTAACATCAAATCTACTCACATTGACCTAGTGTTGATGTTTGGAGAGTGTGTGTGGGGGGTTAGCACAGGTGTTGTTGTCGTTTGTTTGTTCTGACTGTAGTTTAAATTGATGTTGTTCTCGGTTCTTTCCCTTCCAGACTGATCCCGAACCGTTGCCAATTGCTCGTGTTGCTGTAGAGCGATATAAATTTATTTACCTAGCTGTTAAAAATAGAGTGTGACCAGTATATCTCTATTATCACAAATGCAATTTCTTGTCGAAAAGCAACACCCAAAACTTGTAAGTTTTTTGATGGGGACTGGTATTCCGGAGATTCGCATATGCATACCTACAACTCATGGGAAAGTAATCGTATGTAACAATTACGGTGTGTATGATTGCTACTACCTTTTTTTTTTTTACTACTAATCACTTTTATGATTTTTAATGACAAGTAATATAGGTAAAAGTGATCATAATTTGAAAGTTCCGCACGCGTCCCCAGAAAATTAGTGTAACATGTATGTTTTACAACAACCTTTTATAACAAGGTTAATTTCATACAAATTGATTGCGTATTAAATCTCAAATGAACCATAAATTAAAACAAACACTCTACATCAGAATTCTATCTAAACTTTGCTACACATCCTGACAGCACAAAGATTACACCCTTTGTTGCAAACTTATATTGCAAAACAGGCCGTAAACATATGATCATGTTGATTACACAAAAGCATTTCCTACAACATTTCATGCAAACGTATATTAAAATATACTTGCTGATTAGTGTTCAATTAATGCATACTGTACGAAAATTGGTCCTTGTGTAGCAATCAAATACCCTATAAAGCAGCAAACAACAATTGTACCTTTATCAAGATGACTCTTGAAAATGGTTTGCTTAAATAATATTATGCAAAACTTTAATTTATAGATACTAAATAAGTGTTCTATCTATGCCCTACCTACAATATTGACTCGTCATCTGACCGTAAATCAAAATTACGAGGTGTTGTCCTCGGATCTTTCCCTTAAGGGATTGATCCCGGACCGTCGTCAATAGCCCGTTGTGTTGCTCCAGTACGACATTAACTTAAAATTACCAATTACCTGCAATATTGCACTTCCAGAAATGTATACCTTGTTTTACAATTAAATACACATAAACTAACACTACAAAATACACTAACTAAAGGTTCAACCTCTAACGGAAAGGGACGCAGATGTTGTTTAGAAATCAAATAACCATAAAGCAAAAAAAAAAAAAAAAAAACTTTTAACCTTATATATTGAATATTTCATACAACTTATACCACCTCACACACCAGTACCTTTTAAAAACCTAAACAAAGTAAAAACCACTTGAATGGATTTAAGAAACGCAGACCCAGACACCTTTCCACCTGAAAATTGAATGAATAAAAGGCGTAAATATCCCAACAACACCCGCATTCCAAACAGCGCAGTGTGAAGATAGCAGTTTAAAATAATAAATGTGTCTTCCTTCGGTCGCGGCTCATCCGAAGTGTTTCCGGATCATTAGAGGGTAAGATGAATTTGGCCTCATTCCGGGCATCGGAATCATCAACACCTCGCACGCACAGCTTACGGGCAGCTGCTGCGTCTCAGGTCCTCGCTCGCTGCAGCAGAGGATGCGCAAAATGGCCTCCTTTTAACTCATTGACAGCTATGAATGCAGCTGGGGTTCCGATGAGGTGAAGAGAAGTTGAAAAGCACGTCTGGGTCTGAAAGAACTTTGAATTTTTGATGGAGGGTTTTTGTTGTGTCGCTTCTGCGAATCTGCAATGCGAGGGGTAATTAGACTGTTTGATATTGGAATAATGATCGTTATAGATTACCTGAGAACTTCATGGAAGGAGCATCAAGCGAAATGCCGTTCGACGGAGATTCGCACAGATATGGACAAGTTGGAGTTGATGGAAGTGAATAGATGTTGGATAGCACGTTTGGGTCTGAAAGGAATTGAATTTTTGGCTGTGGGAATTTTAGTTTGTCGCTCTTTGATGGTTTTATGTTATGCGAATGATATTTAGACTGTTTGATACGGTTATAATGATTGGTATGGTTTATCTGAGAACTTCATAGAAGGAGCATGGAACGGCATGTTGTATGCTGAATATTCACACACATATGGACACAGCTGGAATTGATTCCGCTATGGTGAATAGTTGGAAAGCATTCTGGGTCTAAAAGAACTTTGATTTTTTGTTGGAGGGTTTTTGTTATGTCGCTCCTATGATTCTGAAACGCGAAGGATGATCAGGATGTTTAACAATGAAATCATGATCGGTGTGGCTAACTAGGGAACATCAAAGAATGACCATAAATCATTATGCCGCTCGACAGAGATTCGGACAAATATGGACAAAGTTGGATCTCCCCGGAAGTCAATAGATGTTGGATAGCACGTTTGGGTCTGAAAGGAATTGAATTTTCGGATGTAGGAATTTTTGTTTTTCGCTTAATGATGGTTTTCTGTTATGCGAATTATAATTAGACTGTTTGAGACTGTAATAATGATTGGTATGGTTTATCTGGGAATTTTATAGAAGGAGCATGGAACGGCATGTTGTATGTTGAATATTCACACAGATGTGGACACAGCTGGAATTGATTCCGCGATGGTGAATAGAAGTTGCAACGTATTCTGTGTCTGAAAAAACTTTGAATTTTGGTTGGAGGGTATTTGTTATGTCGCTACTGCGATTCTGAAACGCGAAGGATGATTAGGATGTTTAATAATGAAATCATGATCGGTATGGGTAACCTGGGAACTTTGTAGAAGGAGCATGAAGCAATATGCCGTTCGACGGAGATTCGCACAAATATGGGAAAAATTGGAGCTCCTCGGAAGTCAGTAGATGTTGGATAACACGTTTGGGTCTGAAAGAAATTGAATTTTTTGATGTGGGAATTTTGGTTTGTCGCTCAATGATAATTTTCTGTGCTATGCAAAGGATAATTACACTGCTCGATACCTTAATAATGAATGGTATTGGTTACCAGAAAACGTTATAGAAAGAGCATGAAACGGAATGCTGTATGATGAAGATTCAAACAAATATGGATGCAGCTCGAGTTCCGTTGTAGTGAATAGAAGTTGGAAAGCCTACTGGGTTTGAAAGAACTTATAATTTTTGTTGGAGGGTTTTTTTAATATATATCTAACGATTTTACAAAGCAGGATGATCAGGATGCTTAATAATGAAATAATGATCGGCATGGGTTACTTGGTAACTTTATAGAAGGAGCATGAAACGGCATGTCGCATGACGAAGTTTCGAACAGATATGGACACATCTGTGGTACCATAGTGGTGAATAGACGTTGGAAATCATATCTGTGTATGAAATAACTTTGCCATTTAAGGCTTAGGGTTTTTGGTTCTTCTCTTCTAATATACAACACACGGAATACTTAGGCTGCCTGATGCTGGGATAACGATTGCTAAGCGTTACTTAAGCGTTATTGAACGGGCATGAAATGACACGCAGTACGATGGAGATAACCTTTGAACTGATTGCTATGTATGGGCACTGCTAGGATTTTCCTTGGATTTTAATAGAAGCTAGAATGCACGCCTGGTTCTTACAGAACTTTAATTTTTGATTTGTTGATCTCCGATAATTTTATGCTACGCAATGGATGATTAGAATGTTGGATAGGGGATTAACGATTGGTATAAGTTACCTGAGAACATAAAGAGATCAGGTGTAAAAATTTCATACCATACGTGTACATCACTGTTTCGATTTCCAGGCTATCTTAACACACGTAGTAAAATAGATCAGGTAGTTTATAAAAGCCAATGGCAAGGGAGGAGGGATACATCTGCACATATTATATGGACTTGGCGCTAACTAGTATGATGCAGAGGTAGGGGCGAAGAGTCCGTGTCTAATTTTTCCATAACAAGCGCCATTAGTCAATAACAGTACGAAACCATTTAAGACTGGAAAGATCGAGCAGTGTCTTAATTCATGGATGGCTTTTTGTAGTGAAAATACATAACACTCTAAATGGTTTTAAAGATATATCGCATTCGTCAAGATCTGACCAATTTCGTTAATAACAATCGATATAGATATATACAGAAAAACATAAATCGTATTTGACATCTTCTAGTGATTATATCGAAAATAAATCTCTACTATTATAAAAGGAAGTGTTTGTCTGTCTGTCTGTTTTTTTCGAGGCCACAAAATCCTGACGATTCTATGGCACTTACAGCAATGAGATTGTCACACAGGTAGTCCTATTTTTTTGCTATTTTTAGGTTTCAGCGAATTTTAAAATTTAATCTAAAATATTTTAAAATGAATATAATGAAATTAAATTATTATTGTTTTCTTTAGAATGGCAACCGCATAAGGATATCACAGATTCTAAATTTATTTTTTCCGTTTTCATTTTGCGCAGAAGGATGATTTTCCAGCGAGTATAAACAAAAAGTTTAACTTTAGTTATGTAGTTCTTTTTTTCCATCTCCAAGACCGTTAAAAATCGAGTAAAAATTTCAACGGATTTGAAATCAGCGGAAATTTTACTTTAGATCGATACCTAAAAATATGATTTTCCTTAAATTAATAATTTTTAAATTGAATATATATTTTATATTTTAGCTAGAGATTAGGACACCACATAAACTTTCTCTTTTCAAAAAAAAAAAAAAAAAAACAACAGATTGCATCTTCTGTCCTTCGCGTTAAAAAAAATTACATTTCCTATCCCATTCCATTTCCGGGAATGAGAGTGACAGATAATTTCTACAAATGTACCAACCTAGTCTGACATCATATCGATAATAGCTGCTTGCTTTTGCAAACTATCTAGGAAGTGTTCAATTCTGAAACTCGTTCAAGTCTATTATGTGACACAACACGTTGAAGTGTCGTTTTACTGACTGTAAAAACACATCACATTGTGTTATCACAAACAGTAAATCAGTAAAACGACAGTTTATTCCAAATCACAAAATGTTCCCCCAGCACTGAACCCCGATGTCCACCAAGCTGATTTGTTGACAAATCAACAAATTTTATAAGTCCTTAGAGCGAACAAGTTGTGTCCCTTTTCTAGGTTTGTGATTAATTCCATACAAACAAAATCAATTCTACATTGTAGAATAAATTTGCGTGTGATCTTTTACTGATTATATCGCGTTAAGGACGAATTATTCTTGCAAAATGAACCATTATAGTCTACCACAGCGATAAGTGCCTGCGTTTACAAATTGTCTAGCAAATATACAATTCTTATTGAGGAATCTCATTAAAGTCGATTCCCTGACAACACATCACGATCCCATAATCAGGAAAACGACACTTTTATCACAAATAGCGAGATTCTCCTTCTACTGTGAGCCTCGATGTCCACCTTAATTTATCGTAACTCGCTATTAGAAGTGCGGCAAAAAAATCGCCAAGCCGTTGCCATCACTCATAAACGTAGAGTGTAGCTGTACCCAATTTACATACAGCATACTGTCTATCGATCAGAACTGCTTCAGACACAAAGTCTAGGTACTAGATGTCCCTTCGAGAAAAATAATCGTACATTTTGAGTGAGAATGAGTCGGACGATGTTTAGACTTTGGATTCTTGGACGTCCTTTTAGAGATGTAGCCCATTGTAATCATATATAAAAGTTTCTCTCAAATGTAGCCAAATATTGCAAAATACACAACAACCCTCAATACAACAAAAATGTCCTACATAAAATGGTTTAAGTCTCGTTTCTATGGCAACAGACTGTTGTAGACTGTTTGCAGTATTTCTTGTGGTAGGCAGACAGTAGTAGTTCTGCCACCCCAACATACAGAATTCAAAGTGAGTGTAAATTGGCAGCACAGGCCATGATGTTCCAGGGTTACGCAAATACCGTTGCGTCGCCTAAAATAAAGCTTAAAGGGTCATACGATCCACAAGCTGGCATTGATGGAAAGAACATTTTGCATAGTATTTAAGTTTGCTGAATTTATGAGTGGAAATAAAGTTAAAGAACAACATCAGCTAATAAATCGATTTTCCAGGAGCGATAAGAGTTGACGACTTATTAAAGCTTCGGAATGGAATAAATTGAATAGAAATGTGAAAGTCAAAATTAGCAATGAAGGTATGAACATAGAATGAACGTGAATCGTATAATCTAAACCATGAAATATTTTCATAACCCAAATCAATTGCAATTTCCTTAGTTTCTAATTTATTACATCGATCCAATTGATTACTAGAAAATAAATTTGAAATTGAAAAATAGAAAGTTGATTAATTGTTAAATTACAAGAAAATGCAAATCATTAAATGTAGTACACAAAATTTATTTTCTTTCATTCATACAAGCAATGATTAGATTTAAATTTTCTGACATCAATAGTGTACGAATACAATATTTTGAAGAACGATTATGACGAACTAAGCTGATATTATGGACGACTTACGTCCTAACGCCTGTGGCAGTATTGCGTTAGCATATTCCTAAGCAGCATTGAATTCAGTCAGAATGATCAATACGTTTTGCGCTCCATGCTCCACTTTTCCCCACGTTACATTGGGAGGGAAGTGTGGTTGGAAGATTAGCGGATTAGCAACCGGAGGGTTACGAATCCAACCAAAGACAACCGTGTAGAAATGGCTAGTGCATGTTAAATCTGCGTGGCCACAAATGTCCTCACGTTGGTGGGATGTGGAAATTTGGGGAGTGGGGTGCCAGATCAGGCGTGATCTCGTCATTTGATCATTATTGAAAATGATGTGGTGTTGTCCTCTGATTTTTCACTTCATATTTTGATCCCATACCTTCGCCAAAAGCCCGTTGTGTCGCTCCCGTGTGATGTTAAAATACCTACCTATTAAACTCGTTGTCGGTTGAAATCATGCAATGTTTCTGGGAGTGCATCAACGTTTTACACTACCTATCTTAGTTACCGTGAGTTCAACACCATTGCACGATGTATATTTTTTAGGCTCTCGACAAGATGTAGTCAAATATACAAAGAACATTAGTAGTTGTTTTCACTGAACATCAAAAATATGTTTATTTTAGTAGACATGTTGTGTTGTAGAAAATTGTGTTTAAACATTTGGTACAGCTACACTCTACGTTTATGACTGATGGCAACGGCCTTGGCGATTTTTTTTGGCGTACTTCTAAAGTCGCCAAGGAAAATATTATTTCTTAACTCTTTTCTGTCACAATTTTTTTTTCTTTTTACAACACACTTTTTAAGCATATTTCAGAACGTTTTAAAAAGTATATTTTTAAAAAACTTTCACAAAAAGTAGTAAGCTTAATCACATATCAAAACGCATTTGTGAACCAGCAGAGAAACTAAGCTACGAATGGTAAGACAACTGTCAAAATACAAATAAATGGACCAATGGTATCACAGAAAACGATTTAAAAGTACCAATGCAATAAAAGTATAGTTTAAAAACAAAATGACCAATGGGAGGAGAGAACAAATTTCAAACAAATCAATGAAATCGAACGATTTTAACGGATTTTCGAAGAACTTTCTAGAATATTCAAAATGAAAATTTCCGTTTGCCGAGATTGCCATGAAAACCACAACAACAGCAACGAAAGATGGGTTGCCTTAATTTATCGTAACTCGCTACTAGAAGTGCGCCAAAAAAAAATCGCCAAGCCGTTGCCATCACTCATAAACGTAGAGTTTAGCTGTTCCAAACATTTAGACAACACACAAATATCGTGGAAACATTAGTCGTGGTTTAGCTGAAGAGTCGTGAATCTACATGACTATGCATGGTATCGATTTACAGCTCTTAACAAGATCGAGTCATATATGCGAAGAATATTTAGTAGTGGTTTAAACAGAACATAAAAAAAGTTGTTTTATTGTGCAGGGAACACTGTTTACAGTATCGCGTCTTAACTGAAGAACCGTTAAGGCTACAAGATTCTGTATGATATGGTCTCAACTCTCTTGACAAGATCATGTCAAATATACGAAGAACTTTTAACAGTGGTTTAAACTGAATATATACAAAAAAAAGTTGTTTTCTTGTGCAGTGAACACTGTTTACAGTATCGCGTCTTATCTGAAGAATCATTAAGGCTACACGATTCTGTATGATATGGTCTCAATGCTCTTGACAAGATCATGTCAAATATAGGAAGAACATTTAACAGTGGTTTAAACTGATTAGGTACAAAAAGTTGTTTTCAAGTGCACCGAATACTTTTTAAAATATCGCGGCTTATCTGGAGAATCTTTAAGGCTACACGATTGCATATGATATAGTGTTAAAGCTCTTGACAATATCGCATCAAATATACGAAAATAATTTAGCAGTGTTTTGATAAGAACATTTTAAATAGTCGCAGACCTACTATTCAAATTGACGGTTCAATCAGAACTGAGCCCAATTGATTTTGATATTTAACTCCAATATTTCTGCTCATTTCAATGCAATGCTGTATGGAAAATGGCGCACAAAGCAAAAATAAGAATATTGATGTATCTGGCATGAAGCAATATGCCGTTCGACGGAGATTCGCACAAATATGGGAAAAATTGGAGCTCCTCGGAAGTCAGTAGATGTTGGATAACACGTTTGGGTCTGAAAGAAATTGAATTTTTTGATGTGGGAATTTTGGTTTGTCGCTCAATGATAATTTTCTGTGCTATGCAAAGGATAATTACACTGCTCGATACCTTAATAATGAATGGTATTGGTTACCAGAAAACGTTATAGAAAGAGCATGAAACGGAATGCTGTATGATGAAGATTCAAACAAATATGGATGCAGCTCGAGTTCCGTTGTAGTGAATAGAAGTTGGAAAGCCTACTGGGTTTGAAAGAACTTATAATTTTTGTTGGAGGGTTTTTTTAATATATATCTAACGATTTTACAAAGCAGGATGATCAGGATGCTTAATAATGAAATAATGATCGGCATGGGTTACTTGGTAACTTTATAGAAGGAGCATGAAACGGCATGTCGCATGACGAAGTTTCGAACAGATATGGACACATCTGTGGTACCATAGTGGTGAATAGACGTTGGAAATCATATCTGTGTATGAAATAACTTTGCCATTTAAGGCTTAGGGTTTTTGGTTCTTCTCTTCTAATATACAACACACGGAATACTTAGGCTGCCTGATGCTGGGATAACGATTGCTAAGCGTTACTTAAGCGTTATTGAACGGGCATGAAATGACACGCAGTACGATGGAGATAACCTTTGAACTGATTGCTATGTATGGGCACTGCTAGGATTTTCCTTGGATTTTAATAGAAGCTAGAATGCACGCCTGGTTCTTACAGAACTTTAATTTTTGATTTGTTGATCTCCGATAATTTTATGCTACGCAATGGATGATTAGAATGTTGGATAGGGGATTAACGATTGGTATAAGTTACCTGAGAACATAAAGAGATCAGGTGTAAAAATTTCATACCATACGTGTACATCACTGTTTCGATTTCCAGGCTATCTTAACACACGTAGTAAAATAGATCAGGTAGTTTATAAAAGCCAATGGCAAGGGAGGAGGGATACATCTGCACATATTATATGGACTTGGCGCTAACTAGTATGATGCAGAGGTAGGGGCGAAGAGTCCGTGTCTAATTTTTCCATAACAAGCGCCATTAGTCAATAACAGTACGAAACCATTTAAGACTGGAAAGATCGAGCAGTGTCTTAATTCATGGATGGCTTTTTGTAGTGAAAATACATAACACTCTAAATGGTTTTAAAGATATATCGCATTCGTCAAGATCTGACCAATTTCGTTAATAACAATCGATATAGATATATACAGAAAAACATAAATCGTATTTGACATCTTCTAGTGATTATATCGAAAATA
This sequence comes from Metellina segmentata, assembly GCA_947359465.1. Taxonomy (NCBI): domain Eukaryota; kingdom Metazoa; phylum Arthropoda; class Arachnida; order Araneae; family Tetragnathidae; genus Metellina; species Metellina segmentata. The sequence continues at coordinate 114,918,388 of OX375879.1, read as the reverse complement.
AATCTCTACTATTATAAAAGGAAGTGTTTGTCTGTCTGTCTGTTTTTTTCGAGGCCACAAAATCCTGACGATTCTATGGCACTTACAGCAATGAGATTGTCACACAGGTAGTCCTATTTTTTTGCTATTTTTAGGTTTCAGCGAATTTTAAAATTTAATCTAAAATATTTTAAAATGAATATAATGAAATTAAATTATTATTGTTTTCTTTAGAATGGCAACCGCATAAGGATATCACAGATTCTAAATTTATTTTTTCCGTTTTCATTTTGCGCAGAAGGATGATTTTCCAGCGAGTATAAACAAAAAGTTTAACTTTAGTTATGTAGTTCTTTTTTTCCATCTCCAAGACCGTTAAAAATCGAGTAAAAATTTCAACGGATTTGAAATCAGCGGAAATTTTACTTTAGATCGATACCTAAAAATATGATTTTCCTTAAATTAATAATTTTTAAATTGAATATATATTTTATATTTTAGCTAGAGATTAGGACACCACATAAACTTTCTCTTTTCAAAAAAAAAAAAAAAAAAAACAACAGATTGCATCTTCTGTCCTTCGCGTTAAAAAAAATTACATTTCCTATCCCATTCCATTTCCGGGAATGAGAGTGACAGATAATTTCTACAAATGTACCAACCTAGTCTGACATCATATCGATAATAGCTGCTTGCTTTTGCAAACTATCTAGGAAGTGTTCAATTCTGAAACTCGTTCAAGTCTATTATGTGACACAACACGTTGAAGTGTCGTTTTACTGACTGTAAAAACACATCACATTGTGTTATCACAAACAGTAAATCAGTAAAACGACAGTTTATTCCAAATCACAAAATGTTCCCCCAGCACTGAACCCCGATGTCCACCAAGCTGATTTGTTGACAAATCAACAAATTTTATAAGTCCTTAGAGCGAACAAGTTGTGTCCCTTTTCTAGGTTTGTGATTAATTCCATACAAACAAAATCAATTCTACATTGTAGAATAAATTTGCGTGTGATCTTTTACTGATTATATCGCGTTAAGGACGAATTATTCTTGCAAAATGAACCATTATAGTCTACCACAGCGATAAGTGCCTGCGTTTACAAATTGTCTAGCAAATATACAATTCTTATTGAGGAATCTCATTAAAGTCGATTCCCTGACAACACATCACGATCCCATAATCAGGAAAACGACACTTTTATCACAAATAGCGAGATTCTCCTTCTACTGTGAGCCTCGATGTCCACCTAAAGGTCTTGTTGACAACGCAACAAACTCCGGAGGTCCCGAAAGCGGATTAGCAAATCGCCCCAGGTACTAAAATGAAATTTTAAGCGAACTGGCCCCTGTGAAGTTTGAAAGATTAATTGAAACGCCCTCCCCCAGCCCTGACAGCGTTGTTGGTCTCGAACAACGTGTCCCATCATTAAAGTGCCGTCACAGCAGCGACACGTTTGCGAAACTTCTAGACCTCGTTTCTACTCTGGCAAATTATACCTTGAGGCGGCGTATATTCAAATTTCCGAGAAATGCCAGCTACTCTCTTCACTTCATTTCCCCTTCGCCGTCGTCAAAACTCGACTTCCCGATAGATACGCTCTTCGTTTTGGCATTCCCTCTTGCTGATTATAAAGCCCGGTGCTTGTGTATACGTGCATTTAGATTTATTTAGGAGAGTACAGTTGGAAGACTGCTATCTGATGTGACTAAGTAATCATCCAGTGGTTATGATCTATATGTTTTGGTTCATTTTTGCTTAAGCGGTTATGCTGTGGACTATTTTACTTTCTATTTATACGCAAAATGACGCGTGCAGGCTTAGCACAGGTACATCTTGTACAGCTTTTAAATATGAATCTTGATCTACGTTTTTAAATTGTGGCGCCTTTAAAAAGTTTTGAAGAATCTCTTGTTCAATCTGCTAGGGAAATCTTAATCCATTTTTTAAATTTTATATACAGCTGCCTAAAAAAGTAGAATGACCATACAAGTATGGTATGAGGTATCAGTAAAATACATCGTTGAAATGTTTAAAGCACGTATTTTTTTTATTTTTTAGACCAGAGAGTGGTGATTTGTAGACCGATGAAGTACACTAAGTCATTTCTATAGCATGATGGTCGACTATAGTCTTGAAAAACAAGCTTAGTGAGTTTCGATTAGTAAACAGACTATCTATTCAATGTTCAACATCTTCGTTTCCTATGAACTGTTTTTTTAAAGGTGTATTTCACATGTACGCCGGCGGTGGTGTAAGTCGATAGATAGGAGGAAGGTCTTCCACAGATTCATAAGCACTAAATAAAGTTGAATAAGGTACCCCTTCATTTAGAATCGTGCACAAACTTCATTATTTACAATGATAGCATCCAATTTTGATGCCAACTTTCAAATTCCTATCAAAATTTAATCTAGAGTACGACGTTTCTAGTCATTTGGTTCAAACGTTTCTGTGTTACTTAATAATTGTTTTTCTGTACAATTTTAATTATGAAATTTACATTCCAAAAAGTAATGAAAAACAATTTTCATGTATTTTGATGGAAATCGAGTACAAATGACTTTTCATATGACCTTGTAAAATTTCGGTTTTTACTCCTGATAGATTTTCATTATTTTTTGCACGAAAAAAAAAGAAGACTAATATGCTACTAGGAAAGCTAAATTTTCGCTAAGTTGTATAAAAAGGTCATTTTTATTATTAACATTAAAGTATATGATGGTTTTAATAATAATGTTTCAGATTATTGTTTTCATAATTAATTATCAATCTAAAGTTTACTTAAAAGGAAATCGTAGATTTCGTTTGTAGTCTTTGATAGCAATATTTCATAAAATTTGAACGTGACTGGAGTATTTTTTTATCGATTTGTGACTGAGTCTAGGACGCTATTGTATTTGTGAACCCCATTCTCCTTACGCTTAAAATCAAAAGCCCCCGAACCTAATTCAATTTTCAATACAATTTTCATGTATTTTGATGGAAATCGAGTACAAATGACTTTTCATATGACCTTGTAAAATTTCGGTTTTTACTCCTGATAGATTTTCATTATTTTTTGCACGAAAAAAAAAGAAGACTAATATGCTACTAGGAAAGCTAAATTTTCGCTAAGTTGTATAAAAAGGTCATTTTTATTATTAACATTAAAGTATATGATGGTTTTAATAATAATGTTTCAGATTATTGTTTTCATAATTAATTATCAATCTAAAGTTTACTTAAAAGGAAATCGTAGATTTCGTTTGTAGTCTTTGATAGCAATATTTCATAAAATTTGAACGTGACTGGAGTATTTTTTTATCGATTTGTGACTGAGTCTAGGACGCTATTGTATTTGTGAACCCCATTCTCCTTACGCTTAAAATCAAAAGCCCCCGAACCTAATTCAAGATTGCATTTGGCAATATATGATCCCAAAGCATTTACACTCTTTGTTTAATTACATTTTCTATCCATTCAAATTACTGGAGTAGTTCCTATATTTCAACGTATCTTCTCAATACTTTCCATTAGACCCAATAATATGTAGAGCACTTACATTAATCAATTATCAGCGCAAGCATTAACTCCTAACTATTCTTTCCGGAAAGTTACTAGTCTTTTTTGTTGACTAAGAACCCACTGGCAATATTCTACTCTTGCAGGTTGCAATTTAATTTCACAAAGCAGTCATAAGTTCTTTCCTGTGCATTTAAATGTCTTGAATTTAAATTTTTAATGGTGTAAGAATAATAAGCCTTTTATTTTCAAATGTGATTGGATTCAGTAGGTAATTTATCTAGACTGATAAAGAATTATTAATTTACAAGTGGGCGCTCACCCTGCTCGCTGGCGCTCGGCAACCCACCCGAGGATTGCTTCGCAATCCTCATTGGATCTCTGCGCGAACATATGGTCGCTTCGCTCGCATCAATGAAAACATGTGTCCTAGCAGAAGGAATTGTTTACAAAATATGATATTCCAAAAAAAATATTTTTCGAATCTAAATTTTTTCCTGTTTTTCAGAAAAGATATATACAGTACCTCTGGAATCAGAATTGAAATGAAAACTTTGGAGCAAATTTTGACTCGAAATGTGAGCGTTGATTTGGAAATTGAATACCCGGCATGTTGTTTCTGTATACATTTATCCCTGCATTCGAGCCACCCACGTTTTTTCATTGAATTTGTTGTCGAAGTTGTAGTGCAAGCGTCTTGTTGAACTATAATTGTTGGCCCTGAAAAGGACCTTTTTTTAAATGGCCCTGCAAAGATCCTCCGCTTTCTTTGATTTCTATTATTAACTGCAACAGCTCGACTAAAATTAATTTTTTTTTCAATAAAATTTCATCCGATAGCGCTTTAAATTCAATTGAAGCGCAAGGCTTCGTGATAAATAAACAATCGTACAATGTTGCCAAAACGCGATAACAAATAACGTCTTTTTTGCGTGCCACGTAAGAGAATTATATATATAGATTCCTGTCTGGAAGGAGTTTTCGAAAACGATTGTATCAAAAGATTAATGTTGCCATGATGCCTCTTGCAAAGTATTAAATAACTTAAAAACAAACTACGTGAACCACAGACTGTGGTAAATGATATCATGTAGGAGATAAAACAGAGATTGACATTATCTAGGAGTAATAGTTAGGTATCTAGTATTTGAAAAAGAGGTCAATCCAACCACTAATTAGATCACTATGAAAGTATTAAATAATTTAAAAATCAACGTCATGAATCATAGGCTGGTGTTCATAGTATCATGCGCTGGGGAATAAAATAGAAACTTTACTTTCACATCATCGATAGGTAATTAGTAAAATATGTTTTTGAAAAAGAGAGTATTAAACAATTAATTCTGTCACTACGATAGTATGAAATAACTTGAAAACAGACAATGTAAAACATATAGGACAAAATAGAGACTTTAGTATAACATTATCAGTAAGTGATAAGTAAAACATATTTAAAAAGAGGGTTTCAAACCTTAAATGCTATCACTACGAAAGTGCCACAGACTTCAAAATCTATGACGGGAACCCAACACTGGTGTACATTGAAACATGAGATTAAAACACATACATTTTATAACGTCATCGATGGACGATAAGCAAATATATATTTTTAAAGAGGCCATCAATGCATTAATTTTGTCATTTCAAAAGTATCACATTATTTGAAAACCGACGTCATGGACCCTAGATTGGTGTAAATAATATCCCGACCTTGACGAGAATAAAAGAGAAACTTTACTTTTACAATATCTATTGGTGATAAATAAAAAAAAACATTAAAAAAAAGATGGTATCAAACCATTATTTTTGTCATTACAAAAGTATCAAGTAACTGGGAAGATGGACGATATAAAACATACACTGTTATACATGATATCGTGCACAAAAATAAAATAGAAACATTTGTGCAGCATTATCGATGGGCAATAAAACAACTAAAGTAGTTTCAGTGCGGATTTAGAAGAATAAGTGTTTCAACCTACACACTTAGGAATCCTAGAATAATAGATTTGTGAGCTCAGTGAGACGCATCGCGTTGTTTTCAGGCAAGAATACATCTTTTAGGGTCTTTAATCTGCAATGAACCAAAAACGTTTTATTCTCATGGGTTTTGATGCGGGGTTGTCGATTTTAAAAAAGTTATCCCCATTCGCACAAAGAAACAAAAGGGAAGCAAAAAACGATGAAATTAAAAAAACACAACAGATCCTTTCGATGGGTATTCGAGTCGAACAACAAAACCCTTCGACCCACACCCTTTGTGGGAGGCCGAAGTATCCTCTTCCCCGCTTCCCTTTGAATATCTCCTACGGCACCTGAATAATAAAAATGATCCACAAAGGACCTATCAGAAATTCACTACCGCGTCAACCGCCGCACAAAAGGCCAGGCCTCCATTATTGCAAGGTAAATCGATCACGTAGGTGCAGCAGTTGCTTACGGCAGGCCCTCTTCAGCCCTTTTATTCATAGTTTATTTATTGATGCTCGAGCCCGCGATGGACCCAAGTGTCTGGATTTGTCTCCCATCTTGGCCGAGATGAAAGGGATAATATTTCGTGTCAGGTGCCCATGTTGGTTACTCATTGTCCGGGGTAATTTATTGCAATGTGTTTCAATGGATTACTTGGGAGGCCTACCTATTTATGCCCTCGATATTAGACTGTTGAGCACTCGTGCCGGGAATGGATTTTAAACTGGGGATGGGGAATTCTGATTTTGCTAAACTGTTCTTTTGGATCAAAGAGGGGTGTGCTTGGCTTCATCTGGTGTGCTTGGAGGTGGTGCTTTTAGGTAATGCGAAAATGATGGAGCGTGGGGTTATTGATGGTTGGGGTTCCATGTTTATTCAAATGCAGTACGCCAAAATGACTTTTTAAGTTTGGATTTAATGTTCATATTTGTAGTCAATGCACTTGCTGTATCTTTCCATCTTTGTTAGTTTTAAGAGTTTGTTTGTTAATGGTAGCACCTCGATGAACAGAAGTGTCTAGATTTGTCTCCCATCTTAGCCGAAGTAAAATGGATAATATTTCGTGTCACATGCCAATGTTGGCTTTCCGTTTTCACGGGTAATTTACTGCAATATGTTTCAATGGACTTGTTTGGACAATGTTTCGACTTGGGAGAACGCAGCCTGCATATTTATGCTCAAGATAATAGTTTGTTGAGCGCTCATACGGAAAATGAAAACTGGAGATTATGATTTTGCTAAACTGTACTTTAGATCAAAGTGGAATGTACATTGTCTTTTTTCCTGAGCTTGATGATTTGAAAAAGATTCGGCTTGGAGTTATTGATTACTGTGATTTCATGTTCATTAAAATGACTGAATTATGATTTTTAATGTTCATATATGGTTGTAAATACGCTTGCTATAGATACCTCCACGCTAATTCGTTTTGAAAGGACTTGAAAACGGTTCTCATTTGGAAAGATGAATTAAATATCACTGTACTGATATAGCTACTTGAAAAAATGAGATGCTTTTGATGAGATTTTAGGGAAGGTTAAAACCAAAGTAGGTATATTTTCTGTTCTTAGGCTTATCCCTTTAATACCTTCGAACGAAATAGGAATCGATAGTTGAAACTAAGACTACTATTGTCGAAAACGAACTAGTAATTCGAGTACTAGTCTGACTGAACAACTACGCAACTGTGAATGGCAACGCTGTTGCGATGTTGGAGGCAGATTCTAAAGAAAAACTATTGATGTGTGCAGTTTGATTCCCTTTTCTGTCATTATGTATTTCTAAATTCTGTATATACATTAATACTTTCAATTATATTCTAATTTAACTTTTGATCGCTGTTCCTGTTTTCTTTGCGTTGGTCTAATTTCACGAACTGAAGTATCTTCATAGTGTAGTGGACAAAGACCGGACCAATTCACCACTCAACCGGGATTTCGAATGAGGTAGGACATTTATATTAATTTTCCTACCAAACACTCATCGTTGTACGTGACAACTATTATGCGATTTTTAAATATCTTGTTATATACACAAATATTGCAATTTACGGAACAGCTACACTCTACGTTTATGAGCGATGGCAACGACCTTGGCGATTTTTTTGGCGAACTTCTAAAGTCGCCAAGGAAATAATTATTTCCTAACTCTTTTTCTGTCACAATTTTTTTTCTTTTTACAACACACTTTTTAAACACATTTCAGAACGTTTTAAAAAGTATATATTTTAAAAAACTTTCACAAAAAGTAGCAAGCTTAAGCACATATCAAAACACATTTGTGAAAGCAGAGAAACTAAGCTACGAATGTTGGGTAAGAATACCCTGTGAAACTTATGAATTACACTGAATACAGTGGGCATGTTGAAAAAGAAAAATATTTACAAAAGAAAAAAGCAAGTAATAATACAACCTGATAACGTCAGAATTCTTTCGTAAAAAAATAATGAAAACGAAAGTGGTCAAAAAAACAAAACTCTTAATCCTATCGTGAAAACTACTATAGTAAAATAAAAATTCCACAACTGTCAAAATACAAATAATTGGACCAATGGTATCACATAAAACGATTTAAAAGGACCAATGCAATCAAAGGATATTTTAAAAACAATATAACCAAAGAAAAAATTTCAAACGAATCAATGAAATCAAACGACTTTAACGGTTTTTGGAAGAACTTTCTAGAATATTCAAAATGAAAATTGAAAGTTTCCGTTTGCCGAGGTTGCCATGAAACCCACAACAATAGTAACGAAAGATGGGTTGCCTTAATTTATCGTAACTCGCTATTAGAAGTGCGGCAAAAAAATCGCCAAGCCGTTGCCATCACTCATAAACGTAGAGTGTAGCTGTACCCAATTTACATACAGCATACTGTCTATCGATCAGAACTGCTTCAGACACAAAGTCTAGGTACTAGATGTCCCTTCGAGAAAAATAATCGTACATTTTGAGTGAGAATGAGTCGGACGATGTTTAGACTTTGGATTCTTGGACGTCCTTTTAGAGATGTAGCCCATTGTAATCATATATAAAAGTTTCTCTCAAATGTAGCCAAATATTGCAAAATACACAACAACCCTCAATACAACAAAAATGTCCTACATAAAATGGTTTAAGTCTCGTTTCTATGGCAACAGACTGTTGTAGACTGTTTGCAGTATTTCTTGTGGTAGGCAGACAGTAGTAGTTCTGCCACCCCAACATACAGAATTCAAAGTGAGTGTAAATTGGCAGCACAGGCCATGATGTTCCAGGGTTACGCAAATACCGTTGCGTCGCCTAAAATAAAGCTTAAAGGGTCATACGATCCACAAGCTGGCATTGATGGAAAGAACATTTTGCATAGTATTTAAGTTTGCTGAATTTATGAGTGGAAATAAAGTTAAAGAACAACATCAGCTAATAAATCGATTTTCCAGGAGCGATAAGAGTTGACGACTTATTAAAGCTTCGGAATGGAATAAATTGAATAGAAATGTGAAAGTCAAAATTAGCAATGAAGGTATGAACATAGAATGAACGTGAATCGTATAATCTAAACCATGAAATATTTTCATAACCCAAATCAATTGCAATTTCCTTAGTTTCTAATTTATTACATCGATCCAATTGATTACTAGAAAATAAATTTGAAATTGAAAAATAGAAAGTTGATTAATTGTTAAATTACAAGAAAATGCAAATCATTAAATGTAGTACACAAAATTTATTTTCTTTCATTCATACAAGCAATGATTAGATTTAAATTTTCTGACATCAATAGTGTACGAATACAATATTTTGAAGAACGATTATGACGAACTAAGCTGATATTATGGACGACTTACGTCCTAACGCCTGTGGCAGTATTGCGTTAGCATATTCCTAAGCAGCATTGAATTCAGTCAGAATGATCAATACGTTTTGCGCTCCATGCTCCACTTTTCCCCACGTTACATTGGGAGGGAAGTGTGGTTGGAAGATTAGCGGATTAGCAACCGGAGGGTTACGAATCCAACCAAAGACAACCGTGTAGAAATGGCTAGTGCATGTTAAATCTGCGTGGCCACAAATGTCCTCACGTTGGTGGGATGTGGAAATTTGGGGAGTGGGGTGCCAGATCAGGCGTGATCTCGTCATTTGATCATTATTGAAAATGATGTGGTGTTGTCCTCTGATTTTTCACTTCATATTTTGATCCCATACCTTCGCCAAAAGCCCGTTGTGTCGCTCCCGTGTGATGTTAAAATACCTACCTATTAAACTCGTTGTCGGTTGAAATCATGCAATGTTTCTGGGAGTGCATCAACGTTTTACACTACCTATCTTAGTTACCGTGAGTTCAACACCATTGCACGATGTATATTTTTTAGGCTCTCGACAAGATGTAGTCAAATATACAAAGAACATTAGTAGTTGTTTTCACTGAACATCAAAAATATGTTTATTTTAGTAGACATGTTGTGTTGTAGAAAATTGTGTTTAAACATTTGGTACAGCTACACTCTACGTTTATGACTGATGGCAACGGCCTTGGCGATTTTTTTTGGCGTACTTCTAAAGTCGCCAAGGAAAATATTATTTCTTAACTCTTTTCTGTCACAATTTTTTTTTCTTTTTACAACACACTTTTTAAGCATATTTCAGAACGTTTTAAAAAGTATATTTTTAAAAAACTTTCACAAAAAGTAGTAAGCTTAATCACATATCAAAACGCATTTGTGAACCAGCAGAGAAACTAAGCTACGAATGGTAAGACAACTGTCAAAATACAAATAAATGGACCAATGGTATCACAGAAAACGATTTAAAAGTACCAATGCAATAAAAGTATAGTTTAAAAACAAAATGACCAATGGGAGGAGAGAACAAATTTCAAACAAATCAATGAAATCGAACGATTTTAACGGATTTTCGAAGAACTTTCTAGAATATTCAAAATGAAAATTTCCGTTTGCCGAGATTGCCATGAAAACCACAACAACAGCAACGAAAGATGGGTTGCCTTAATTTATCGTAACTCGCTACTAGAAGTGCGCCAAAAAAAAAATCGCCAAGCCGTTGCCATCACTCATAAACGTAGAGTTTAGCTGTTCCAAACATTTAGACAACACACAAATATCGTGGAAACATTAGTCGTGGTTTAGCTGAAGAGTCGTGAATCTACATGACTATGCATGGTATCGATTTACAGCTCTTAACAAGATCGAGTCATATATGCGAAGAATATTTAGTAGTGGTTTAAACAGAACATAAAAAAAGTTGTTTTATTGTGCAGGGAACACTGTTTACAGTATCGCGTCTTAACTGAAGAACCGTTAAGGCTACAAGATTCTGTATGATATGGTCTCAACTCTCTTGACAAGATCATGTCAAATATACGAAGAACTTTTAACAGTGGTTTAAACTGAATATATACAAAAAAAAGTTGTTTTCTTGTGCAGTGAACACTGTTTACAGTATCGCGTCTTATCTGAAGAATCATTAAGGCTACACGATTCTGTATGATATGGTCTCAATGCTCTTGACAAGATCATGTCAAATATAGGAAGAACATTTAACAGTGGTTTAAACTGATTAGGTACAAAAAGTTGTTTTCAAGTGCACCGAATACTTTTTAAAATATCGCGGCTTATCTGGAGAATCTTTAAGGCTACACGATTGCATATGATATAGTGTTAAAGCTCTTGACAATATCGCATCAAATATACGAAAATAATTTAGCAGTGTTTTGATAAGAACATTTTAAATAGTCGCAGACCTACTATTCAAATTGACGGTTCAATCAGAACTGAGCCCAATTGATTTTGATATTTAACTCCAATATTTCTGCTCATTTCAATGCAATGCTGTATGGAAAATGGCGCACAAAGCAAAAATAAGAATATTGATGTATCTGGCATTCAATACATTCATTAATCTATATTAATTTATAGTAATATTTTCTATTACTTCTGTAAGTAAATATTTAAATTATTTTCCAAGTTAACTAGATTTTTAGTCAAATAAATCTTTACGTTATATATATATATATATATATATATATATATATACATAAACTGGAGCAACAGTTGCAACAATATATATATATATATATATATATATATATATATATATTAACTTTTAGTTGTTTTGTTTTCCAGTCAGAATTAAATTTTAAAATATTTTTTTTCTCACCATTTTGCATTCCTGAACATTACTTATCGCCAACTTTTCTCATTCTTTTTAATAAGATTAAGAGAATATAATTTACTAAATAACTCTTTTAATTTAGTTACCTCGAGAAAAGTAATTTCGTTAGTTAATTGGTTTTGCTACTTTTCAAGGCTCATATAAAAAACGAGCTAATGAACGAATGGGGAGAAAAAAAACCTCTGGGTGGAGTTCACTCAAAAAATATCCGCAGCGGACGAAAAAAAAATATCCATATGTGGGAATTTCATTATTCTAAAGCTCCTATGTATTTATTTTCAAGTTTAGAAAATGGGGTTGAAAATAAATAAGCAATGTTGACGGAAGTTTCCGTTAAAAGTTAGGCACTGTAGATAAAATGCGGTGGCTATCAACGCCTAACAAACTTTGCATTAAATCCCGTTGAAGTTTTTTAAGCAAATATTCCAAAGCCGTTTAGTATGTAGATCCATGCTCACGTTTAGACAAGTTCTTGAGACGTGTAATTTAATTTATGCCTTGAATATAAAATCTTGCATTTTATCCTTCACAGATGTGTTTTAGTTGTCTGCTGCGGTTTATATTTCCTTTTTTCAGCCTGTATTGCATATGTATGTCCCTCACGAGAACGTATGATCCGCATCTATATATATAATTCTCTTACGAGGCTCACGAAAAAGACGTTATTTGTAATCGCGTTTTGGCAACACTGTACGATTGTTTGTTTATCGCGAAGTCTCACGCATCGATTGAATTTATAGCGTTATCGGATGAAATTTTATTGAAAAAAAAAGGAAATTTTAATGAGCTGTTGCAGTTAGTTTATAATAGAAATCAAAGAAAGCGGAGGATCTTTTCAGGGCCATTTAAAAAACGGTCCTTTTCAGGGCCAACAATTATAGTTCAACAAGACGCTTGCACTACAACTTTCGGCAACAAACTCAATGAAAAAGTGTGGGTCGTTTGAGTGCTGGGAAAATGTACACACAAACAACATGCTAGGTATTCAATTTCCAAAGCAACGCTTACATTTCGAGTCAAAATTTGCACTAAGTTTTCATTTGAATTCTGATATTAGAGATACTGTATATATTTTTTTCTGTAATACAGCAAATTTAGATTTGAAAAACATTTTTTTGGTAACATATTTTGTAAACAATCCTTTCTGCTAGGACACATGTCTTCATTGAGGCGAGCGAAGCGAGCATAGGTTCGCGCAGCGAACCAATGAGGATTGCGAAGCAATCCTCCGGGGGTTGGCGAGCGTTAGCGAGCAGGGGGCAGGCCCCCTAGTTTCATTATAGTAGATGTGCTGTTGTAATCTCTCATTCAATAAAAGATTTAAATTTTATGTTTGTAACATATTGCTGTCACTGTATGAGAGGAACTGTCAGTGCAATCTCAAACAAATCAGTAGAAAACGATAATTTAACTGCTCTCTCTGCGTAATACGTGTTGTCCTGTTCCCGGGAGTTGGTAGAAGAATCACGTTTTTTTTTTAATGGTAAGATAGTTGATAATTGACGTCGCACTGGAGCATCACCTACGGCTATTGGTGAAGGTCCAGGATCAATCCCCAAGGTAAAGGACAACCCTGCGTAATTTCAAACCTCGATCAGAAGGCGAGATAACATATGATCTTCAGCGTGAAGCCATTTGAGGCCAAGTCGGATTTAAAGTGTATATGATGTTCTTTAGCCGAACAGTTTCGAATTCGCAATCCTCTGGCTGCTAATGCGCCGATCTTCTTACCTGGATCTTCACAATAAATATGACTATATAGCAGGGCTCGAAATACCCGGGTGCCCAGGTGCACTGTGCACATGAAAATAAAATTGTGCACCTAATTTTTTTCCCTCTAGGTGCACGCAGTGCACCTAACGTTAAAATTAATTTGTTAATTATGTTATTTTGATGCTTGAACAAAATATTCGTATCTACCTCTCGCTCTAAAGGAACGTAATTGAAATTCCTAAATACACAATATGCGAAAACAAAATTGCTGGGTTGTAACGGGTTTATACAAAAGGAATGTTTATTTGTGTCACTGCTCCAGAACTTTCCGATAAACGAAACATTTCCAGCTAGATCTGTTGAAGCGACTGTCACGACAGCCGAGCGCCGGAGAAGGGAGAAGAATTTAGATGTTTAAATATTCCATTAACTATATACTACTAACCAATATAAATATACTTAACTAATAAAAAGTAGTTTATCTCTATATTAAAAAAAAGTTGCAGCCGTCAATGCAGGATTGAAAATTGTGTTGCTTAGCTCGATTTATAGACAGTTTCTTGAGAAAGTACGGATCAGAAGATTAAGAAATTAGCATGCTTTGTTCTTCATTGTGTTCCCTGGACAATTTTGAAGATTAGTTTAGAGTTTATTAAGTGTCAAAGTTGAAAAAGCGAAATTTCAACAGGTCGTTGGCGAGCGTAAGCGAGCAGGGTGCGGAGCCCCCTAGTATATTACATTAATGCTCTTATATTACGTTTTTTTTAAGGGGCACCTAAAATATAACCTGTGCACCTAATTTAAAAACTTAGGTGCACAAGGTGCACCTGTATTAAAAATATATTTCGAGGCCTGCTATATAGATCAATTTGAATAATGTCTCAAGAGGTGCCTCGTTGTTGACAAAACTGACCTGTTTGATGGACAAGATATCTCGTCCTTAGAAAATAACCTAACTATGTATTTTGATTTCGTCATCATAAAACTTACACTATAGTGAGGACGATATACGTATCTTGTCATTAGTAAAATTGGTCAAATCTTTATTGAAGATATTTCTCGCCGAAACAACTTGGAAGGACAAATGTCTTTAGTTTACTTTGTTTCGCAGGATGGGAGGGAATGAAAATGCGTTTTCCTGGAGTGCGTGAGATTGTTCATTTTTAAAATCAAAACACCTTATCCCACCTGATGGTTTTGTCTGGACTATGTAACTTAACATTAAAGTAAATGACCAGATATTAATGAACGAGATATCTCGCCATCAACAAGACTGACCAGATCTCGATAGACGAGATAACTCGTCATTAACAAAAAATACCATATTTTGATGGACCAGATACAATGTTATTTGAACAAAATTGACCAGAGCGTGATCTAGCTATTATCAAAAAATTGGCAACAGCTCGATGAAATTTGTCAGATCCTGATGGATGTGATAGATCGTTGAAACTATTTGGAAGGTTTCCGAAAGATTAACTATAGATTTAAATCTTTCTCGTAGACCAGTATGTTTATTTTGCGCGAAACAGAAACCACCGAGTGTGCAATGGTACATACGACCTCCTCGAAAGCCGTAAATCGCCCATTAATACACAAATGTCCCCGCAACATTCCACACAAGAGTGGGAAGTAGGGGGAGCCGGGAATGACCGGAATGCCTGTTGGATCCCTTTCAATCCCGGCTTAATTCACCAGTTCCCAAATTAGCCGGGGAGTGGACACCATTTGATATGGCCAGGTTAAAGGACTCGCAAATTGCTCGCAGGCTTTATAAGGAGCTGGGCTTGATTTCGATTGAATAGCGCTCTCTCCGTTGAAGATCATCAGTAAGCAGATCTAATCGAATTAGAAACATGGCGTCGGATTTGCTTTGAGGCTACAAGGAGCAATACGAGAAGTCTGACGACGCTGCTTTGCATTGGAATTAGAGGTCACTATTACTTCCAACAATGGGAGAGGGAGACATGTTAGGATGGCCCTCCTATTGTTTGTCTCTTGAGCAAGTATCTCCTCATTAGCAGCTCATCGTTTCAGTGGATTCGGTCCAAACCAATCAGGTCTTATTGGACGAGATATCTCGTCATTAGTTTAAAACGCACCATATCGTAATCTCGTACTCGTAACAAAGATATGCAGTTTCTTGATGACGAGATATCATTATCAAGGTTGGTGAAGTATTAATGGACACAATATATCGGCCAGTACTAGTGGTTGCCTCTGTGAAGTATCTCGTTACTAGCATCTCCCCGTTCGTTCGATTTGTTAAAAATGGATGGACGAGATATCTCGTCGTTAGAAGAAAACTGACCACATCGAGATTTTGCCATCATAAAAAAAATCGGCAATCTCTTGATCACGAGATATTTTATCACTAGGAAAATTGTACAGATCCTGATGGATCGGATATTTTATCAGTAGGAAAATTGTACAGATCTTGATAGATCCGATATTTCATCAGTAGGAAAATTGTACAGATCTTGATGGATCCGATATTTCATCAGTAGGAAAATTGTACAGATCCTGATGGATCGGATATTTTATCAGTAGGAAAATTGTACAGATCTTGATAGATCCGATATTTCATCAGTAGGAAAATTGTACAGATCTTGATGGATCCGATATTTCATCAGTAGGAAAATTGTACAGATCTTGATGGATCCTATATTTTATCAGTAGGAAAATTGTACAGATCTTGATGGATCGGATATTTCATCAGTAGGAAAATTGTACAGATATTGATGGAAGTTTGACCGATTGTTCACTGTGAATATTCAGCAATTCATTTAAAAGCGCATTATTATATAATAGTAAGCTTGAAACACAATTTTAAGGATTATATAAGATCGTCTGATTATAGCGTATAGTTCGATAGTTTTCGAATAACACCACTAACGCCAGTTCTTTCTCCGTGCAACTAAAACTTACACTTTCCCAAAGTTCGCCCAACACCGCAGAATATTGACATATTGCGAACCCCCTTCACGCGCACAACCTGCGCACTCAATCCGCAAGGCATTTCATGTACGTACACCCTTTGTATACATGATTATATGTATCATCTAGATGTTTCTTTTAGCTCTAAAATCAAAAGAAACGACAACTGCAATTTTTTTTATAACGCTTAATTTTCATGCATGCCATCTATCACTTTCCCGATTTTAAAGACATATTGCCGTCATAAACGGGTACCAAGAGAGGTTGCAAAACCAGATACTTTCATTTTATTCTGGACTGATGGCTATAACAAGATAATTTGTTAATGCATTTCAGACATGCTCTCTATTTGAACGCATAAATAAGTATTTTAACTGAAAAGGAAAATCGACTGCGAAGAATTTACCTTGGATATTTACATATGCTGATGACGAAAATGCAGCCTAATACAAACAAATTCGTATCATTATACTAGGACCCATTCTTCTCTTACGAATCAGTATTTTTAATTTTACTGATTTGATTGATAGTAATTACTAATAATAGTGAAGATTTGATACGGAAATGTACAATTTATATTAAGATGTTTAAGTTTAAAAAATATCTCATCACTGCAGCTCTACGCTCTTTTATCGCCAAATAATGTTAATTAGTGGCATGGTTGTTGTTTATACAGTGGGAACTTTGCAGAATCCATTTTATCTGGGCTTAGCGAAAATGTTCCACTGTTTGACCTATCGGCGTTTTAGTGTTTGCTTAAAAGGTTTTTTCGTGGAATACATCTCCCCATGTCTTCATAAGGCTCAACACCAAATTTGGTTCCATTCCGTTTCTTCGATTTAGCTACATCCAAAAGAACGGACTTTATTTCATGGCCACCCTGTACATTATGTACTTTATTACTAATTTCCATAAGTATTGTATTAACAAGATTAAATATTAATTTATTCCACCACGTCCAATTAGTGATACTCGTGATCGGTAGAGTGTTTAAGTTCGTCACCACGAGTATACTCGTGGTATATTTACTGAATTTTGAATAGAAGCGATATTAGGGACAAAATCAAACAGTACAGTCAGCAGCTGTATAGATTAAGCATAGGTTTTTTTAAATTTATGTGACAATTTATCATTGATATATAGAGCATAAAATAAGTGATTAATTAAATGTATAAAAGCAAAATTTTAATTTCGGATATTGTGTTCGGATCAAATTCAATTTTACAGTGCCATTAATTTTAGACATTGCTGGAAATTAAAAAAAAAAAACGTTTTTCTCACATAATGATAGATTGATGGTGGAATTTAGGGAAGCACAGAAAAAAATGATACCATAGATTGATGATGAAAAGTTTGAATGATACAAATTTGTTCCAGTATTAATGTATTTTACGAAATGGCATTTTTTTAAAGATACATGTCTCGCTTGTTTTCTGTTATATTTAGAACTCAACAGAATTTCTGTACATCTTTAAATAATTTCTCTTATATGTCATTTGACATTTTTAAACTTGCCGATGTCCTAATACTTTGGTAATTTTTAATTAACATCGTAATATACCATCACAACGGGCTATTGACGGCGGTCCTGGATTAATCCCTAAGGGAAAAGATACGTGGACAACACCACGTAATTTTGAACCACGGTCAGATGAAGAGGTCACACCTGAACTTGCTCCACTCTCTAAACCTCCACACCACAGAACGTAAGGATATTTCAGGCCATGGCAGATTTAACGTGCATCAGCCCCCTTTGTACACGACGGTCTTTGGTTGGATTTGATCTAGCAACCGTTTCTAGGACTTTCGGCCATGACAGATTTATGATGCACCATTCTCCTATATACCATAGGCTGATCCGGATTCAGTCCAGGAACCTTCCGTTCTAGAGGCTAACACCTTAACCACCAGACCGGTCCTAGCATTTTGAATTATGCTAAAAGTAATGCTGGAATTCATTTATGTATTTTATTTCCAACATTTCATCAAAAATGACAGCCAAGACCGAACCTTGAAACAGAACCCACATTACATAACAAAAAACAGTAGGTCCGGTAGAATTATTGTTCAATTAATTAACGTTTCTGGAAGTTGTCTCATCAAGGTATAACCACCCACCTACTGAAATGGACTGAGCATGTGTCCGTAGAGAGAGAAAACGAGCCTCGTGTTATTTCTTCCAGTTGCCTGACTTTAAGATCTGTCATGAGCGTGTGGGTTTTTATCATGAACCATAAATTGCTGAATGGTTAAAGTGATTACCCATCTTTATCATAAACGCTAGTCAGCGATTTGAGAGCTAATCAACTAAATTCATTCATATGTTCACTTCATTTACACTTTAGAGATCTTGCTACAGCGACACCACCCGCATTCTCAGTTTATTTCATTTGATGGTTGTGTCTATCATCATTAGCAAACCTGACCGAAACATGATGGACCAGATATCCACTAGGGCGTATCGAAAAAAATCGAAATTTCTTAAATCTTTTTGTGGTAGTGCGGAAAAGTTGTGTAATCCCATCATTAAAAAGCTCGTGGAATCTTAAAACTGTAGGTTTATTTCTTCTCTCGCCTCAATGGGCCAAAAGTTCCGAAAATTGGATAAAAATGGTTAAAATACAAATATTAATAAATAATCACAGATTTCGTTGATCGATTTTGGGGTAGTGCTTACAAGTTACTATTTTTTAACAACAACAACCATAAAAAATTTTAGAGTTATAGATTAATATCATCTGTCTTCTCATCTATACCAAATTTTGGAAAATGAAGGCAAAAATCCTTTCATCCCCGGTGTTCCACAGCATGGAACACCTAACTTGATTCGTTTCTCAAATCGTTAAATTCGACTATAAATGAATACAAATAGGTTCATTTTTTACTTTCAACTTCCCTTTTCAATAATACATGGCAGCACGACACAAACCGAGTCATTAGTTTTAGCTATTATGCTTTATTGAAAACACTTATTTTCAAAGTCATTTGGTCTAATTTTTTTTTCTAATACAAAAAAAATTGTCTGAAAAAAAATTTCCATGTTATTTTGTTAGCTGTACTCAAAACTATCTATTCTATATATTTTTGAAATTTTTTATACAAAAACCATACGCAGAATGAATGAATGAAAAAAGATGTTCCATCCTATGGAACACTGAAGATTCAGAACAGCGATCACGGGTTACGAGGTTGTTTTCTCCTTTGGGTGAATGAACTCCTCAAGCTAGGGAATGGTTCGTGGGTGTTGTAACGTCGTGAGTAAGGCAATTGAAACAACATTTAAAATTACAGCACATTTAATTAATTATTGAAGATATACATTAAGTTAAGGCTATTTCGAGGCTAATAGATATTTTATATAAATAGAGTTTCAGTCCCGCCGCTTCAATCGCAGCAGAGTCGTAATACGTCCGCTCACGTTCCTGCTTTCCACGATTCTTCCTTTTTTCTCGAGAGAAGACCCCACACGTTCTTCCGAAATCGCTTCAGTCCAAAGAGATGGGGATACCCCATCCGGTCATAAATTCAAGGACCACCATGAAAGCTGTGGTCAGAGAGACCCCCTGTGACGATGCTATAGTGTGTTTGTTGTCTTTGAAGGGAACACGGGGGGCTCTGGAATTATGTGGGGTGCTTTGTTTCTTTTATGATTTTATCAGTATAGCTCGAGTCCTCTCTACTTAGAGCTGCGTGAATTTATGCTCTCGCTTTTGAATTTTTTACCGCTTATTTTATATAATTGTAGATATTTTTTTGAATATATATATTTTATAGCTTATTTTTTACTGTAAATATAATTATAGTTATTTTTTTTTGCATTTTATTCAATTGTGGTTCATTCCTGGTTCATGCTAAATCTGCTACACATGTATAATACAGTGCTTTCTCATTCATATGCAAAAGCTTTTTCTCATTTTTGCGCTTCACCCCAATGCTCGCTTAGCCGCACTTCAAAGCTCTATTCTCCCAGTGTTCCACAGCATGGAACACCCACAAAATCAAAACCGGAAGTGCAATCTTTATGAAATTTTAACTGCGTACTCCTTTAGGCCTAAACAGAGTGCCTACAACTTTTTATTTCTGAATTTCAACTTTAAAGGGTGGTGGGAAACAAAGGGTTAAATAAATACACTTCACACTTCCTCATTTTAATGCGAACAGACACTTTATTTTACCTTTCAAACATACAAATGACAAAAGCAATACTGTTTGTAATAATTTTTGGTCTCAAATTTTGACGTGCGTTTTCGGGATTCTATTGTAGCTCTAAAATCTGAAGGCCCAACAGCTTTTTCCAGAGGCTGCAATGACTAGTTTCACAATCCGCTCAACTGCTTGGTTTGGAAATTTAATAAAGTCCCAGCAGTCCATTGGCATACCGTCCTGTATCATCTTCAGAAGTTCTTGAGAACTGTTCTCTCTGAGAACTGGAGGCGATGTCACATAACAAGATTGCCAGTCAATGAGAACTACATAGTCTGTAGCTCCAAAATTAACAGCAGGAATAACGAATCTGAGAACACAGTTTCCATCTGGGCTAATTTCCCTTGCCTTGATAATCCGCCGAGCTGCAAGGGTCCTAATATGGCACCTCTCACCAGTTAGCATGGCCAAAAGCATGTTTTATGGAACCGAAAATTAAACGTTCCGAGAAATAACTGGTTCGATTACGTCACGATTCTTCTTAGGCAAGTACCGAGATGAGCTGTTGAAATGTCACAGGTATCTAGCACCGTCCTTCATGGAATGACGAATCTTAATTTGGAACCATGAGGGGGCGTAGACTTTTAGATTAAATACAATCAAAGTTAGCAAATCATTTGATGGGTCCGATGTAGATATATATAACCTCAGTTTTCGATTGGCAGTTGTTAGCCAGCGGGCCAAATTCAACGTACCCGGTTAGCTAGATCTGAACAACAAACGCTTAACTAATGGCGGTACAAATGTCTAATAAGTATTTCTAATTTGAACTAGAGTGGAAGGATCAATGTGTGGCAACTCGCATTCAATACTATTAAAAGCAACAGTTGAAAGCTTTTCGCATCCATTGAGGTTTCGTCCAATGTCTCCGGTGAAAGATGTGAGGCAAGATGACTTGTCGTCTATGGACACAAATAGGTGTAGTAATAGCTACTCATTGAAATGAATTAAGTAGATAATCCATTGGACTGCTATCTGAGGTTTCAATTGAAGCCTGCGAATTACACTATTAAACATACCTGTGTTCACTGCAGTGCCGTCACACCCGAGAACAATAAGGTTGCTAAAATCATCCAATAAAGCACTTGTTGCGTCTTTGTAAATGCTATTAGATATATCAAGGCTAGATCCACTTTCAAGTGTAACGTGTCCCATGTACGTAGAACCAGGCTCCGATACAATACAGTAAAACGCTTCTACAATTGTTCTTTGGAACTTCTTGTCCTCGAGCGTATCTGATGTTAAAGTTTTGCCATGCCGTTCATCAAAAATAAAGGCCAGATAGAGTGGAACTATTTTCATTTGATCTTGAAACCAACTTTTTGTAAATTCTCGATTTTTCTCTCCACGTTGTATTTTTGTCTGTGATGAGCCTGGTATCCGATTCCGATATTAAACCCAAATGTTGCATAACACTGGAAGCAATAGCAGCCGTGGCTCTGTGGGATGCAACATATCTTTGACTGACAAGAACTATGTTATCCAGTTTTAAGAGCTGCTGTCCAGCTGTCAGAGCGCCAAACCCAGTTTGTCTCGATTGTGCATTGTACAAGGAACAGTTGTACAGAAAAGTAACAAAAATCGTCAAAATTTTCAAAATTCGACCCTGACGAGACAGCAGAAAATATTAACCTATAATTCTAAAATTTTGTATAGTTGTTGTTAAAAAGTAGTAACTTTTAGCGCTACCCCAAACCGATCAACGAAATCTGTGTTTATTACTTATTAATTTTTATATTTTTATCATTTTGAGTCCAATTTTCGGAACTTTTGGCCCACTGAGGCAACAGAAGAAATCAAGTAACAGTTTTAAGTTTCCGCACGCTTTTTAATGATGGGAGTACACAGCTATTCCGCACTACCGCAAAAAGATCTAAGAGATTTCGATTTTTTCGATACGCCCTTATATCCACCTAATCTTCGTCTTAATATCATGAAAACAGTAATATTTTTATAATTCGAAATTCAATTGGCATTCCTGGCAATATATCTCGTCATTATAAAAATTGGTTGGATCTCGACGTTGACATATTTCTTAATGGATCTCTTCGATGGTTAACTCTTTATAGATTACAATATATACGATTGTAGAGTTGTATGACTAAATAACAGCATTTATGGAATGAAAGAATCCCTGGAAGTATTATATTAGTTGATGAGGGGTGAAAGTGGTTCAGACTAGGAATGCGACATCGACAGCAAAACATCGATGTTCAAAATTAAAACGTCGACGTTGATAATACATCGCCCAAAACCATCGATATTTTTAAATATCAGTGAATTTAAACTTTTTTCCCCCATTTCTTAAAACTAGTTTAGCAACCTCATACATTAATGTTCGCCGGGGGGAGATTTAATTTGTTAATTCCCATGTTTATTAATTTATAACTAATAATTTTTTTTTAAACTGTCAAAGCAAAGTAAAAAAATTAATACGAACAATAAACATATCTTTTATTTTCAAATTGAATGATACAAAAGAAAATAATATTTACTGCACCATTTTACATAGCTACTACTAACTAAAGGAATAAATTGGTAGGTACATAACAATAATTATTCTTAGTTATAATTAATTATTTATCAATTTATGGGGGTGGGAAAGACAACGCACTTATTTTTTATTTACTGTAAATAAAATATATTGGGGCCTATAATTATTATAAGGCCCAATATTTACTATTTACAGTGTGTAAAAAAAGAAGTTTGTTAACTTTCTCTACCTCAAGCCGAATTTTTTCATTAACAATGCCACCAGTTAGGAAAAAACGTATTCTGATTTGACAGATATCGCCATCACTGACGAATACTTAGTTGCACTGGTATTGTTCTTAACTTATACGATGGTGCTGTTTTCATTCAAAAATAAAACATAGACAACGTAAAAACATCGATAATGTTAAAAAAATAGACAATGTTAAAACATAGACGGTGTTAAAAAACCGACAATGTTAAAACATAAACGGTGTTAAAACATCGATGTTAAAGAAACATTGACAGTAAATCCCTGAAATTATGTTCAATTTACTTATTACAAAAAGTATGCTACTTGGTTATTTTTTAAAATTTTTACAATGGTGCTTTTTTTATTTAAAAATAAAACACCGGTAGTGTAAAAACATTGATGAGTATAAACATCGATGTTAAAAAAAATCGGCTCCAGTGCATCGATGATAAATGTGTTTTGGTCGATGGTCGATGTTTTCAAAACATCGAGATCGATGTCGTATCCCTAGTTAGACTCGGGCTGGGAAGACGACTGAAGGTTGCAGAACATGTGTGAATCTTAAAAATGGTTTATAGCAAAAGTAGCCATTTTATCTTGATTTCACAACACGTGTTTAGTATCAGGCACTTTCGCAACTAACCCTTGATCTGTAGAAAAGGTCACTACGTGTGTGGATGATAAAACGAAAAGTAAAGCAATTACGAACCATACAACCTGTTTAAAATTCTTAGTTTCCAAACAAATATTACTTAAAATGTGTCCATATAAGTAAGTAAATAACCTCAAAATAAAAGTTTAGAAGAGCAGTTTGCTATAAAATTTTTTTTTTAATCCTGTTAGTAACTAGTTATGCGAACATAATATTTCATATTTTCACTATCGGTATAAAGTCTAAAGACTAGAGGCTATTCCTCGTACAGTTTAATAATTAAATACACTTTTTCTTCTCAAGGAGTACACAAATCGTGTGTGGGGGAGCATGTGTTAAATAAAGCATACGAATAGTGTTTAAAAATTTACCAAATGCCTTTCGGATGCTGCGCTTGTTTTATTTCTAGTCTCCTCTGATAAACATCATATGGAGATCGAACTTTATTATTTAAAGGATTCGATGTGTTTTTTTTAAATTTTAGTTTATAGGTTTAAGAACATTTTTTAAATATAAAAATATTTACGATCGCTTAAAGAAGCTTTAAAATACAGGGCTGCTCCGAAGGTACAATGACGAAAGTGTTATTAATCGATTTAATTATGAAACGAAAGGTAAGAATGGCTGTTTATGAATACTGTTATTTACAACACTTACAAGGAATTTGGTTGATAATGAAATTGGGGAAAGCAACAATATAATATCTGAGTTACTTTTAAATAATGCATCTTATGTGGGTGTATTTCGAATCTTCAACTCCAAATTTATAGTTCCTTCATTGTTTTCTTAAATCCAAATCATAATAACAAAAAGTAAATAACGTTACACAAACAAGGGGTTTCGACGAGATATCTCGTCCATCAAGCACTGATTAATTTTTCAAAATACAATATATCTCGTCATGAAACTATTGCCGATTTTTGATGATGACTATATATTATTCGATGTATACAGTCTGTTCAGTTTTCATCTATTTACAAGATATTTCCAACATAGAGATCCTATATGTTTTGCTAATGATTATTTATCATATATTTCGCCCATCGAGGTCTTGTTAGTTTTTGAAATGACTATATTCCTCGTCCATATAATCACCAGGAGATTTAAATTACATTCTATACAATGCTCATATTTTTGTTAAATTTATTTATACTATTTTATAACACTTTGCTTGCACTTTCATTCATTTAGTTATTTACCGCATGAAATAAACTGAAACTTTCGATTAAAAGGGTCCAATACCCAAAATCTCAACAAAAAAAAAATTCATTTTTTTATTACGTTAAAAAATACTACAGATATTTCTGAATAAAATGACACAAAAATTTTATTTATGTATATTAAACAGCCTGCGAAATTTTGAATTTAGTAATTTGACATCTTCGCATCCGACGAGCCCATATAGCAGTGATCGTGGTGTTTTTACAATCGCGCCATTTTTAACGAAACAAAGCCAGAATGGCACGAAGTTGGCATTAAAACCCCTTTGACATATGTCATCATTGTTAAAATGATGCCAATATTTCAAAGACTATCTTCAGATTCTTTGTTGGAAGAATGTAGCAAAGGCGAAACTCAAAATCGAAACGAATCACTTCATAACATGGTTTGGAGCTGTTGCCCTAAAAACTTAAATGCTTCGAAGGTTCCAGTCCAGATTGTTGTAGCCAGAGCCACTATGGACTTTAACAAGGAACTAACGTCTAGTATAAAAGATGTGCTGGAATGATCGTGTCTTGTAACTGGTAAAACTTCTCTATTGATGTCCGAACGAAAGGACTGCAGACAGTTCGGGAAAGCTGCGATAAAGTCAACTATTGCCTTCCAAACCTACAGAAAAAGTTCAACTTGCCAAAATTAAATTAAATAAAGCATTAAATGTAAGAAGCAAGGCACAATACCTTCCAGGAGGATTTTAAACATAATTTAAGAACGTAAAGGTGTTTTTTACCAATTTAAAACTTTAACGACGTTTTTCAGTGATGCTTTTTTCGTAATTTTCTTAATATACAATATACTTATGGTGTCGTTTCAGTCAAATTCAAAACGTGTCGTATATAATTGTTCTAAATAGCTCGTGTGTCGTCGTTCCATCTTTCCAACATCAAAATCTGTGTCACAATCTACACTTTCGTCTTTCTTCTAAAGGATGAAGAACAGTTGAAATTTGAACAATGACACAATTAAAAAGACAACTAACGCATTTAACTCAAATTACCGATGTCTTATAATTGCGTCACTGTTTTTCGGATAAGGTGTTATAAATAAGTTATAGAAATGTTAATGAGTACTAAATAAAACAAAATGTGCGTTTCCCAAGCCTTGTTGCTTGCTGCAAACTGCAGTTTTCTTTTCATTGATTTTAACAAGACATAGTATGCTAGAACAACAAAGCGTTTGTTACGTTATACAATATGTACGAAACGTAATCTTTAAAAAAAACTCTTAAATTGCTTAAAACATCGACTAAAATATCAAACCGATACAACGCAGAGTTAAATATTTATTAAAATTTATTTGTAAGATCAACTCTTCGTTAACATCCGTGAATTTCCATAGATAAGTATACTTATTAAATACATCGAGCCATTTTCCTGGGATTCTCAAATCTCATAGAACCTTCATTTTTAGATCATCGCGGAATCCATTATACATACACTTTAACTACTACTTCCGTCTATAATCACATGCTCTTCGAGAAACGATAGTTTCAAAATACCCACTTCAAAATTTTCAAAACGCAAGCGCTTTCGAACTTTCGAAAGTGATTGTGTTTAGCCTACATGGTGAGCTAAGCAGAATCACTTCCGAAAATTGCCCAGACCCTCAAATGTTTTCTTCACGTATCAAAATAATAATAATAATAACCCATCACCGTGAAATTCTTCCAAAAGCAATCCTTGAACTGCCACTTGGAATGGTTTTAAAACTCATTTACAAAGTCCCTCCTTAACGCGATGGAAAGTTATTTGCATTAAGACGAACGGAAGTGAAAAGAGCGTGGGGCCCCAAGTTCCTAAAAATACCCATTCGGAAACTCCCTTCGATTGAACCTCGCTTTAATTAGCGCTAATTGCATCTCCAGCTCTCAGACGACATAAATCCCGTCTCTCCCCCTGACGCCTTGCTACGATGCCTGGCCCAACCCCACATCCATTAAGCCACGAACGTACCAGCAAAATGTAACATGAAATGTAACCAAATTCTTTAGTGTGTAACGAACCACTTTGTAACACTCGTAACGATCCAACCAGTTCTTGTTTTTGTGACGAATTCAAAAGGTATCGTGGTAGATTACGCTGCAAGTATCTATTGACCTTGAACCGTTTCTGTATGCTACAGTTCTAGATTTGTTGTGTTTTAGTAGATGCGATTGCGATACGTTACATGTAACACTCGTAGCGATCCAATTAGTTCTTGTTTTTGTGACGAATACAAAAGGTATCGTGGTAGATTGCGCTATAAGTATCTATTGACCTCGAACCAAGCATTTTCCGTTTTGCATGCTAAAGTTCTAGATTTGTTGTATTTTTTGTAGATGCCATATGTTTCGTGAAACACTCGTAAAGATCACACAAGTTCTTGTTTTTATGTGACGCATACAAAAGACATCGTGGTAGATTGTACTGTAAGGATTTATTCACCCCGAAAGTTGCTTTTTCCGTTTATACGCATTAAAGTACTAGATTTGTCTGGTTTTCAGTAGCTGTGACGTTACGTCTCACTCTCGGAACGATGGAACCAGTTATTGTTTTTCTGACGCATACAAAAGCTCATGAGTCAGATTGCGCTGTAAGGATCAATCATCTCTAAACGAGTATTTTACGCTTTTTCACTATAAAGTACTAGATTTGTCTGCTTTTAGTAGCTGCAATATGTTGCTTGTATCTCTCGGACCGATCCAACCAGTTCATGCTTTTTACGACGAATAAAAAAGGTATCGTGATAGATTGAGCTGTAAGATCTATCCACTTTGAACGGAGCATTTTCCGTTCTTGCACAGTACAGTACTAGATTTGTCTGCTTTTAGTAGCTGCGATATGTTACATGTATCTTTCGGACCAATTAAACCAGTCCTCGTTTTTTCTGACGAATACAAAGATAGTGGGGTAAATTGCGCTATAAGCATCTGTTCACCTTAATTCGAGTATTTTCCGTTTTTACCCACTACAGACCTGGATTTGTCAGTTTGTTAGTTTGCTCCGAGCGCTGGATTGGATTGTTTGTAACATGTCACAAGATGTACGTTACGTCCATGTCTTAAACTGCCACTGACCAACCGGTATAGTGGTTTGGGTGTTAGCCTCTAGATCAGAAGGTTCCTGGTTGAAATCCGGGGCAGGGCATAGATGTTTGTAAGCGTATGGTGTAGCGATGAATATCGCACCTTAAATCTGTCGTGGCCGAAAGTTCTCACGTTGGGTTGGTGTGGAAGTTTGGAGACAGGAGTGCCAGCTCAGGTGTTGCCTCGTCATCTGACAGTGGTTCAAATTTACGTGTTATCCTTGGATCTTTCCCTTGGGGGATTGATCCCGGACCGTCGGCAATAGCCCGTTGTGTTGCTCTAGTATGATGTTAATTAAAATTATCTTACCTTGCCTTAAACTGCCCACATAAACTCTACAGAAATGTATGACAGGTAATGCATCCCAATCAGCTCTGTACTCCTACGTAATAAGAAGTGCGAATGCTACATATTCACCTCGGACCAAGTATCTTCTGTTTTAACACTCTTCATCACTAGATTTGTCAGTTTGTTAGTACGCTCCGAGCACTAGACTGGATTGCTTCCAACATATCACTAGGTGTACGTTACGTCTACATCTAACAAACTACCCGCGTACAGTCTACAGAGGTGTAAAACACGTAATGTATCTGAATCGGACAATGTGCACGCCTTCCGAATAATAGCGAGATGCTACGTAACGCTCGAGTCGATCCAACCGGTTATCATTTTCTTGTGACGAATACAAGAGGTCTTGTAGACAGTGCTCCAGATAGTTATTCACCTCGAAACTAACATTTTCCACTTTTAAGGAGGTTAGGCACCTAAAAATTAGAAGCAATCATTTTTGAGATTTTTACTATTGGTGAAAACTTGAACTGTCCTTTTTATAACGATACCTCATTTGTAGAAATCCGTTAATTGAATTTATTTTTAAATATTTTTTAACAGATTCAATAATACCGCGACGGACGTCCTTACGAAGTTTAAGGCCTTATTTCTTAGAACATACTTTTTCTTGTGTTTGGGGGCACAATTTTTAAAAACTACTTGACATACTTGTGCATTCTTGAAAACTTTTAGGATTGTTTATGAAGCACTCTTAAACACTTTAACATAAGAAATAAGTTATAAAAGCAAATTTAAAAAAATATTTTATCTAAAATATTTTAATTTTTTTTTTTTTTGTCCATTAAAAAAAAATTTATCTTGGGAATTTTTGAAAAATTAGAAAAAAAAACACGTGTAAAGTCTTTAAAAGTATTCAATTATTACACTGTAAAACGTTCAGATTAATACAGTAATTTATGAATAAATGAGATTCCCCCAAAGTTTGTGAATTTAACATGAGTGCCTATTATGGAGGAGCCTCTTAGAACATGATTATTTTAAGGGTACGTTCCCATCACTAAATTCGATTATTTTGCGAAGTGTTAGAAGTCTTGCGTTCCATCAACGTCTAACGGTGGTCTCTTATTCCATAGGAAACTGCAGAACATATAACGTTGGAAGCTTCAGATGTGGACAGTTTTACCTCAGATTTTGTAATACATCGCGAACTATATTTGGAGCATGCACAATCCGCTCAAGAAAAGCAAAAATGTTATGCGGCGCTGAAGTTTGCCAAATGAGGTAACATACACAATAGTGAACAGCTGCTTACGGCGTCTTATCAAGAGACCTTTCGTATTCGTCTCAAGAAAGTGTCAATTGGTTGGATACCTACGAGCGTTACTAGATTGTTCTAGAGTCTAGTTCGGAAGGAGTGCTCATTAGCTCATGTGATTTGATTACATATTATAGTTTGCTAGTTAGCGCGTCATTGCATGCTACAGTTCACTAGTAAGTATTTTTCATTACGTGATACAATTTGCTAGCCATCAAGATCAATGCGCACTATAGTTCACTAGTGAGAACTCGTAATTACATATTAAAATTTGCTAGTGAGTACTTATCATTACGCGATACATTTCGCGAGTGATTACTGCTCAGTGCATGCTACAGTTTGCAAGTGAGTATGCGTCATTGCATACTACATTTCACTTGTCAGTACTTGTCATTGCATGATATAATCTTCTAACGAGTGCACGTCATTAAGCACTATAGTTCATTAGTCAGTACGCGCTATTCTATGTTACAGTTTACTAGTGAGTATTCTTCATTACATGTTACAGTTGTCTAGTGAGTTCTCGTAATTATACGCTACAGTTCGCTAGTGAGTATATATCAGTACATGCTATAGTTTCCTACAAGGTATCCACCGTTATATGCTGCAGTTTGCCAGAGAATACGTGTCATCACATTCTACAGATCCCTAATGAGTACTCGGTTTAGTACTCAGTAATTCCAGAATACCAAATTACTAAATCTCTGTAGGAACCACAAACAACAACCACTTTTGATCCATGCATCTTGTGTGGCAAAGCCAACTAAGATCCATAAGAAGAACTTGCTAAATGGGGTTAAAAGATCTAACTCATTGAAATCCACGTGTTCGGCTTACTTTCTACATCGCAGATGGAATTACGAAATTTAATTAATTATATTCTCACTGGTTTATCTACAACAGTGATTTTCAATTTTTTTCATTCTCCATTCCACACGTAAACTAATTAAAGAAATTAATAATAATTGACTCATTAATATTCTGCGGCCCAATGTTTGATAAAAAATGCGGATTTGATAAAAAAAAATAGTAGCATAATGTTGAATCATTTGCCAAAAATAATAGTTATTACCTACTTCTTTTGTCGCAGTATGCTTTTTAGAAAATTCTTTTGAAACCATTCATTTATGGTCCTCCGCAGTAAAAAAATAATTCGCAAATATATTACTGAAAGTACGAGTGTTACTTAAAATAATTATTTACCCGCTTGTCAAATGTTTAAAACTAACCCGCCTGGTGATTATCTAGAAGAGTTGTATCTTTTTATTAGAAGAAAATTGACTGCATTTTTTGATAAAAAAAATAATTCGCAAATATACTACTGAAAGTACGAGTGTTACTTAAAATAATTATTTACCCGCTTGTCAAATGTTTAAAACTAACCCGCCTGGTGATTATCTAGAAGAGTTGTATCTTTTTATTAGAAGAAAATTGACTGCATTTTGATCACGTCGTCTTAAAAATGTTGGCAAAATATCTATATGACCTGGTATCTTGTCATTAGTGAAATTGATCAGATCTTAATGAATGATGTATCTCGTTGAAACCACCAGATAATCAAGCCGTAGACATGAATATAAATCTTTCACAATGTAAACCGTTTCAATCTGTACGTCATATCAGTTCTATTCATGCGTCGTGTTGAAAATCGCTAGTCTGCAACACTTGATAATATTTTTGTTACAGCGGGAGATTTAGCTGCTCTTATAATTTACTAGCGACTGGTGGGCAGCACGGCGTTGGCCGTGGGAGTTCTTTTCGTGAGGTCAGGTGTGACCACTGCTCGCTGATGCTCGCCAACCCACGCTGATTGCTACGTGTTTCCATTTGGTTTGCTTCGCAAACGAACTCCACAGGCAACGCCGTGATGGCCTCGAAGTGGCTTTTATCAACAGCCTAAATCTGCGTACAGAGACACAGATAAACACTACTTCTTACAATAGTAGAGATTGTGAACCACTATGTTCAACGTAAAAATAGATTGAGATTATTTCCTGTCTTCTTTTTTATAATACGTGCATGAGTATTTTTTTAAAGTGCGAGCATTGCTTGAAATTATTTGTGAATATACTTGAAAAATGTTCAAAATTAAACCGTGGAACACAAATTAACAATCTTATACAATTTAAACCTTACACGATGCGTACGGTAGCCATCGTATTCCTTCAGCACACCTGTTGTAAATCTCTGGTCTACACCATTAGCAAAGAATTTTACATTACAGAGGAAGATCTAGTTGCCTTTTAAATTTATTGTAAACCACTCTGTTCAACTTAAAAAGCGATTACGATCATTTCCTTTTTGCATTTTTTAAATACGTGCATACGTATTTTTTTACGAGTATTACTTCAAATAATTTATAAACACACACTTGACAAATGTTCAAAATTAAACCGTAGAAATGAAATAACAATCTTACAGAATTTAAACCTTACACGATCTGTAGGATATATCCGTCGTATTCCTTCAATACACCTGATGCAAATTGCTGATCTACACCATTAGCAAATAATTTTACAATACAGAGGGTGATTTAATTGCCTTAATAATTTAGTGTAAAACGATATGTTCAACGTAAAAGGGCGAATGGTAATACTTCCTTTTGGTCTTAATTTTTGCTGCTTAGAGTTTGTGCTCTGTTTGTCTATTTTTTTTAAATTTTGCAATACGTAATACTATGTAATCCTTGATAATTGTTATCTCGATTAGACCTTGGACACTGAACCTTAAATATCTCGGGCAAGTTGGTCCCCTTTTACGGTTGAGAGAGCCCCTGCGGTAACGATGGTTAATGAGGGGGAAGAGGTGTAATAGAATATTGGGCGGTACAACAGAAAAAGAAGGTTGCAGTTTGCTCATTATATGCGATTTTGCCACTGAGCTTTGGCGGTCAGCCAGAGGTCTGTGCCCAGGGGAGTGTTAAATTCGCCTGTGATCCCCATGCCTTCCCAATAGGTGAATAGGACGTGTTAATAGAGAGAGTGGATGGGTATAGGCAATGTTGCTATCGGGTCGGAAGGTTATCGAATGGGATACAGGGTGAAGTGATATTTGATTTATCCCAGAATGTACAGTCAGGGGCGTACATCCGGCGGGGGTTAACACGCCTGGTGGTTATCTCGACGAGGTATCTGATAATTAGCAAAGCTTGCCTGACCTTGATAGACACATACAAGATATATCGCAATTAAAAACAGATCTTTATGGACAGACGATACTTCGTTATTAAAAGAAAAGTGTTCAGATCTTGATGGACTAGATATTTCGTGATACGAAGAAAACTGATCAGATCGCGATGGGCATCTCGTCATTCGAAGAAAACTGACTACATATTGATGGAGGAGATATCTACTCGTCACAAGAAAGAAGCGGAACAGATCTTGATGGACTAGATATTTCGCGCTAAAGGAAAACTGTCCAAATATTGATGGTTGAGATATCTACACGTCACAAGAAAGAAGCGGAACAGATCTTGATGGACTAGATATTTCGCGCTAAAGGAAAACTGTCCAAATATTGATGGTTGAGATATCTACACGTCACAAGAAAGACGCGAAGCAGATCTTGATGGACGAGATATTTCGCGCTAAAGGAAAACTGCCCAAATATTGATGGTTGAGATATCTACTCGTCACAAGAAAGAAGCGGAACAGATCTTGATGGACGAGATATTTCGCGCTAAAGGAAAACTGCCCAAATATTGATGGTAGAGATATCTACTCGTCGCAAGAAAGACGCGAAGCAGATCTTGATGGACGAGATATTTCGCGCTAAAGGAAAACTGTCCAAATATTGATGGTTGAGATATCTACTCGTCACAAGAAAGACGCGAAGCAGATCTTGATGGACGAGATATTTCGCGCTAAAGGAAAACTGTCCAAATATTGATGGTTGAGATATCTACTCGTCCCAAGAAAGACGCGAAGCAGATCTTGATGGACGAGATATTTCGCGCTAAAGGAAAACTGTCCAAATATTGATGGTTGAGATATCTACACGTCACAAGAAAGACGCGAAGCAGATCTTGATGGACGAGATATTTCGCGCTAAAGGAAAACTGTCCAAATATTGATGGTTGAGATATCTACACGTCACAAGAAAGACGCGAAGCAGATCTTGATGGACTAGATATTTCGCGCTAAAGGAAAACTGTCCAAATATTGATGGTTGAGATATCTACTCGTCCCAAGAAAGACGCGAAGCAGATCTTGATGGACTAGATATTTCGCGCTAAAGGAAAACTGTCCAAATATTGATGGTTGAGATATCTACACGTCACAAGAAAGACGCGAAGCAGATCTTGATGGACGAGATATTTCGCGCTAAAGGAAAACTGTCCAAATATTGATGGTTGAGATATCTACTCGTCACAAGAAAGACGCGAAGCAGATCTTGATGGACGAGATATTTCGCGCTGAAGGAAAACTGTCCAAATATTGATGGTTGAGATATCTACTCGTCACAAGAAAGACGCGAAGCAGATCTTGATGGACGAGATATTTCGCGCTGAAGGAAAACTGTCCAAATATTGATGGTTGAGATATCTACTCGTCACAAGAAAGACGCGAAGCAGATCTTGATGGACGAGATATTTCGCGCTAAAGGAAAACTGTCCAAATATTGATGGTTGGGATATCAACTCGTCACAGGAAAGAAGCGAATCAGATCTTGATGGACGAGATATTTCGCGCTAAAGGAAAACTGTCCAAATATTGATGGTTGAGATATCTACTCGTCACAAGAAAGACGCGAAGCAGATCTTGATGGACGAGATATTTCGCGCTGAAGGAAAACTGTCCAAATATTGATGGTTGAGATATCTACTCGTCACAAGAAAGACGCGAAGCAGATCTTGATGGACGAGATATTTCGCGCTAAAGGAAAACTGCCCAAATATTGATGGTTGAGATATCTACTCGTCACAAGAAAGAAGCGGAACAGATCTTGATGGACGAGATATTTCGCGCTAAAGGAAAACTGCCCAAATATTGATGGTTGAGATATCTACTCGTCACAAGAAAGAAGCGGAACAGATCTTGATGGACGAGATATTTCGCGCTAAAGGAAAACTGCCCAAATATTGATGGTTGAGATATCTACTCGTCACAAGAAAGAAGCGGAACAGATCTTGATGGACGAGATATTTCGCGCTAAAGGAAAACTGCCCAAATATTGATGGTTGAGATATCTACTCGTCACAAGAAAGAAGCGGAACAGATCTTGATGGACGAGATATTTCGCGCTAAAGGAAAACTGCCCAAATATTGATGGTTGAGATATCTACTCGTCACAAGAAAGAAGCGGAACAGATCTTGATGGACTAGATATTTCGTCTCTAGAGGAAAACTGATCAGATCGTGATATCCTCGTCATAAAAAAGTATCAGCCATATCTGGACGACGATGTATCTCGTCCTCTTCAGAATTAGTAGGATCGTGATGGACGACATATCTCGTCTAAACCACAATTACGCTCAATCCCCCTTGCATAAAAAAAAGTATTTTTTCACCATTTTTAATACTAAAACGGAAGTTATTACCACTATCCCAAACGTATACCAATGTTGTTTCTTCATCAGTCAATAAATTACTTAAAAAGTTAAATCTAAATGACACTTTATCCTCAACCCATGAATTTTTGACTATTTAGTACAGTTTAGTAATTTTATGACTGAGTTTTTTGACTGAGTAATATTAAACTGAGTTTTTTACTTTTTCCTCTGTGGTTATATTTCGATCGGGAATTTTTTCTCTAATCCTCCAGCTTTGAACTACGTAATTTTTGTGTTGACATGATATTGTTTATGTTGTATAATTATACTAGATTTTTATTTGACTTTCTGTACGTTTAATCTCCTTTCGCTGTCTCGTAACTGTAGTAATCTGTTTGACATTATGGATAAATAAAGAAATAAGTATTCTATGCTTCCTGAAGGGTTCTAAAGAATGATTAAAACTTTAAGATTACTTTACATGTTCATAACTTCATGAATGTTTAAGCTATAAAAAGATACTGTAAATCGATTATAAAACTCTTAAAATAAAACTAAAGTAATGAAATTTAGAAAATGTGTTACTTCTTGACATCATAATAATATTTTAAAGCATTAAGATTTTAGCATTTATTTATAAAATTTGTATTATGCAATTACTTTAATTACAATTGATGCAGTAGTGAACAATTTTCATGGTGACTACTTTGTGTGTTAGATGAATATAAATTACCCTTTCTAATTTTATATTCCTGCATTTGAGGTAGATTTACAACCTTGATTCTGATTTATCCTAGGATTGCTTTATTCGCCTATTGAACTCATGACGGACTCCTTAATGATTAGATTAACAAAATCGCTCGAATCGCTATTTTCACGGAAAATATTCTTCACGCTCATAAATATTAACTCATAATACATTTTCCATTCTGTACCATCTCCAATAATGTATTCTGGTCAGTGTCAGCTTCGTCTGTGCCACTTCGGGTTCTGATTTATTTTCACATAGTCCGGAACTTTTATTCGAATTTATTTCGAAACAGTAGAGATTCATTTTCGAATAGTAGAAGATTTACGATTTCTTGAGGACATTGAAATTACCCATGTTTTTCACTGTGTTTGTGTCTGATAGAATAAAAATTGCCTGTGACTAGTGGTGATTCGAATTAGAGATGGGGTGTTTGATTATAGTACTCGTGTAATTGATACTTAAAAGTATTTGTTGAAATCCACTATTTCTTGTTGTGTCTGAATACTAGAGTATCCATCCAAAATAGTCGTATACGAAAGTATTTAAACACCAAAGTATTAAAATTCCAAAATATTCAATATCAAAGTATTCAAACACGAAAGTATTAAAATTCCAAACTATTCAATATCAAACTATTCAATATCAAACTATTCAATATCAAACTATTCAAAATCAAACTATTCAATATCAAACTATTCAATATCAAACTATTCAATATCAAAGTATTCAATATCAAAGTATTCACTATCAAAGTATTCAATATCAAAGTATTCAATATCAAAGTATTCAATATCAAAGTATTCAAAATCAAACTATTCAATATCAAAGTATTCAATATTAAACTATTCAATATCAAAGTATTCAATATTAAACTATTCAATAGCAAAGCATTCAATATCAAACTATTCAGTATCAAACTATTCAATATCAAACTATTAAATATAAAATAATTCAATATCAAAGTATTCAATATCAAAGTATTCAATATCAAAATATTCAATATCAAACTATTCAATATCAAAGTATTCAATATCAAAGTATTCAAACACCAATGTATTTATTATGAGTTTTCAAATATCAATTGTACTGTATACTTATATCACAGTGGGTTGTTTTAATTGTTTGTTATGTGTCAGAATCCATATTTGATATTTAAAAGTACCTGAAGCCTAATTATTTATCAGTACTGAATTTGGTAATGTAAACACTTGTTTCATACGAGTACTAATGTTTGAAAAGCGATTTTTGTTTATAGTAATCAGTATATTTTCTTCTACCCAAGTTGGGAGCCCAAGTCCTGAAAATTTTGTTGATTTAAGAAATGATTTCAGTTAGGAATTGTAAGGACTGTCAAAAGAAAGAGGAATTAGTCGTTACTCAAATTGTGACATATTTCCTTTCATGTTATTTGTGTTGTCATTTGTTGAAGTGCAAAGTGAAAATAAAAAAAAAGAATACAAAAAACTTTAATGATGTCGATTAAACTTATGAGTTTATTCATATGTTTGGAAAACAAAAATTGTCGTAAGGAAAAATGTCCGATTAGCTTAATTTATTATACTTTCATTTTAATTCCCTTATATTTCCTTTCCGATAAAATTAAATGCTCCGTTAGGTTTCAGGACTAATTTAAATACATATTAAATTCAAATAAAACGGCTTAAACCCATAACAGTGTTTCCGTCACAAACTTTCCATTTCCTCTCTACAATGCTGCTTTGAAATATAAAAATTAATTCCTCATGTAAATAAAATATCAGAATACAAATTTTTGGT
The DNA here is from genome assembly GCA_947359465.1 of Metellina segmentata. Classification (NCBI taxonomy): domain Eukaryota; kingdom Metazoa; phylum Arthropoda; class Arachnida; order Araneae; family Tetragnathidae; genus Metellina; species Metellina segmentata. The sequence continues at coordinate 114,880,615 of OX375879.1, read as the reverse complement.
TTTATCTTTACGATTAATCATGTTATAATTTTATATAAATGTAATACATAAGTATACTTAATTGCTGATATATATTGTTGAAAAAATGTCGTTACTCGTATTTAATTTTGATTTCATTGTAATGAATATAGAATTCATAGTAAAAAATGCATTGATAGAATGGAAAAAAATTATCAAAAGTTTACAGCAGTACATTGTTTACTCTTACTAGTATTAATTATTAATTCCAATAAAATGCCTTAAAAAAGTACACCTCTTTCATATGGATGCAATTATATTCTGAACGTGCACTTCAATTCTATTCCATTCCCTTGTTCAAAGGAGTTTTGTCATGCTTGAACGTTGAGCTAATATTCGTTTGTATTTTATTTTCTGATCTGATTTTCGTCCTCCAGTTTTCTCATTACTTCCTGTAATCAGACTGCTGAGGATTTTCATTAAATAATAGTAAGCTTTCCCGTCTAGTTTTAGTATAATTACGTAGCACCATTGCTGAAATCAACATACTCAAACTAAACGACAAAATCGTGAACGAATTCCGTAACGATCGATTTTATACTCTTTATATTCATTGTTGTCATTCGACTATAAACATATTTTATGCGTCATTCACGTAAGTCAACTATATATATATATATATATATATATATATATATATATATATATATATATATATATATATATATATATATATATATATATATATATATATATATATGTGTGTGTGTGTGTGTGTGTGTGTGTGCGTGCGTGCGTTACTGATTTCATAATTTCAGTCCCAGGAAAATGATTAATGGAAAATTTCGAGGGAAAACTAGTCTGAGAAATGTATATAAATGTATGTATGAGCTAACTTTTGACGTAAATACCGGGAAATCAATAAACAAATTACTTTAGGTGTTAGTAACGTGGTTATTGGAACAAGGTTAAGGGTAATTTTACATCCTGTTTTCTCTTTCGGGATTAGTTTGGTGAGTTTGGTGGTTTCGCAAGTAGTAATTATTGGATTAAATTGCGTTTTCTTTTGTTCCAGTAAGTGATTATTGGGACAAAGAAGTTGGTTATGTTTTGTGGTAGAACACACCGTTTGTATCAAAAAGGTTCGTAGACAGAAGTTGAATTAATCTGTACAATTGCCTGCTTTCTTACTTCTAAGATTCTAATGATTTGAAGGTTATGCTGTGCTATTCAAGGTTTTAAGTGATTACTTTCGAGTCATCGTAATTGAATTGAGTGTTCTATTTGTTCCTTGTTTTCGGATAATTTAATTATGGTAATGCATAATATGGCTTGCTATTCTAATATTCAATGAAAAGCTTATTACATTTTTAGGAGTAGTCAACACTAGCTAAGTATTTTGTTTAAATTATTTTAAAGCAGCATTTTCGACTAATTTGTTTACAAATTTAAAACAAATTTGAATGAATGCAGAAACTTAAAGTTCAACTTTTCTTCAAACCTTAGAGTTTTTGACGTATTTATCCGTTTTGCAGGACTTTGATTCAATTTTGACCTCATTGACAAACCCAATTTTTCCTGTGTTTTTTTTTTAATCAAGCGATGTGACTATTTGTGAGGTGAAACAAAATTGATCAACTTAGGGATTTCAAGAAGATCAGATGATTGTAAAAAAATAAAGTAAACAAAACAAATTTAGATTTTAACAGGGTTTAGGTGAGTACCTAAATTATCTGAATTACTAATTATACTTCTGCTCAGAAACGCCTTAACCAGTCAATAAATGATATTCATAAAAATGAAAAAATAATTTCCTAACACTAAATCAAAATCCTACTTCGATTTGCCTACTTCAAGAACACTATGAACTTGTGTATATATGTCCATTCGAATGCCTATATGCGTTACATGCATTCTAATGGACAAATCCAATTTTCGTTAAGTGTGTGTGAGCTGTAAATAAATGAGCTTCGGTTTCTTATTAAGGATAAAAGGTTAATTTACATCATTATTTCAAATTTATGAAAATTGAATAAGTAAGTATTTCAGAATGTGTTTACGTTTAGAAACTGTCAATTGCGCTTTTACATTTGATTTGGGGATGGTAGAATCTAACATAACGTTTAATTGCAAGTCAATACACGTTTCTAGTGCAAAACTAGTTTTCATGGGTACAAAAACTTGTAGAATGCCAGTGTTTTTCTTCTATTTTCCCCAGTCGGAACTTGTAATTGTTTATCATATGTTTCAAGGACGCATGTTTGTGCTCTCTTCTGCGCATGTGCCCCGTTTAAAAGTGCTAACGTCTGTTTCGATCGAAAGCGAATGTGTCGTAATCGTTGTAGAAGCGAGTGTTTGTGCAGTCGTTCTGTAGTCCGTCTTGGAGATGAACACATGTTTCGTTCCTCGTTTGTAAATAAATGCGTCTTGTGCTGAGATTTGATTTGATTTAAAAATGCTGGCCTGATAAAACACACAAACTTGATTTCCCAGTAAGAAATAAATGAACTCCTAGATAATAAAATTTTGTAATGCTTATGTAATAAAATAAAATATTGAAGTACTAATCATGGACTCTATTAGCATATTGATAAACATTTTTATTTACATTTGTTTAATATAAGATGTTATATGTGTGTTAATGCTGTAAAATTGAAATTAATTAGTACATTAATTCAAATTTGCCAAAACGTTATTATAACTTATTGGTGAAAGTTTATTTATTTTTAAAGATATTTTGTAAGTAACCATTTTCATCCGATATAGTATTACAAGACATATCGTATTTATTATTTCAAGCACATCTTATAGTCTATAATATTATAAAAGGAAGTGTTTGTCTGTTTGTTTGCTTCTTGCACGCAAAATCCTGACGAATCTTGGCACATAGGTTGTCCAATTTATTTGCAATTTTAGGGTCGCGGCGAATTTTAAATTTAATCTAGAACATTTTTAAATGTCTTCAATGAAATTTTATTGTTATTGTTTTCTTTGGTATGTTAACACGGTATGGTATGTAAACAGATGATATATTCTAATTTTTTTTTCCGTTTCCGTTTTCATTTTGCGCGGGCGAATGATTTTACAGCAAAAGATAAAAAAAAACAAAGGTTTAAATAAAGTTATGTGGTGTCTTTTTCTATCCCCTAGACCGTTAAAGATAGAGTAAAAATTTCAAAGCATTTGAAATTTGCGGAAAATTTCAAAATAGACCGATACCTACAAATATGATTTTCTTTAAATAAATAATTTTTAAATTGAATGGGTTTTATATTTTCGCAAGAGATTGCGATGTTACGTTAACTTTCGCTCTCCAACAAAAAATAGATATTTTTTTTTTAACGCGAAGGGCATTGAATGCAGATTACATTTCCTGCCCTCTTCCATTTCAGCGAAGGAGATAAAAAAACACTTTGAGTGGCATTGTTTAGAGTATTTTTCGTAAAATCGGAATCGTTAAGATAGATTGAAAATTTCAACGGATTAGAAAACTGCGGTAAATTTTACATCATATTAATACCTTACATCACGGCGTTGCTCGTAGTGTTGGTTTGCCCCGAGCGCGGACAACGCCGGGCTAGCCACGCAGTGCCTTGTATAATTATAAAAGTAAAAGGTTTAAAGAGGTTGAAAATTGAATATCTTGCAGATAAATAATTTTGTTATTATTATTAAAAATGACTGAGGTAAATGTACAACGAAACACAATTTATATAGTAGTATTTTAATGCTACTATTAACATAAGCTTCTATCAAGTACTATAATTTAGTTTTAAAAGTATTATCGTTGTTGAGATAGTCACATATTTGTATTTAATTTTGCAGTACAATATTCTGTGTTCTCTATTTCCCATTTATTTCTTAAAAATAAAAAACAATACTTATTCATTTAAAGCTATTAAAAGGATACGTACTTTAAATATTTTTCTTCATGGTACAAACATTTCTAAAATAAACATACGAAAATAGTCTTTTAATAATTGATATACAATCCAATATTTGTTATATAAAATTTATGAAATATATCTAATTCAAAGGTTTCCATGTATTATAAATAATTTTAAATACTATCAAATCAGGATATATTTACTAGATTTTCTAGTTAAAATAGTAAATTGAATTACGTAAATGATTCACTTCAAACTCATTTGTCAGTGAATATAAAACATAACAGAAGAAAAATCACATTTATTTCTAAACGTTTTAGTGTCAGTTGTATATATAAAGATTTTAATGGTTTGACTGGGATATATCTGGCATATTTACAGACTAACACAATACAATTTTGAACAACCCTTTTTTATGAATGTATAGTTTATTTTTATTTAGGAAGACATTTTATAACCATAAGTGTCAGTTAATTTAGAACTGAAGCAGTATATCAAGAATAATGAAACTGAACAGAAAACAAGATTTTGTATTTACCAAAATGTAGAAAAATGTTTTTCATTGGATGAAATCGTCCCAAATATATCTAGTACTTTACTTGTGTAGTCGTTACACATTTTTGCCATTTTTAAAAACTATTGAAATATTCATCGTTCTATTGATAGTGTGACAGTTAGACTTCAAAGAATAAACGTATTCGATAAAAGTTGTGAACTACTTTCTGTTTGAAATAAATTTATTTACAATGAACAATAACTTTTTGAGCTAGTTGATTTTTATATAAATAATACCAGATTTTCCAGGCCTTACTAGAGTTGATTTGATTAAATATCGATTGAAGAATAATTACTTTTCTCAATCGTACAAAAAATGGCAACATCATTTAACTGTCTGGAAAGTAATTTTTTAACACTATTCAACATTTTTTTTAAATATTTCTTTGGAAGCAAATCGTTAGAGGCCATATTCATCCATTTAACCTTTACGCTACGATAGGTAGACAATTGTTACAACTACAATTTCGTTTACACCAGCGGCATGGTATAGATCTGTGTACGGTGAATGTTAACCTCCCTTTTAAGTTCCTCCTTTTGTTCGGTACCCTACTCTATCCACCGTGAGGTGTGAATGCTTTAGGGAAATGGCAGAAGGTCGCTCTGGTGATATACGCCACACAATACTATGAAAGGAGAGCTCTATCGCTCAAGTTAGGTAATTAGGTAAGTGGGGGATGTACATGCAGGCGAAAGAGCTATTCCTGGAGACGATTGAAAAATCTAAGAGCCGCAGCTAAGAGATTAATGCATTTGATATACATCGCGTCCCTGCTTTATGACAAAAACAAGAAAAGTGGCATCGAGGTGACTATTACAAAAGTCGACTTTCAGCTTCTGTTAGGTATGAATTTTTTAAGTCCGTTTCCCGAAACAATTGCGCGTCCGTAGAAGCCTGGTCGGAAGAGTAACGGATTAACCTTTACGCTGCTGCACTTGGATTTATTCAATCGTTCCACAGAACGACTCTTTCGCCTGCATGTCCGACCCCTTAATTATCTAATTTGAGATATAGAGCCTTGAGTTTCATTTACGACTGACGTTTTCCTTTCATAGTATTGTTTGGTTTATCGTTTGGCGTCAGATAGATATCACCCTAGCGACCTTCTGCTTTTCCCCCAAAGCGTTTACACATCACGGTCGACAGAGTAGGGTACTGAACAAAATGATGAACCCTCAAGAAGGTCAGTCACTGACAGCACGTAAATAGTGATCGATGTCAGCGGTTATTAAAAGAGGGTATAACTTCCACAGCACATAGATCTATACCATGCCAGCCGCTGGTGTAAACGAAATTTTAGTGGTAATAACTGTCTATCTGGCGCAGCTTAAAGGTTAGCAACCGCAGGGTTCGATCGAAACAAAAAGTATATACGTGTGGGACTAGTGCACATTAAATCTGTAGTAGTCTCAAATGCATGGTGTGGAGAGTGGGGAGCCAAGTCAGATTTCATTTGAAAGTGGATCAAAACTATGATGTGTTGCTCTCGGATATTTATTTCCTAGTTGGATATAGGGATGCGAAATCGATGTCGATGTTTTCAAAACATCGATGTTTTTTAAAAAACATCGATGTATTTAACCTCGATGTATTGGGGTCTATGGTTTTGTAACATCGATGTTTATACCTGTCGATGTTTTTTTTAAAGCATCGATGTATTGGGTCTATAGTTTTGTAACATCGATGTTTATACTTGTCGATGTTTTTAAGTTGTCGATGTTTTATTTTTAAATGAAAAAAGTACCGTTATAAAAATTTAAAAAATATCCAAGTAGCATAATTTTCATAATCAGAAAATTGAACATACTTTTTGACCAAAGGTAAAGGGTCTGAAAAGTAGGGATACGACATCGATGTCGATGTTTTCAAAACATTGATGTTTTATTAAAAACATCGATGTATTAGAGCTGCTGTCACATCACTAGTTGCTAAACCAGTTATAAGAAATGGGGTAAAACGTTTAAATGCACTGAATTTTAAAAACATCGAAAGTTTGGGGGCCATGCATTATCAACATCGATGTTTCAATTTTGAACATCGATGTTTTGCTGTCGATGTAGCATCGCTAGGTGCTAAACCAGTTTTAAGCAATGGGGAAAAAAGCTTGAATTTGCTGAATTTTAAAAACATTGATAGTTTGGGGGCGATGCATTATCAACATCGATGTTTTGCTGTCGATGTTGCATCCTTAGTTGCTAAACCAGTTGGCACAGCTACACTCTACGTTTATGAGTGATGGCAACGGCTTGGCGATTTCTTTTGGCGCACTTCTAGTAGCGAGTTACGATAAATTAAGGCAACCCATCTTTCGTTACGGTTGTTGTGGTTTTCATGGCAACCTCGACAAACGGAAACTTTCAATTTTTATTTTCAATATTGTAGAAAGTTCTTCCAAAATCAGTTAAAATAGATTGATTTCATTGGTTCGTTTGAAATTTTTTCTTTCTTCCCATTGGTTATTTCGTTTTAAAAATATCATTTGATTGCATTGGTCCTTTTAAATCGTTTTATGTGATACCATTGGTCCATTTATTTGTATTTTGACAGTTGTGGAATTGTTATTTTACAATAATAGTTTTCACGAAATGATTAAGAGTTTTTTTTTTTGTTTGACCATTTTCGTTTTCATTATTTGTTTACGAAAGAATTCAGACGTTATCAGGTTGTATTATTTCTTGCTTTTTTTTCTTTTGTACATCTTTTTCTTTTTCAACATGCCCACTGTATTTAGTACAATTCATAAGTTTCAGGGTATTCTTACCATTCGTAGCTTAGTTTCTCTGCTGGTTCACAAATGTGTTTTGATATGTGATTAATATTGCTAATTTTTGTGAAAGTACTTTAAAAGTATACTTTTTAAAACGTTCTGAAATTTGCTTAAAAAGTGTGTTGTAAAAAGAAAAAAAAATTGTGTCAGGAAAAGAGTTAAGAAATAATTCTTTCCTTGGCAACTTTAGAAGTGCGCCAAAAAAAATCGCCAAGGCCGTTGCCATCAGTTATAAACGTAGAGTGTAGCTGTGTTTAAGAAATGGGGAAAAAAGTTTAAATACACTGAATTTTAAAAACATCGATGTTTTTGGAACGATGTTTTATCAACATCGATGTTTTAATTTTGAACATAGATGTTTCAAAACATCGATGTTTTGCAGTCGATGTCGCATCCCCAGTTGGATACTCTATCATCGCCAATAGGTCTTTGTGTTTCTCCAGTGTAACGTTAATTGAACAGCCTACTTAACTATATTTATGTAGTTCAATTCGTAAGAATGACTAACACATGGCGAATACTCTAGGACTCATCATTTTCGGATATATGTACACTACCTTACAATTACGGACCGGACAGTAAGATGTGATGGTATAAGGGAATGAATACATGCTTTAATAGGGGGATGGTCACTCACGTGCTGCAGTTATACCAGCAACTCTTTTGGGCATACCTTCAACGTGATTTTTATACACAGCTATGTCCGTTCCCGCTGCAGGAATGTCTCCAGCTCAGCTGTAGATTTCGAACGTGGTTTCTTGGTCCGTAAGCGTCGCTCTAAATCGTCCCACAAATGTTCTACTGGGTTTAGGTCGTGACTCGTCTTACGTCTTACATCCATCCATCTTGATTCTACTGCTTGACACTACAACATGACATGGAGCGTTGTCGTCCTGGAAGTAACAAACGTCCATTCAATAAAATTGCCAGAGAGTAGGAAGAACCAGATTGTCCAAAATGTCCATGTAAGCGTCGGCGCTAAAGTGACCAGGAACAACATGGAAAGGTCTAAGGCCATACCAGAAAAAACACCTCCAAACAAGCAGTCGTATTTTATACAAATCCGCTGTCGTAAGGTCTATTATTGTAGGGTAGTGTATATATTGACTTGCAGCACTCTTAAACCAGCCATGTGACACTTCCGAATTGCGTCATCATCAGAGGAAGAACGACGTATTAAGTGAATACGATATTCACGACTAATAATTTTAAATGAAAACATTTTTTCTTGAATTGAACTTAGTGGCCCACGCAATAACAAAAAAAGTTACTTTCTCTATTATAAAAAAAAAATTCAATCTTTTACATGTTTATTCGCTTTGTGATTGCTAATAGCGAGTCACGATACAGCAAGTCTTGAGAGTTTGCAATGTTTTCAGAAGAACCGGCAAATTCGGACGCCTTTTCCATAGCAACAGTCGAATATGAAATTATTAAGAAGTACTATTACAACAAACAACACGGATTAGCTAAAACATTTAAAATTATGATGAGATTTCATCTGAATTTTAACAATATGTTATGCTAAAATAATTCCATCTTTATGTGGAAATAAGATGTTTTGCTCTTGACATTGTTTAAAGTATTTTGTTTTTATTTACACTATATTCTGTGTAAGAGCCGATAATTTTTGGAACGTTTTCTAAAGCTAAAGTACTGGGGTCGGCTGATATACAGATACGCAAATCTCGCAAAAAAAAGTAGGCAATTTTCCGTTACTCGTTGGCATGCGATATATATCGCAATGAGAAGTGAAGGGAACCTTCTATAAACGTCATATACTAGAGGTTCGGGATCAATCCAGCAGCGATCCTTATGGGGATGGATTGATAAGCAATCCTTTCTCCCTCATTGTTGAAAAGTATAGTTCACACTGCGAACTAAATATGATTACGTAGCAATCATCGGGGGTTGAAGAGCGATAGCGAGCAGGGGGCGGAGCCCACTAGTATTTAATATTTAAAATATTCAGAACAGACAAAGCATATATAACCGATTATCGTTTGAAAAAAGTTAAAAATAAGTTCGTCTTCACAGTTTTTCTATAAAAAAACACATTTTTCAAGAAAATTTTGACAGGTGTAATAAATTGCTTAATATCTTCAATGCCTCTAAGCTTCAAATCTCGTAAAGTATGCAACCTTGAACTTCATCACTACTATAAATAATTTTTTATGCTTAAAAATTTTAATTTTTTAAAAACAATATTCTGTAAAGTTTCATTTAATTGTTTTAATTTACATCACACTGGAGCCACATGACGGGCTATTGATGATGGCCCGGAATCAGCCCCGAAGGAAAAGATCCTAGGACAACACCAAGTAATTTAGAACCACGGTCATATGTCCACACCTGAGCTGGTACCTCACTCTCCAGACTTCCACACCACGCCAACGAGAGGGCATTTGAGACCACGACGGATTTAACGTGCATGGTCTTCTCTGTACACGACGGTCTTTGGTTGGATACTATTCTAAAATGCCTTCCCGTTGGCATGGTGTGGAAGTTTGGAAAGTGGGGTGCTATACTCAGGTTCACCTCTGTATCTCACCGTGGTTTAAAATTACGTGGTGTCCTCGGAACTTTCCCTTCAGGGATTGATCCCGCCTAAAAGTGTTGGCAGTGAAAATTTAAGTAATGTATTCACTAAAATAGTACATGTCTTATAAATTATTAAATATTTATGAGATTACATTGAATAAATTTTATATGACATTTACAAAAAAACATAAGTACAAAACAGACATAAACAGTAATGCTGACAGAATGTCACAATGAAGTACATCTGTGATTTCTCAAAGTTTAATAAAATTATATACATACATTTGAACGAAACGCGAGCACGCATACACATAAACAGAAATAAATAACAACGGAAACTATTGATTTTGGATTACAATTATCAAAATAAGATAAATAAATTTAAGTGGGGAGAAAATAATCAATGTACAAACACTGTATTATTATTTATGCAGATTTTCTTTCTATTCTTTTGTTTCAAGTCACCACATTTATCGTTGTAGTTCATAAAATGAAAAATATCTTCAGCGATATATTATACGAATTTCCTTTGTGGATTTATGAAATAAAAATGCCAAACATTACCATAAAACTGCTTTTAAATTTAGTTTCCCTGGTTACAGAAGATTAAAACTCGGTTGGCGTGTTTAAAAACAATGTTATTGTTTTTAATAATTTGATGTATGAAGGAATTTTTAAAAACACTGTAAAGTTTGCTTCATGTTTCTTAGTGATACACAAACAGTTTTAGTTTCAAAAATCAGTTGAAAGGTTAATTAGAGAAAGGTTAAATAAATACATTGAAATGAAAAATATATATATCTATTGTTTTTTTTGTGTGTTTAATGTCACAGTGTCCTAAGTTTTAGGCCACGGTAGCCTGATTGGAGGATTAACGGTTTAGCAACCGGAGGGTTGCGAGTTCGAATCCAACCAAAGATAGTCGTGTTCCCAAGGATCTGATGCACGTAATATCAGTCGTGACCTTAAATGTCTTCACCATGGTGTGGAAGTTTGTAGAATGATGTGCCAATTCAGGTGTGACCTCTTCAAATTACCGTTGTTCAAAAATTACGTGGTTTTGTCCTCGATTCATTCCCTTCCGGTTTGATGTCGCCGATGGCAAGTTGCGATGAGCCAGTTCTATGTTAATTAAAATGCATAACTACGAAAATTTCAACTGTAATAAGAAGTAAACGTTTGTTTGAATTAAAAAAATGATATTAGACATAATTTTTATGCCTCAACGTTTTCGACATGACCTGTGGGGTCAGGCTAAAATTGGTATTACCATTTTTGAAATCAGTTTGGACACAACTGAACAGTTTGAACCTCCAAATCTAATAGAAGGAAGATATTAAATAATTTCTAATAAATGAAAGAGATGAAATAATTTTCTAATGTATGAAAGAGATGAAATAATTTCCAATAGATGAAAGAGATGAAATAATTTTCTAATATATGAAAGAGATGAAATAATTTATAACAGATGAAAGAAATGAAATAATTTCTAAGAGACGTGAAATAATTTCAAGAAACAACCACTGGTTCTGTATTTCGATTCCTTTTTCAAAAACAAATATTATTTTTTCGAAATATTATATTCCCTTATATTAAATTTTATTATTCTAAAATATGTGTTGAATGTCTTTTCTGTCTCTTAAGACTTTTATTTTTTAAGGCAAAATGTAAGGGTGGTAGTGTTTTTTTCTCATAACCTGATACGTTTGGACCAGGACCCCCACATAGGCGGTGCTACCTTTGCCATAGCAACGGTGCCAGTGGATCAGAGGCCCAAAAAGGGGGAAACATAAAGGTGATTTTAAAAAATATGTAAAACTGGCGACGATGTTGGAAAAACTTTTTGACAAATCAAATTAAAAAGTAAAAATCCCTTAAATGTAACATTATCTGTGATGAAATTAAAAAAATTGTAAAATAACGTATCCATGTTTATTTTTCCAGTAAACTTATGTTTTTTCTATTAAGTATTATTAAAGTTTTATTTTTTTTAATTTCAATTGTAGAATTCATTTGTACATTTTGATTTTCGGATTTTTTTTCATTAAAATTGTATGTTACTACAGTAGCAAGTCCAAAATTCGGACGTCTTGCAAACCAGCGTTTTTTTTTTTTAAGTTTTTCTCACTTTTTTTTACTTTTTGACAATTTTTAAAAGACAAGGAGTTAAACCTGGACCTAATTCTTGAAACAACGCAAAACAAAGTATATGCGAAGAGTAAATACCACACAGAAAAATTAAAAGATTTGCAAGTAAAAAATGTGTTGCATTGTCTTAAAAAAAGTTTTTTTTTTGTTTTCAAAATTTATAAATTTTTATTTTTATTTTACTATTGCAAACGCAAAACTCGCGGGAGGGGGGGGGGTAGCTTAAATTGTTTTAATTCGACAAGTTCAAAATCTGGAATGGTCTAGGTCCGGAGGATTCCAGATTTGGGACTTTGTACTGTAGTCACTATGTTCATTAACCAAATGTTTATTTTTGTTTATTCAACTGTTTCTTACTAAATGTCTTGTTAAAAATATACGATATACCATATAACAATATAATATGGTATATCGTGTATATGTCACTTGTATAAAACTATATTTAGTATGTTTTGCGATTAAACTAAGAAAAATGCTTTAAAAAAATTCAAAATGTCTCTGTTCAAACATAAACAGTGTAAAATGGGCATTGGGGAGGTAGGGGAGGGGTCCGTCATTTCAACTGGCAACAGAGCCCAAAGATTGATGTGTGGGGTCTAAATTGGACAGCAGAAATAACATCATCGCATCATGGCTGCTGATTTGTTTGCACTAAAAATCCCTCTTATAGAGCATGTAACAATCGTCAACATAAAAAAAAAAAACGATGGAGGGTACTTTATATAACGTGTCTCCTTTGAACAACTGAATGGGGTATTGGCGACGGATCGGGGTTTATCTCGAATTGAACACCACGTAATATTGAACCTCGGTCAGATGACGAGGTTACATATTAGCTGGTACCCCACTCTCCAAGCTTCCACACCATGCCAAAGTGAGGACATTTGAGGCCACGATCGATTTAACGTGTACCAGCCAAATTGTACGCGACAGGACTCGAGTTCACATTCCTCCGATTGCTAATCCGCTTCTCTTTCAACGGGGATACTGCGATGTTCAAAAAGACGAGACTTGCAGACATCATTTTTGGATACGATTGTACGATTCTGGGATTGAAAATCGCAAAAACATCGTACTAAGAAGGCAATGGAAAAGAATTCCACTCCTTTTGCTATGCCCTACTATATGTGTTTCTGAAAATTAGATCTAATCTTATGCAAAGGAACTGTCACTTTGTTGACTTTGTCCGTCTAAAAATCACCGCTTTACTTGGTGTGTTTCTTCTGTAAACTGACAACTTGTGCTTTCCATCTCTGTTACATTATAAAAGGAAGTGTTTCTCTGTAATCAGTGTCCTGACGAATCTTTGGCACTGACAATAACGAAATTCGGCACACAGGTAGTCCTAAAGTATTGCGATTTTTGTGTCGCGCCCGAATTTTAAAATTTAATTCAGAACATTTTTAAATGAATTTATATTAGTTTTTTCAAATTTTATTCTTCTTTCTGGAATGTGATTTCACACTACATCGAATAAAGAAGGATCAGATTTTGAGAATTTCAACCGCTGATGTAACAAGCGTTTTTCGTCCTAATGCCATTGAAACCATGCCAAGTTTTCCGATTCTAGGGTGTTTTGATATAAGTTGTTGGTAATAGGCTTCGCTTCGAGGCCATCACGGCGTTGCGTGTGTGATCAAGTAATTCTGCAACCGCAAAAAGAAGATACAAACCACGCCAACTAATTCTGGTAATAAACAAAGTTACCTGCAAGAGGCACCAGACTTTACGACACATAACTCATGCTAGCAGAAGCTTATACATACCACTACCTGTTCTAGCTGAAAAAATATTCCCAAAAAGCAAATACAAATTTCCACATGATATTTTTCAGCTGTTCTTTAAATAGGACCATGGGATAAAACGGGTTATTAGAACGAAGTGTGCCTTTCAGTTGCAGTAAAAAAATCTCACCACATACAAACCTGAAATTTTGTATAAAGGTAGACATACAAATAAAATGGGAGCGCAAGTGCCTTCGGTTTTTGAATTTGTATATTTTAGAAATTAATGCAAGTGAGAAACCTAAATACGATGTCTTTTTTGTGAATGGGAAAGGTAATGTTTCTGCTCGTGTACGGGATATCAGTCAAACTCGGATTGCTTTGCCACTATTTCTGGAGGAACTAAAATTTCCTAAATATTATTTTATAGAATCAAAATCAAATTCTTTATATTCCATTTAAACTAAGCCATCAGCATCACATCTCTTTTGGAAGTGTATGGGCTTCTGAGACCCGAGGTTAGTGATCTTTTCAATCCATGGGGTTTACTGTCTTTAGTAAACACGGGGGGTTGCACTCTCGCGATTGTTTTCTGCTTTCATCCCACTATTCTATTCCACAAATCCTTCTTTTACCTTTCCACGACACTTTTTACTTGACGTTGTATTGTTTCTCGCAGCTCGAACAAATATGGCTCTTGCGCCATGAAACCTAAAAACAATCCATCTAAGAAGCAATCTAAAATAAATTCAGATCAATTTTATCGTAGATACCCAGCAGTTAATACGATTTTTCTTTATTTCCCTGCTCCTCCGTATGCACGTTAAGTCTACTGTAGCCTCAAATGTTCTAAGGTTGACGTTGTGAGGAAGTATGGAAAGTAGGAATCTGTGCCCAGTTGTTGACTCGTCATCTGACCATAGTTCAAAATTCCGAGGCGATATCCTTCGATGTTTTCTGCTGCGAGATTGATCCCGGATCGTCGCCGATAGCCCAATGTGTTGTTTTAGTGAGACGTTAATTCAACTACCTACCCATGAGGTCTACTGTCTTTAGGAAACAGTTGGCCCTCTCCCGGTAGATACAAGTTATGTTTCTTCTATTTTCATCCCAGCTATTCCATTCTATGCATCCATTATATGTTTACTGTTCACTGCAATGTTTACACGAAATTGTCTTGTGTTTGATGCAGTTTGGTCAGACATGTAACTTGCGCCATAAATCATAAAAACAATCAACCATCGACCAACTCACAAAGTTCATAAAATTTCATCATAGACATTCATTATATGTTATTATTTTATTTTTTGAGTTAATTTGTTTAGTTTTGATTCTTAAGGTGTACGTATACACTATGACATGTTTTTTAATTATTGATTTTTAAAATATAGTTTATTTTACTATAAGTAATTGGTGTGTTCTTAAAATCATTTCATTAAAAAAGAATGAGATTGTGCAAATAATTAATTATATAATTAAGATATAGCTATCAAATTATAATGTTTTTACGATACCTAAAATTCTAATTTGTTCAGAAAGACCATTCCTGTTTGAAATTATTTCTGCTATTGTTTATCATTGTTTGAATCTCCATCAAGTTCTAAATAGTTGTGTTTTTTACAATTTTAAAATCAAGGAAGGGTAAAAAAATCAACATTTTTTCAGGAATTTCAACAGTTAAAAATTAATTAAAATTCAAATTTCTTGACTAAATACTCTGATTGAGATTCAAAAGATCCACTGCATTATATAGATCATAATGGTGCAAAAAATAATTATAATAGGTGAATTCACTGTGGAGTTATATTACGTTTACAGCAAAGCATCCTATTGCAAAAGGTAGTTCTTCAGAAATCGAGTTTAAATATTGGAAACATGTCTGTTCACGATGACAGTACCTACCGAAAACCCTTGTAACTTGAAAACTATTTCGAATATTTGCAAGATCATAGCATCGTATGAAAGCTAAGAATTTTGAAATTATTCTGAATTAATAAATATTATATTAATATTCTGGTCGATTTTCGTGATTTTTAGTGTATACATACAATTTAATTTTTTTTTTCAAATTTGAGAGTCTACGTACTGATAAAAAAATAAGTACTTTTCTACTCACTAAGGTTAGGGTTTTAATGGCAAGTATTTAGTAACTCAGATGAGCGTTATCTCTCACTAACACCATTTTTTACGAACTAAGTAAAACACGATATCACTGCGAAGCGACGCATAAATAAAAACCGCCAACGGCTCTTCTGCAAATCTGGTTAAAGACCGTCGCGCTACACGACGTAACACGCGGACGATAAGGCACAAAAGGAAATAAAAAATACCCCAAATATATTTTCCTCCATTAAAAAACAGTTCATTACACACGCTATAAGCGATACGGCGAACGCGGGACAAAAACTTCCGATTTCTCATTATGGACCGAGGGGGTTTTAATAAAGTTTCGTAATTTCGTAGCAGCGGCGGAGTGAGCTCTCTGGAAGGCTCCTCCAAAGGAATGCGTATTAATGGCGTGAAAGCTCTGGCTCGACGTTATAATATTTCAATTTAACGAGCTATCTGGCTCACTCCGGTCCAGTTTATTATCTCGCTTTAAAAATGAAACAAAGAATTGCCAGTATAAAAAGAAATTCTCAAATCTCCTCGAGATTCGGATCCCAGCGCACAAAAGCAGCGCGTAATTATCAGAGCTATAAAAATAGCTAAACTCGATTATATGAGCACGATAATCAAAGCGATTGATTGGAGTTTTAAAATGAAGTTTTCTCGTCCTTCTTCGCCTTTGAACAATTGATTCATTTTTCATTTTTATGGGCCCAAATGAGCGTGATGGTGTTTTAAACTCGCGATTATTTCTTGGTGGGGAAGTTGTTTTGGGGGAGTTTGGATCTCTGACGCCTTTTCCTGGTGGTCTCAGTGGTGATCAGTTATGTGTCACCAGTAATGGGTTTGTGACAAGGGACTTATATTGTCCATAGTGTTTTCAAAGGTCATGCTGTTAGAAGAAGTGTTATGTGGTCTTAGAATCTAGTTTACAACGTCAATTGCAATTAAAAATACTTTTTGTTTAGAGTTTTAAGTACACACAAGAAAATTACACGAAAAAAGGAGATTTTACTTCTTGTTACCCAAATATCCTCGCATGATATGTATCGGGACAGTTGTTCATGTGGGTGTAATGGGCTTGTGACAAGGTACTTGTTATGGTATAGTGTTGTCAAAGATAAAGCTGCCAGAAAAAGTGCTATATGGCTTTAGATTCCAGTTTTTGACGTCAATTGTAATTAAAAATACGTTTTTGTTTTGATTTTTCAGTACAGACAAGTAAATACCACGGAAAAATTGATATTTTACTTCGTGTTACTCAAACATCCTCGCATGATATACGATATATATCGGGGTAGTTTCTCATGTAGGTGTAGTATGTTTGTGACAAGGTACTATTATTGTCCATAGTGTTGTCAAAGATCAGGCTCTCAGAAATACTTTTATGTTGATATTGAATCTAGCTTACAACTTCAATTGCAGTTAAGAATACTTTTTATTTTGAGTTTTCAGTACAAAGAAGTAAATTGCACGAAAAAAGATTTTACTTCCTTTCACCCAAATATCATCGCATGATTGATGAATTTCAGAGCAGCTTAAATATAATTTGTATCGACGTTTTGGTGACGTTTGTCGCTTAATGTTAATTGACGTTAAGTAATCAACTCTTATATCGTCGGATTACAAATGAACACACAATAAGTCAAACATTTCAATATGGCATGTGTTTCTTAGTTTGTCAGAATTTATTGATATTCATACTGGTGAAATTCACTCAGACATTTTATCTTTGGTTGACGGTAAGACGTCTTGTGAAACACATTTACTAAGTAGGTTTCACAAGACAATTTATCCGCGAAAAGTTGTCTTGTGAAACTTATTCTACTGAGGAGTATAAACAATTATATTTCGGGAGTACAATTGTTTCTCCGTCGCCTGCTCGTGCTTTTGACTTTGTGTACTTCACTTAGAAGTCCGTGATATGCCATTTATGAAATTCTTCTATGGTAGTTGTTTTGATGAGGTTCTTAAGTAGCATAAAAATGACAAGTGATATCAAGCCAGGAATACGTACGTAAAACACGTTTCGCAGCAAAAACACCACAAGAAAATTTTACTGGACAGAAAAACCCTATAAAACCTGATGGTCAAAATTGAGAACTTACAATCCTCATACCTTGCGGTTCCTAGTCGAAAAAAAAACACTTTCCCTGTGGACTTATATTCTGGAAATGCGTACATAAGTACTTATAACTGATGTTTAAAGCACATTCGTATTTACTTATTACTATGGCGCTTTATTTTCGTACGTGTATCTAGGTTTACTCTCAGTACTAGCAATCTCCTAGACGTCAAAATAAGAGTTTTTTTTTTTTTTTTGGGGGGGGGGATTCTGCTATGAAAATTTGATAGACTGGAAGGGTGACGTGAAAAAGCTTTCGACACGAATGTCTCAGGAGTGTCAACTCTAATGCAAAAAAAAAACCTTTCTCGGGTTGGGCTTCGATACGAAATCGTGTGGTATGATTATTGTACCATCATTTGTGACCGGCTATGAGTATAGGGAATTCATAAACTGTTTTATTTTATTAGTAGTAGGTTTAAAGGCAAAATAAAGATGTATTTACTTGTCATGACTTAACGTTAAGATTTAAACACGTTAATATTTAACACGACTTAAATCGCGTTAATATTAAACACTAATTGAATCGCGTTAAGATTAAACACGAATTAAATCGTGTTAAGATTAAACACGACTTAATCGCGTTAAGTTCTAAACGCGATTAAGTCGTGATCATTATAGTGAGTTTCTAACCGAGAACAAAAAATGCAACTGAAGTCAGAAAAAATGTGAAATTGGTTGTAAATGTAGATTTAAATTTAAGCTGTAACATCCACATTATGTTGTGTCTCAATCCTTTTATTTTAAGATGTATTATAAAACTGGTATATTAATATTTGATTATATCAGTTTTAAATGCTTCAGCTGTTGCAGTAATTAAAAGGACCCCGAGAAATGTTGCTGCCAAGCAACTAGGAAACATTTTTTCCCAAATGTGAGTTTAATCATAATATATATGTTTTAGTCAGTTCCAAATAGCTTCCAACATAGTTAAGAGTTATAATGATAATTATTATAATTGAAAAGCATGTTTCCGGAGAGTTATATATTTCAAAAAATCGTAGTCTTTCAGTTCAATATAATTAAATTGCTTTTAGTTTCTATTATACAAACACATTTGTACAGAAATTAATCGTAAAGTTAATTTATTTTTACAGACAGTAGTGTTCTTGGTGCGGATGGATTCAAGGCGTTTTTACATGATTTTTAATTACAAAAATATATTTTTCTTAACTATGCAATTAAGTAATTTCTGAAAAAAGTTAAGTAAAATATTTATCCTTCAGCAAATAATATAATTGAAAGAAGTTTTTGTATCTGGCTGGTTTAAATTTGAACTTATAACGATAGTGATGTAAATAAATGTACTTGTAGGAATGTAGAATATTATTTTCATTTGATCATGCGAAATGAAATTAACTTTGATACGAATTAAATTAATGACCTGAGTTAAATTGATATTTTATGTTTTAGGCCTTGAAATGGAAGGAAAACTCAGAATTAAGAATATAATTTTTAATAGTTTTCCAATTGCCTTTCTAACTAGTACACCAATTACCAAAAATGTGGACACAAAATGAGAGTAAGATTTTATAAATTGAAAATTTACCTCTTGACACCGCAGCGTCATCACAAATATCGATTTATATATGATCTCAAAAAATAATTTAGGGAACAAATTCGATTCATATAAGACTTTCGTCTCATTCTTTTAATGTATTCTTTATAGTTACATCATGCCGACCAACCGGTATAGTGGGGTGTTAGCCTCTAGATCGGAAGGTCCCCGGTTCGAATCCGGGTTCGGGCATGGATGTTTGTAAGCGTATACCAGCTTAGGTGTTGCTTCGTCATCTGAACATGGTTCAAAATTACGATGTAATTGTTAGGGGCAATGATGGCCCTCCCACTGGGTGCTCCTTCACAAGTGGCCATCACTTCCGGCCTTGTAGTGGCCAATGACTTCGGTCAAAATGTGCCCGCCATTAGAAAAAAAATAGTTACATCAAATATAAACTCTCTGAATAAAATGTGATTTTCGGGTAGTGTAGTAACGTCTTTTTCCTGACAACATATGATGACTAAATAACCACATTTATTATTTGAAATATTTTATTGGTCCAAAAGGTCAAAATTGTTTAGAAATTACGCAGGGAAGACCGCAAGTTGTCGAACGATGTATGCATCTAAACACCACAGATAGTTAAATTATTAACTATGGTTCTAATATTAAATAAATCGCAGAGGGTTTTATGATATTAAACGTTATAATAACGATATATGATTCATGCAAATTCCGATTTTTAATTAACTGCATCTTAGATGTACTCTTTATAGTTACAATAAATATAAACGCTCTGAATGGAATACGATTTCCGGGTCGTGTAGTTATACCTTTTCACTGTCCGCATATAATGACTAAATAACCACAACTATCGGTTGAAAGATTTTATTGGTCCAGAATGTCAAAACCTGTTTAGAAATTACGCTGGGAAGACCGCAGATTGTCTAACAGACATATGCACATGAACACCATATAGAGTTGAATGGAGAAGTTGCGGATCTGAGGAAATTGCTTAAATTTATAATTTCCTGGTAATTTCAGCTTCACTTTTTTCGAATATGCCGCTTTAAATATCGGAAAGAAGTTAAATAAATCACAAATTTAGTTTTAAAAAAGCGAAAAGTGACGTAATCGCACAACGCTACGTGATTGGCTCTAACGTCACTGTGCATGAAGTATCAATATTTACATGTTGAAACTGATGCTGTTTTCGCTCGCCTTTTTGCCACTTTAATCCTTTTATTTTTACTTTACCACTTTAAACTAAATTTTATACCTGTGTTTAACTTTTATAATCATCCTTCGTTTATTTTATTGTATATTTCGTTTACGATGTCGATTTTACCGGGATTTGTCGAAGGCCAATCTGATAACCTTTTCAAGATAGATACGATTTCCATGTTTTCTTTCTTGGGAAAAAATCCGGATTTTATAGCAGCAGAAATACGAGGAGTTAAAGCTATGAGGTATGTATGATCTTTAGTAACATTCATAAATTGACCTAAAACTAATTGAGATTAAGGAAGTTCTCCATTAATACTTAAAAATTTAATTTTTATTGCACATTGAAACACTATAATACTATTCTGCCTGTAGGCCTATAACTGACTTGTACTAGTTCATTGTTCACTAGTTCATCACCCCGTTTCATTGCGTAAGTCCACGCTTTTCTTTTAACTGGATCCTTTGGAACGCTAAAAAACAGCTTATCAACTGAATTTGAAGTTGTGTTTACGCAACAAGGTACAATCCAGTACTTGTAAGGTGGTTTTTCGTTCTCACTCATTACAAAAAAAAAAAAAAAGATAGATAAAGAATTTCCACAGAAAATCAAATGGCAATCACAGAATCTAACAAACAACGTATTGCGCTGTTTGTTTACATGCACAGTGACGTTACAAGAGCAGCCATTGCAAAAGTAGCGTTTTCGCACCAAATGCCCAGCTGCAAACTTAAACAATTTTTAATTAATTATCCACATTCAAAAATTAAGAAAAAAATATACCATTAATCCTGTTTTTTTCTCTTCTACCAAATAAAAAAAAATATATAAAAAAAAATGCAAATTCCTCATTCCTACTTAGGGTTCTAAAATTAAATGAATCTCAGATGGTTAATGATCTTAAGCGTTATAATATCGATCTAAGATTCATGAAAATGACGAGTTTTCGTTACATGCATTTAAGAAGTAGATTTGGAATAATCTGTTCACTATAAAATATATAATTTTAAATTGCTATAAGTTAT
Source organism: Metellina segmentata (assembly GCA_947359465.1). Lineage (NCBI taxonomy): Eukaryota > Metazoa > Arthropoda > Arachnida > Araneae > Tetragnathidae > Metellina > Metellina segmentata. The sequence continues at coordinate 114,859,049 of OX375879.1, read as the reverse complement.
TCATATATAAGTAGGATAAAGGAGAAGCAAGGGCTTCCAATGAATATACGACGTGTTTGTGATTAAAGTAGGGGGTTCCAAATGCTTGAAGAGGACTTGTTTCATCATTAGCCGGCTTTGAATGACTCTTGGGGAGTTAATGAAACAATGAATGACATTATCTACTGATGAATGGACATTATTTTGCCCCAGTCACTATCCAATCGCATTGCAGACAAGAAAACTGCCCATGCTATACACTTCCTTAATCACGTGGATTCCTATGAAAGAGTATTGTAAATTATTTTTTAAAATTATGTCAATGATAATTCCATCTGGTGTGGTTGTCTCGAAATGTTATCGCAACATAATAAACGAGATATCGCTTGATTAGAATAAAACCGACCTAATCTTGATATAGTTAACAAATACCGCAATATCGTGATGATGACATACCTCGTCATTTCTAACATAGGCCATATCTTTATGACATCTCGTCAAAATCTCTAGGAGGCATAATCAAATGACGGTTTTTGCCTATTAATAAAGGGTCTATGAGTGTGAGGTAAAAATATTGAGATAGAGTAGTAAATGGTTCAACATGAGCTTATTTGGCTTAAATTAGTACCTGTGTTCACACTTTGCCCAACAAACACCAACTTTAAAATACCTTAACATCTATCTTGGTTGTTGTAGCGTGGATATAAAGACAATTAAATTACAGTGGTAATATAATCAAGATATCATAACATCAGATTACAATAAGGGATTTTTATGTAACAATGAAATACGTAAGAGTTAATCTATAAAACCATTTAATTTAAAGCAGTACTTTATGTCCAAATCTTCTGGGACAACCGTTCACCACGGAAGTAACTACAGCTACTTCATTAAAAAAAGAGCATTAACATCAAGAACATTTTGACTCAATGGTAGCACTGAGGAAAATATTTTATTCCCGAGTTGAATCCCAAACATTGAAAACCCTATACACATTTTCTGGATTAGACCTTTCATAGCTTTCATCCTGTGTCACAAGTCTGTCCTATTCAAGAGTCGTAGAGGAGATTGACACGAGAAAGGGATACAAGCCAAGAAGCGTTTCTGCAACTTACGAATCTAAATGAGTTCAAAATTGTGAAATGTTTTAAATAAAGATATTTGCATAGTAATGAAACAATTCTTCATATAACAACAGCTACGATAATATATTCTTTATGTAGCAATAAAATAATTGTAAGGTATTCATTAAAAGCGTACTATTGGTATCTGACTTAATACATACATCTTCTGAGTAAACCGTGTGCCACTAGGAATTCAAGCTACTAAATAAAAAAAATAGCTTCAATTATTTTATTGTCTAATTACAGCAGAAATATTGAAAAAAACCTTACGCCGTTTCTGCATTAGGCCTTTCCCCGCTTTAATACAGTTTCAAACCTGTCCCACTAAGCAATTGGAGAGGAAATTGAGACACAAACAGGCGTAGCAGTTTAATTCTTCAGCAACTTATCAATCTAACTAAGCACATATATGTGTAAATATAGTACGAGGATACGTATATGTGTAGTTATCGTAAATGAGACAGAGCAATTTAAACAGCAATGAAACATAATCTTTATACCATAACAGCAAATTACAATGAGCAATTCTTTACACAGCGATAAAATATATGTATTAAAAGTATTCAATGATTGCATTACTTGATACAGAGATCTTCCGGGTTAACCATGCACCGCTGGGAATTCAAGCAACTATTATAAAAACGAGCGATAAAGCTGCTGGAATTATTTGATTTTCAAATTATCGCAAACAACATTTAAAAACCCGTACACCGTTTCTGCATTAAGCCTTTCCCCGGTTTAATCCTGTTTCACCAGCCTGTCCCACTAAGCAGTCGGAGAGAAGATTGAGACAGAAAAGAGGAACAGGCGGAGCAGTGTTTCATTCTTCGGCATCTTATCAATCTTCTGAAGTTGACAGTCAACATGTTTCCCCCGTGGCTCCAGGGAGGCCGGAGTTAACTCTTCCAATTATAGAGTGGGCGTGAGAAAATAGTTGGGCATTTTTTGCTGCTTTTGAAGAGCGCCGAAGTCCATCTCCCTCGAGGTCCAACTCCGGTTACCTCATTTATAAGACAAATCTCTTCCGTCGAATTATTCTGAAAGGATTTCAGGATTACAAGATGATTAAAAAAAAACTGTACAGCGTTTATTTTACGATTGATAAACACTAGCTTCTTTTTGTCTTGACAGAGGAAGAACAATAATAAACTTTACAAGAATAAATGCAAATGAATGCTAGCACAAATTTATACGTAGTTATTTGTAAAATAACGGTAGGCTTTGATTTGCTATTTTTTTTAATATTAACTTTTTATTAATGAATATACTATAGGAATATCTGATATCAGTATATGATTTGGGGTGGTAGTGGCTCAGTGGATATGTCCATTGCATTAGCAATCTTAGAGTTGTAGGCATTGTAGGTTCAATTCCTGCCATGTACATTCCCTCCTGGGTATATTTCTCTTTTCTGTGTCATTAAAAATATCACTGAGTGTATACATATTACTTGGCAATGTATGTCTTGTGCAAGTGCAGCGTGGCCAAATATGGCCCTTGCGTTATAAAACGCTAAAACAAACAAATTATCGGGTCTGCGGATCGATTTATCCTATGCGTTGGACTTATGTGTCCTGCGGGCTGGTTAAATATATCTGCAGACATGAATATGGTTCGGAGGCTGATTAAACCTAGCCAGAATAACGTATCTGTTCCGAGGACTTCTTTGATCTATCTAGTCTGAGGATCTCTTTGATCTCTCTGGTCTGAGGATATCTTTTATCTACCTGGTCTGAGGACGTCTTTGATCTATCTGGTCTGCGGGTATTTTAACATTTCCAGAGGGGCGTATATGGTCTGTTGGTAAACCTATCCTGAGGAGAGTGCCTGGATTGAGATTAGTAAAATTGGACTGAGACTGACTAATCGGAGGAACTATTTGGTCTGCGGAATGGTTAAGCATATCCAGAGAGGTGTATATGGTTCATGGGTTGGGTTAAACCTATTCAGAGGAATCTATATGGGTTGTGAGCTAGTTAATCCTGTTTGTAAATCATCTGCGGGCCAAAGGTAACCCTATTTGCTCCAACTAATATGCATTACGCGTACGGTTTATTATGGATGCTACCTGACCTATTGTGTCATCGTATTGTTTACGTTTAACTTTATTGTACAAAGAAATTCGATCGTCAACTTTCTAAGGTGTCGATGTCGTAATATTTCATAAAGGTAATTCACGAGGGCTTACGAATGGACTTGGACAGATTTGGTATTGATGGTAAATTGTCTAATAAGTTTCACATTATGATTCATGCTTCTTCTCACAACCACGTGCCATCTTTAAACATTGCGATCAAACGAAATAGCATGAAACTACGCGCATATCTCCGTCAATGTCTTTAAAAAGTTGGTTGATGCGACATACTCATATCAATAATAATTTGTAGGATAAGGAATATGTAATACATGGTTTCCAATGAGAAATCATATCCCTGTGGAATATGAAGGAGGGGGGGGGAAATTCTGGCTCTAGAGAAAAAAAAAGGGAGATAAGGAACAAGATGTTCAAAACATTTATGACTAAAATGTTTTAAGCTGTCATCTTCCCAATTAACCGTACTGGCACGCTCACATTAGTGATATATTGCAGCAATAAATTATATCGTAAGTTGAAAGATGCAAGTGACAAATCATAGGTCTAAAAACCAGACGACTGCAGGTAAATTGCGAGGGTCAACTACCTATACATATCTGCATGCGCTTCCAGCTAGCACAGGTACACGATACAAGTCTAGCGTGAAATGGCAGGAATGTGAATGTTATGTCAGTAGATAAGAAGCCAAATCATAAAACGACTCTCCAACAATGCATCTACTGATTATATACAAAAAATGATATTAATATTCCAGTAAGACTGTGATTAGATAAACTAACTATTCATTATTAGTTCGGAAGAAACTTATAGAGGAGGGCAGAAAACAATTTAAATTGGCTTTGAAAAGGAGGTGTTAAACCAAATCATTTGGAAAAGTATTAACAAGAGATACAATATTTACAACATATTTTAGAGTATTTGTATGCTAAGCCCAGACTCCATTGATGACCGTAACGCGTGGTAGGTCATTTCTGTTAAAATGCAGGTCATTACTAATAGTTCTTTAGAAATGATCCTGTCCAAACGGACACCCATTTGTCTGAAACGTGCTGTCTCACTTCGCAAGATATTTCATGTATTTTTTTACCATCCGATAGGTAATAAGTGCTGGATGGGAAAAAAATTGGAAGAGTTCCTAATGCATTTCCCAACAGATAATTCTGTATTGAAATAAGGGACGAATTGGAAGACATTTTCTTTTGTCTAGACGAACAGTTGGATATGGGTAATTACAGATAAATTTGAATTTGCAAGTTTTATTACAGTGGGAAAATTAACTGTATCTATCAATAACATTATTTAATTATAAATTGATTCCTCCCTCTGGTTGTATTTCTCTCTGCTGTGTTAGTCAAATATTTCTTGCATGTGTATCGCCATTTTGCTTGACATTGCCGGTTTTGTGTTTGGCTCATTTTGGCCAAGTATGGCCATTGCGCTATAAAAGCTGAAAATAATCAACCTAAATATGTCATAAAATTTCAATCGTAATAATTTATTATCCAACAAAATGTTTAGTCGATTCAGTTAAATGCACTTCTTTAAAAAAAAATTCTATTTACCTTCATTTTTATTCTTTTTTAGGTATGCATAATTGATAGATATTGCTAAGTAGATCATATCTTTTGCAATAAATAATGGTACCTTTTATGAAGAGGCTTCACAACATTAAGTCAGCAGAAATGATCAGGACCTTGTTTTTGGGTTTGTAGATCAGGAGGAAAAACAACTTTTAACTAGATAGCTAGATATAAGTCTCAGTTATTCCATATTTTCAGTCTTTTCCCTTGGCTGAATATACATTATCTACCAACAAATAACTGGAAACCCCTGCAATCGACGATGTTTCTCTTGGTAAGGCACAGAACTCTTGGTCGCAATTCCAGGTAGACTCAATTTCGAGACCTACTGCATCATTTTGGATGACTGCGCTTCCTACTTTGTGTCAGTTTTACGAAGTGGACGCATGTTACTTTTAAGATGGCTGTGCCATCATGGCTTCGTACGATGACAATGGTGTCCATCGAATGGATTGGCATGCGCAGAGTCCGGATCTTAACCCGATAGCAACTCTGGGACGAGTTGGAGCGTCAACTGAAGGGGTGCCCCCTCTGTCCGACATCGGTGACGGAACTGACCTGTCTTCTCCAAGCCGAATGGTGGAACATACCACGAGCCATCCTTCAACTATTGGTTGAGAGCATGCCCCGGAGGGTCGCACTTGTAATAGCCGCTCCTGGTGACTCCACCTACTATTGAAGGTGAATAAACTTCGTTTTCCTTTGGTATCACAGGTGTCCAGTTATTTTTTGGTAGATAGTGTACAAATACGACGTATGCGTGTTGAAAAGAGTCAGGCATTTATTAATAAACAATGTTGAAAAGAGTCAGGCATTTATTAATAAACAATGTTGAAAAGAGTCAGGCATTTATTAATAAACAATGTTGAAAAGAGTCAGGCATTTACTAATAAAAAAAGGTCAAAACAAATTCCAAAGAACACGAAGCAACTTCTTTATCATAAAACACACCACTCTACATTTTTAAAATCCTTAATTAATATTGATAGCATTACCTATCATCGTCAAACTTCACCACATTCACGACTAGAAATACATTCACTAATATTCCTTTGCGGGTGACGAAATAAACACGCATTCCCAAATATCCCAGCTTGCACGTTCATAATAAGTATTCAATTCACGGCACAACAACTGTCATCAGTATATAGAGTATGTACACTAGTATCGACTGTTACTAGTTTCGATCTTCTAATGAAAGAGACGGATCATGTGCCCGAAGCTTCATGTTATTTCTTCCAGATGCTCGGTTTGAAGATATGTCACGTGGCTGTTGGTAGATGACGAATACTAGATTATTGATTGGCTAAATAAATTATTCCCATGACCAAAACCACTAATCTCTGATTCGATAGCCAAAAGGCTAAGTCAATTCGTTTTTCCACGTGAGACATGAGATCGCTGTCACAACCTTAAGTGATCATGTGACAGAGCAACATTGCCCACAAGTGTTTCTTTTTCATTAAAAGGTCGATGCGGAACTGACCAGGACGTAAAAGGAACTCACAGCAAGAATCGAATGTTCATCTGATCAAAAAAGCGATCGATTAAAATACCTTTTTCTTTGAAATCCAGAAGTGGATACAGGATATTTTATGCCAAGATTGTGAGACTGAAAAGCACTTTTTTTTCTAATGCAATTTGATTTTAAATTCGTTCTCATATTAAATTCACATAAGTCATACGAAACATAATTTAAAACCTTTAATAGCAAATATATTTATTCTTACAGTACTTAATTGAAAATCATTTTATAGATATTTTAATTGAGGTTCAAAAAGTAATTAAATTGAGCACGGTTAAAATTCAAATTAATCTCAGTAAAATGACCCTCCTCGACTGTGACCCTTGGGAATTCTTCATCACTACAAATTTAACACAATATAAGAGTATGAATAGCCGTTTAACCATGATGCCGTTTAACCATAATCTCCACCACGATGTGCTTTTTGTAGACGAAGTTGTATTGTATTTCAATCGTTCTACTAAAAAACGTGCCTTTGTTAAAATTGTTCGTTACTAATGTTACTGCGTTTCGTTTAACTAAAATGGGGTGTGTAAATAACTTTAAAAATTTAATAAAACTACAACCCAGAAATTTACCTACGAATTTATTATTTTTATCATGAAATCGTATGTAATAATCAAAGAATATTTTACACTTTTATTTCAAAAATGGGTATGTTATGATAAGAGTTTATTCCATGTATCAAATTATTTTACTTCTCTAGAGACCACACAAGTAGTTCATCATACTTTTTTACTTAAGGGCTTAGTTTAATAATATTTTCAAAGTACATAATTCATCCGAATTCTCCTGTTTTACAATTCAAAAAATTAATTGTTTGGGGCCATTAAGCCTCGGTGGTTCTTGCTTAATTCGCTAGCAAACTATGAGTTATTGGCGGCCTTGGTTCGATTCCTTTCTGAGAGTGTTTTTATCGGTTTCGTATCATTAAAGCTTTCCCTGTGTGTCTGCTCTTTACTTGACGTTGTCTTTATTGTGCTCGCTGCTGTCTGTAAAAATGTGGGCCCCTGAGCTATAAAACCACAAAAACCAAAAAAATTTTTCCATAACTCTGTAAATTTTTCCATCATATAGTGAGTAGTATATTGAAAATTAGAATGCGCACACACACTAAAAAACTATTTTATTCGTACTGAAAATTATAGAAAATTACTACATGGGTGATATATGTGTGTTTATGAGACTCACGCACAGTTGCTGATCTATTTACCACAGTTGATCCTCTTTGTCTCGAAATTTAGCTAGACTGAAACTCTTGTAATTGTACCAGCAGCAAGAAACATGTTCTGTTAAATGCGAATAAAAAGATATGAAAACATGAATAAATGAAATTCTCTCGTCAATGTTTCAAGTTTTCATAACGTTTCTGCACAATATTTTTCATGCATAGTTGAATTTTGAATTGCATAAGAAAATATATTTAGTATTAAATAAAAATATTAGAATAATACACTTCAAACAAATAAGTTGGATGCTTTCCAAACGTTTCTAAGCAAATGAAAATTACATGGAATCCATAAAGTGTTTCTCATTGGAGTTGTAGAAAGAATTGTAGAGATGTATAAGGGAACCTGAGGAACCTTGACCACGTTTTCAGAAAAAATTAATTTTCTAAATTTTACTATGACAGTTAGAAATTAATATGATAGTAGATATACTGTAGAATTTCACAAGCAACACACATATACATATTTATAATAATGTAAATAATAAATTTATCTATTAAATGTATTATTTTTTTAAACTTACGCAAGCGGGTCAAGCCTCCCTCTATAAGGGAGGCTTGACCAAGGTAAGAATACATAATTTTAGAATGGAATATTAAATATATTTTACAAGTTATGTAAATACCAGTTATACAGGGTGTTTCAGTGAACCGTTTCAGAACTTATAAGAGGGGTAGGGTACATCCTGACGAACCAAAATCATATACCAATGGGCAGTCAGAAATGCTTTCCTGACGCGGTAGATGGCGTTGTGCGAAAATCCCGAGCTTTCGTGTAGGGAATCTTCATTTCGCACAAGAATGCCAAGTTAGTAGGATGGATGATTACACGATCGCTGAGTTAGCCGATATGCATTTGGTGTACGGGGCTGCAAATTGTAGTGGGCCAGCCGCACAGCGTTTGTACGCGGAACGATATCCGACGAGGCGTATCCCCAGTCATAATTTCTTTGCAAGACTGCACCAGAGGTTAGCTGAGACAGGTTCATTAGAAAGAGCTGACAGGGACAGGGTAAGAACAGCACGGACTGCAGACGTCGAACAGAATGTGCTGCAGCATGTACAGGGGAATCCAAGAACGAGTACACGAAGTGTAGCAAACGCAGTCCGTGTTTCCCATTGCAGCGTCTGGAGGATTCTCCGAGAAGAAGACATGCATCCGTTTCACGTGCAGCGTGTCCAGACACAGCAACCGGAGGATTATGCACCTCGTATTGCTTTCGCACAGTGGTACCTTGGAAAATGTGCTACAGATCCCCTTTTTTCTGCTGAAGTGTTTTCCGATGAGGCATCCTTCACAAGGGAAGGAATTTTCAACACGCATAACGACCATATCTGGGCAGTCAAGAACCCGCATGCAATACGACGTCGTGCAGCACAGATTCGATTTTCGGTCAATGTATGGGCCGGTATTATGGGAGATCACCTCATCGGACCTTACCTGTTACCGTCTCGTCTAACCGGACGTAACTACTTGCTCTTTCTGCAGCAAGTATTGCCACAACTTTTGAGAGAACAGATTTCTGAATCGACGCAACAGACAATGTGGTTCCAACACGATGGAGTCCCTGCCCATTATAGCGGAGATGTTCGTAACTACCTGGATGTCACATTTAGTCAGCAGCAGCAGTGGATCGGACGTGGTGGTCCCGTGCGTTGGCCTGCTCGGTCACCCGACCTATCATGTCTTGATTTTTATTTCTGGGGTCATCTGAAATCGCAAGTTTATGACACCCCTGTTGACAATGTTGAGGAGCTGGTTGCAAGAGCTGAGAATTGCAGTAGCTGCCGGAGAAATTCGAGATATGCCTGGAGTATTCCAGAATGTTCGGATGTCCATGCGTCGGAGATATGAGGCGTGCATTGTTGCCCGTGGAAGAAACTTCGAACACTTACTTTAATCCATGTACCTTTTGCTTCATTTCATGTATTATTAAAACGATTTCTCACTTACGGTCTCTTTTCTTTACGGTGCTTCTGTGTACAACACCGCTTCAGGAAAGCATTTCCGACCCCACATTTCTATATGATTTCGAGTTGTCAGGATGTTTCCTATCCCTCTTAGAAGTTCTGAAACGGTTCACTGAAACACCCTGTATACAAATTTTAATATGATATTTAACTTTCTGAAATTGTTTTAAAAACATATATTGTAAAACAATTAACAGTACATTAGATCATTATATTAGAAACAATATTAAAAGTTGTTCATTCTACAAATCCCTCTTAATGATGTTAAATGTTTTATTCCGTTTGAAAACATAAAAATTTATAACATATATAGGTAATATCGTAATTTCAATTTATATTTTTATCTCAGTGGTATGAATTGTGGGAAATTAAAATCGAATTGCATTTTCATTACAACTCTTTCAGTTCCACCAGAAGACATAAGGCATGGCAGTTTTGTCATATCTGTTAGATAAACAGATGAGTCTTCATTTTCAGGATAATTCTCGAGAAGTTCCTAAACAATTGCATATAATTACCTATGGCACACACAGTATCACATAATATATTTGTACAGTCCGGTCTCGAGCACCCTTGAGACATTGATAACTTGTGTACGACACCTTGGAGGGGTGTCGCGAAGAACTCAACGGGTGTTTTGGAAGAAGGAAGAGAAATGGATAGAATAGGTGGAGGCCTTGCGTAGGCTTTATGCTCGTATACAATAGCTCTTCTGTAAACTAATAATTTAAGTTTAAACTATTCAGTTTCTAGAAACTTTTCTGTAAATTTATAACTAACTTGTAAATAAACCTTAGTTTTCATTTAATTGCTCCGTTCCTGTTTTAACTGAGCTTGTATTCAATGATTCCTTCAACATACCGCAAAATGGCCACGGCGTGTTCATCCGAGCACATTTGAAGGAGGTAGGGAAGGAGAATTCGACTATATTCAAGCTAACCCTTTCACCTGACGTAACTTTCAAAACTTGTTTCTCACATTTGCCTGACTCCAGTTTCATCTGTATTGTAAATGGCTTCTGGCTCAAATTTATATTCTTCAAGAATTTTTTCAAATTATTAGGAACCTGCCTTCTTTGAATTTATTGAATGTAGTTGATGTACTAAAACTTGTGTACTTTCAGGCTTACGCAGGGATAACTTCATATGCATGTGCTTGAATCCAAGTAACCAATTATACGAAGCTATTTTGTCTTGAAACAATTTTCTGGGAATTTTTTTATTGTTAGCAATTCCAAACTGATATACCAACTGACCAGTAGTCTTTGGTGTTAATCCATAATGTAGTTTGGATGAATAACAGTGCTTAATATTATTTCAAGAGTCTTTCTTCCTCATCAGTAAAAATTTGCCCAGTACTATAATTACGCTGTATATCCACGTCTTCCTTATTTGTACTCTACAGGGTATTATTACTTGTACTGTAGCCTTGAACCACTGATCAACCCTCCCTTACATGGAATGGGCGAAAATATCAGTGAAATCTTATTTGTTTTCATATATTTCAATTGGTATATTTAAGAAAAATTTTCGAATATATCCAAAATACTTACTTTTTAGGCAGAATAACACTTTATTTTGAATCTTTCAACACTTCTTTGAGCTACCTGCATGAAACTACGATGGATGCCTGAGCTTTTTAGTAGACTTGATAAAAAGTAGAAATTTTTAAATTTACTGATCAAATTTGAACAGAAGTTTGTAGTATCGAAACGAAAGCACAAAAAATTATCTTAGAATATTATTGATAAAACTGATATGTTTATTCTGAATTTTTTTTTTGTTGATAGGTAGTTAAGTAGTGTCACACTGGAGCAACACTGCGGGCTATTGGTGAAGTTCCGGGATCAGTACTCAAAGGGAAAGATCTAAGATCAACGCTTCGTAATTTCGAACTACGGTCAGATGACGAGTTCAATACACAGGCTGGCACCCATTCTCCAAACTTTCACTCCCCACCAAAGTGAAGATGTTTTAGGTCACAACAGATTTAATCTGTACACCCCCCCCCGTGTACCTGTATATGACTTGTTTAAGTATGACTATCGTTTTCAATTCGATTAAGATTTTTGGATTATAATTATATACACTGAAGAGCAATCGAATTAGGGATAGCTGGAATTATGTAAATTTGGAGCTATGCTCAGGCCTGGAAGCGAATGGGGCACTACATCTCGGAAGTAGTGCAGGCACCTGGATTTTCACACACCACTGTTTTAAGGGTGAACCGAGAGTACGTCGATTCCGGTAAAACCATCCCTGCCAGGGCGAACTTCCGCAGGAAACAGCATGCGGATGAGCTAGATCATCGTACGCTAGCCCGCATTCTAACAGCGGTTAGACGGGCCACATTGCAACAGATCACCGGTCAATTTAATGCTGGTGCACAACAACGTGTAAGCTACCATGGCATCTATAACCATCTCCTCTCAATGGGGTGCAGAGGCCATAGTCCCACGAAAGTCTATCTGTTGACTGCCCAACACAAGGCATGGACATCGGCAATGGACCTTCGAGATATGGAAAAATGTTGATTCGAGTGATGAGTCGAGAATAACTTTGGACAAGCCGATGGCAGAGTACGTGTGCGGCGTAATCCACAGGCAACGCATCTTTCCTGCCAGCAGTGGTCTCTCCAGGATGGTGAAGGTGGCATTCTTGTCTGAGGACTGTTCACATGGACAGAAATGAGACCCTTGGTAGGTGTGACATCGTCTCTCACAGGTGAAAATTCCAGGATATTCTTTATGACCATCTAGTCCAGTATGTTCGTTTTCGACAGCCCACTACAGAGATTGTCTTCCAGCAACACAATGTATCGTACCATCGCCCCGAATTGTATCCGAGTGATTGGATTAACATTCCACAGACCTGCACATACTTTCCTGGACATCAAGGTCACCTGACGTTAATCCAATCGAGCATATCTGTGATGCAATTGAGAGAGATGGCCAAGCCTCAAACCACCTTAAATCTAATCTTCGTCTATTGTGGGAGATTGTTCAGAAGTCGTGGATACGTATGGCTTCCCATCGCTTCCAGTGTCTTGTTGAGTTCTTGCCAAGACTAATCGCAGCCGTCATCCAGACGAAAAGTGGTGCTACGTGCTACAAGACAGGCATCCCTAATTCCATGGCTCTTTAGCGTATAATATTGAATAAAAGTAAATTCTATTTGCAGATTTCCTTGAGTGTAATATTGACGCATCCAACTCTGCGTGTATCTTTTTTCTTTTATTTCTTCGACACGTATTTCAATTACCATCGTACTGGAGGAACACAACGGCAATTGGCGGCGGTCTGGATTCAATCCCAAAGGGAAAAACCGAGGCCAACACCACGTAATTTGAGACACAATATTTTATTCTTTTATTTGAAACAAAAAAATACTGTATAAATATAAATAAATAATTATAAATAAGAATAAATAAATTTAAATATATAAATATGCATTCATAAAAATAAATATAAGTAAATAATCGTAAATACGAATAAGAAATTTAAATAGATAAATATTCGTACATAAATAAATAAAAATAAAAAATACTTTTCAAATATGTGCGAATTTTGCTGTATTGTTTAAAATCCATTAAGGGGGGACTATTGTTTGGACAATATTGATTTCATTAAATTTGTTTTATTGATTGAACTGTAGTTTTGCCAATTAAAAAAGGAAACAAAAGCAAAGGGCAAGACTCACTTTTTAACCTCCGGCATTCTAACAGCTTTATATCCCTATCAGAACTGCTGCAATCAATATCCGCCTAGCACAGTTTTTTCTTAAAATATTTGAAGACAAAATAATACCCTCCAAAGAAGGTAGGATTTTGAATATTAAAGAAACAATTTTTATCAATCAATATTCCCAAGAGAGAGGACGCATTCTCATTCAAGACTCATTCTGTTTCTTTTTTTCTTCTTCACTACTTTAAAAAATTTTAAGAGCATTAAGAGCCGACATTTTTTTGAAGCGTACCTCTCCTCATAACAGATCAACGAAATGATACCTCTGAAAAAATATGAAACTATCAATCCCTCGAGAAAAGAAGTTCAGAAGTCTAAAAAAAATGAATAAAACAGAACCAACCGAAAAAACGAAGGAACATTGCAACAATAAATACTCAGTGGGCCAGTAATTTATTGCGACAAACGTCATGTCGGCAACATCTGCTCGAAACACACACTGGCAGAAACACTGTCATATATCCCTACAAAATCTTGCACACCTTGGCACACGGACAAGTCAATAATACAAATATATCAATACATTCCCCTCTTCTCTCTAATATTATAAAGATGGATAGATAAATAAAAATCACCGAGCCTGTCTATTGCTTCCATCAACTCTTTATTCTTTATTTTTTTCGTCGTTTTTATTCCTTTACCAGATAGTTGTCACGCCGAAATCTTGGCAAAAAGCCGAGTCTCATGGCGAGTATTTATTGACTCCAGAAATGGCGCGCGGCTTGGGTTTTTATTTATTTGGTTTATATCTCAGTACAGCGTGTTGGTTCCCATTGCTTTATAAATATAACATAAAATTCAGCACATTTATAGCCCCGGCTCTATATTATTACCGGCAAAAAGTTGTGATCGCTCCAGAGCTTTTGTTGAAGTTCCTGGTCCAGCTACTGTCAAAGCTTTCCAACTGGTCGAGGCATAAAACGGAATTTTTTTTGGTTCCGTAAGTATATCAAAACTTGAGCGTGCTTTCATTACAGTGAGTATGAGAAAAATATGGCGTTCATAAAAATAGTAACATTTTACCTTAAACGTTAAGAGTTTTGCGACTCCAAGAGAAAATCTATACATGGAGGGCTTTTGCTTCTCATCTCAGGTGATTCGAATTTCCGGTAGAATAGATATTGGCTAAACGTTTATGAAATTTTCGGCGATTTTTTTAAACTTATATCCTTTTTTCAACCTGCAGTCTGTCTTGTAAAACCTCTGACAAATTTGAGTCTTCTTAACCAATTGAATCTTTCCTAGAATTCTTCCGAAATTTGGTCATTATGTGTTTTGCAAGGAAAAGTATTACTACTTGATTTGAAATCTTATAACGCTCAGAGGGCAAAAATGGTTTTAACCTTGATGGGCGTTTCGAAAAGATATCTATTCCATCAAGATATGGACAATTTTGTTTGTAACAAGATGTCTCGTCAATAAAATATTGATACATTTTTCGTGATGACGAGGTCAATATTAGGTTAGTTTTTCCCATGTCGAGATATATCTTTCTTCAAGGCATCTGGCCAGTTTTCCTAACAACAAAATACCTTGTCAAGAACAACCAGGAGGGTTAAAACTTCCGACATGCAGTCGCAATTTAACTATTAACGAGTTTGAGGATTTTTCATATCTTTTTTCTAGTTGTATATTTTCAAATAAATATTATCATGCTATTATTATTTGATTGCAGATGCAAAACACTTCACTAACCAAGTACAGTGAAACTTTGATTAACCGTCAGGGCCGGGACGTTTAATCTAACAGATGAATAACAGCAAACTATGAATCAACATCCCATCCCCATCCATTGCATATGTACGAATTATAAAAAATACACGTTTACGAACTTGAAATATACTGTACATTTTATGTATTTTATTTTACATAAACAAACGTTATATAATTTGCATAAACTAACATTAGGTTATTTTAAACTACCGCCGCGAGGATGATTTTTCACGACCCTCTGGTTACCATACATAAAATACAGTATGTATGTTTGCATGTACTAATAACTTTTAATATTTAATTTATTAACTTTTATTAATTAACTGAGGATTAACAGAAACTTGACGATCAAAACAGTGATGTTTAATAGAAGTTTTACTGTAAACGTTTTTAACCCTTATTTCAGAGAAGTTGTGATGTTCTAGGAGTGCATTTGCACACATATTCAGAAAAAAATATAATGGACCGAAAGACATATGCATTAGATAGGCTCTATATGAGATCAGGTAACCTTATTTAGGCTTCTAGTGTGGTAGAAGATAGTATGTTCTAAAAGCATATACAACCTTCTAGCTCTTAAGTAGATATGCTGTATCAGCAGCACATGCAGCATTCAACTAGTTTCAAGCGTGGTGGTAGATAAACTCTATGAACAGAGAAACTTTCTACAGGCTTCTAGCGTAGTATAGTAGATAGGCTCTATAATCAAATCAGAAAAACTTCTACAAGCTTTTAGGATGTTAGTAGGTAGGCACTTGAAGGAAAACAGACGACATTCAACAACTTTTTAGTGTGGTAGTAGGTAGGCTCTATAATCAAAACATATAACTTTCCAGGGTGATAGTAGAGAGGCTCTATAAGCAAAAGAGTAAACCTACTAGCGTGTTAGTAAATATGATATATAATCAGAACAGACAACTTTTTACAAGCTTCTAGCCTTGAAGTAAGTAGGCTCTGTGTAGACAGATCAAACTACCATTAGTCTCCAACTTTAAATAAACATTCGGTGCAATAAATGTTCCTATGTAAGACGCTTTTGAATCCACATATTTTTTTCCCTTCTTTACAATAATGTATTAAAAAAGTACTCATCTCAAATGCAGGGATAATTTGAGGAGGAGAACCCTTAGGGATAGAATACTCGTACAGCCTAAAAAAAATTCGAAAATAATAGCTATCAAAAGGTACATGTTGAAGATAATCAAACAGGAGAAAATCAAAGTTTCTTAAATTACAGGTAAAACGTACTTTCGCATTCGTCAATAGTCTAAAATCAGTTAAACAATCATTAAAAGCAAGTCACATTTTTAATTACTGCACGCAAAAAAGAAGACTACAATTATTTTCAGAGTGCAGTTGCTGATGGAAGGTATTCCCACTTTTTGAATGTTAAATGTTTTTGAGGATAGGAATGATAGTCCGAGGTTTCCAAGGAGGGCCGTTCGGATCTCAGGAACAATCATGCCTTTCTCGATACACTCATTCAATGCGTAATTGGAGCTAAAGAATTGGAGCTCACTGGAAAAGGTTTTTTGTGGAAATTTCTAAGTTTTTTATGACTTACACACAATAATAATTTTGAAAACAAAATATATTTACCCGTTAATTATTTAATTTCTTGTATTACGAATCGTTAAAAAATTAGCATTGCAAAATACGACTAAAATAATTGTTTTGTAACATTTTTTGGGGAAAATTTATTACTTTTATATTGACACGAGCTGAAATGTACAGACGATGATTTACTAGACAAAAACAGAAATTTTCAGATTCAACAAAACAATTAGACTGATTGCAGACTATAATTTTCCAGAGAACATATTAAAATTTAAACATTTATTTTATAAATATAAACATTTATTTTGACAATGGCATAGTAGAAGCTTCTGTCAGGAAACAAAATGTATCAATTTATTTATCAAAATGTATTGCATCTCTTTCAAAGTAATCTCCTCCGATTTCAATGCACTTCTGCCAACGTTTTTTACAACCCTCAAAACATGTCTTATGGCGCGTTCTCACAAACAAAGTTTAATCAAGAAAAGTTGAATGAAAACCTTTATTTCGATAGAGTTGATCAACATTTTAGTGGATCAAGGAAAGTTGGACTCATTTAAACTTTATCGTTCAAATGATGAGTCATCCGCCATCTGCTATCGAATTATTTCCACGCAAACGATCTGTCGTGGTTTATTTTATTCGAGAAACAAAACAAGTGTTTTTTTATTCTCTTGGTCGTTTGCACCTTCGCTATCGTTAAAAGAAGAATGAAAATTTCAACGGATTTGAAATATGCGGAACATTTTACACCAGTTTGATACCTTAAATATGATTTTCTATAAATAAATAACTTTTCAGTTGTAACTTTTATACTTTCGCTTAGTAAACTCTTGATCGGTTTCTATTGAAATGTGTGAACAAAAACTGATTAAAGTCGTATTCAACTTTTGTTGATCAACTGTAATCGGTCAATTAAACTTCATTCATGAGAACGTGTCTTTAGAGTTGTTTTTGTAAAGCCCCTGCAGTGTTGGTACCGAATTTTTTTATTGCATCAATGGGCTCAAAACGGTGACCACGAAGACAGAGTTTCCCCCTCGGAAAAGTAAAAGTCACGCGGTGCCATGTCAGGAGAATATGGATCTTGTGAAGCCGTATTTATTGAATGTTTTGTCCTAAAAATTCGAATAATAATAGCGTAATGAGGAGGCGCATTATCATGGTGTCATGAGTTATCTCGCCAAAATTCAGGCTGTTTTCGAACTGTCGTTTTAACGAATGATATAGGAACTTGTTCAATTAATATCTCGTATTGTTAAACGACAATCACTAAGCACTAATTATCTGACCTGATTGGCATGTTGATCATTAGTCGAAGTGTATGGTCTATCAGATCGCGAATCATCTACGACGGATTTTCTTCACCTCCTTTAAACTTTCTATACCATTGAAATTCCGTTGTGTTTGATAAACAGTCGTCTGCAAAAGGTTTTTGCAACATTTCAAAAGGGCTTGTGGCAGAAATTTCATAGCGGAAACAAAATTTAATCCGTTATTTGCTCAATTACATTCGACATTTTAGAAAATCAATAAAGTAAAAATTATTATCGTAAAAAAATTTTTTTTTAAAACTATTTTCAGACGATGGAATTAAATAAATTTTTGATTATTGCCACAGGTTTATATAAGTCATAAAAATATTTGCTAAATTTTTGCAGACGATATCTACTACATATGTATTTTAATGGAAGAATTCCAGACACTTTTTGATCACTATAATATATAACGTTCTGCATCATTATTTTCTGAAAGATGCTATTCTTTTTAGAAACTGTCATTTTTCTTTGTTAAGGGCTTATAGAAACAGCATTCTATTAATCATTAATTCGATAACACATGCTTCGATTAAAATACCCCCCATTACACCAAAGTTATTACACAAAAACTTTAACTTTGTGCAACATGGTATAGAAATACTCATTCCTTCTATCAGAAACTATCTTATTATGCTGTCATTTTAACCATTAATGTTATTTGCGTTAACCAGTTGTGTTACCGATATCCAGAATAGTTCAAAGCGTCTGGAGTAGTCGTGTTCTATTTTCTTATACACTAAGGCTATTATTGTAAGTGATCTCTAACTTGATTAGGGATTCTTGACAAGCATGATACCGAGTACTTGTTAAAAAGATGATCCTGTCTTTCTATAGCTTCGTAGGATCTCTATATGACTACGTTTAGTGCAACTATTAAACATTTGTATCCAACTGACGTTTTAAAAAAAATGTCGTCTGTTGATGTGGTGGCTGGATTTATCTACAACATAGATCCTCAATTTAATTCGAATTGTTTCTTGTAAAATGTATTTTTCAAAATGTATTTTACAAACGCAATGCAACTACATAATACGTAATAGCTAGCAAAGTAAGTGTGCTTTTTCTGAAACAAATTTATTTCATTGTTCGATAGAATATTTAACGAAAACTGAAAAATATTGCTTCGTTAAATATTTTACTTTACCATTGTATTATGGCACATAAAAGTTTTACTAATTGAAAGAGCATAAGAATGAGGGTTCAATAAATTAGTTTATTGATACATCCCAAAGAACTCTAGTAATTGAATGTCTATTACGCTTCGCATGATAATAAAATTACCTGCATTTTTGGTGCCTCAATTTTTTTAAGGTTGGTAGGTAGGTATTTTAATTAACTTTTTACTAGAGCAACACAATGGGGTATTGACGACGGTCCCCAAGGGAAAGATCTGAGGACGACACCACATAATTCTGAAACACGGTCAGATGACGAGGCATTATCTAAACTGGCATCCCACTCTCCAAACCTCCGCACAACACCAACGTGAGGCATTTGAGGTCACCTCATTCCCCCGTGAACACGAAAGTCTTTGGTTGGATTCAAACTCGCGATCCTGGGTTGCTAATCCGTTGCTCTTCCAAACTTTACCGTGTCCACGATTTTTACTGCATGAGAATGAATAATTTCATGTATTTAATACATCAGTAGTTTCAATTTTATTACATAAAAGGGCATTCTAGTGCATAAATATGGAGAAACTTTTTTTGTGATCACTATTTCCCTAATATTCAGATTCTTATAAATTAAAACAGTATAATAATATTGTTTCTACAAATGGGTCAACTGAGACATCCCGGACGACCACTTATATATGATCCAATGTAGATGAACTTTTTCGTAAGATTCTACACTAACGAGCCAAAACATTATGACCATCCCCACATTTTTCAATGAACTCGTCTGGATGACGTGGAGGGCACGCGATTAAAATTTCGGTTTCCTAAGAAAGCGTAGCCGTGATGTAGCTGTGGGTGATGTCACTAAAACGTTGTTTATACTAACAGATGGTGTTGGTTTCCTAGAAAGCGTTGTTCGTGAGCGTAACGAAGATGATCGGAGCCGCCATTTCCATGACTGTCGTCATAGCGGTCTCAAACAGTTGGGGAACGTTTTATTCTCAAATACCGAGTGTCAAATATCATGACTCAAAAGTCCGTTGTCACATATCGGTGTCGTAGTTCATGAGTCCCAAATAGGTATGCCAAAATCGGTATTAAGGTCCACAATCAGTTTTCAATCACTTTTACAGCGACCCCACAACGAGCTCCTTGTAATGGCGTCAAAGTCGTTGTATGCAATAAAGGTCTAACTTGCAGGCACTAAAGTTTTATCGATGTTATAATGCGCCTCTACATATTTGGCCTTCAGGATACCGTCAGGACACTTATTGATAGCATTTATTTTCGTGCGAATGTTTACTGAGGCAGTCGAATCATCCTTGTCTGGGCGGAGTGACTGGAGCTCAGACTCCAAGTGCTTGGCCATACATCTCGAAGGGCCATACATCTCGATGGAGTCTTCATCGTCATTCTTCTAATAATCCCTGGCGTTCAAAGAAGTCTCTAGGTTTGTTTGGCTTGCAACTAAAAAGGAAACAAGCAATTGTCAACAAAAGCGTTACGTGTCGTACATTAACTCATCATTGGTATAGTATTTTATTTTCCTCTTACCTCTATGACCAGGAGTACGTTATTACAAAATCACTGAATTAAATTGACTAAAAAGTTAAAAATTTGTACGAGCTCTCGTATTACATTTTGACTACGAGAATATATACAGAAATCAAATTCAATATCTTAAAGCAAATATTTTTTTAAGTCCACCAAATTATTATGAGCTTGTTATGTACATTACAAATTACTGTTTATTATAAACATGTTATTGTACAACTACTGGTATCTTTTTAAAATGATGAACTCTTATTTCAACTAAATTTTATTGCAATCAAAAAAACGTAAATATTATCTAATCATTTAATGTTTCACCTCAATGGATACGTTATTGGAATTCATGGAATTAAACACATTTAAATTGAAATTACAATAGAATGCATCTTTTAAAAAAGTAGTGTAATATTTAGTAATATTTAAAAATGCCTGCTCTTAAATTTTGAATGAAGGTACTATACATTTCGATTTCAATAATTATTCTACAGTTTGAATTTTATTTATGATCATAACTCTAGGATTATGCAAGCTACAATGCTTAAAATTTGTTACACAGCTAATTGGTTATTGAGGTTATCTTCAATTTTAAAGGTCTCATGAGGATCGGTGTATTAAGAGAGAATAGTTTAATCGCTCTTTTGACAAATGGGTACTGCTACAATCTACGTTTATGAGTGTTGGTAACGGATTGGCGATTTTTTTGCGCTCTTTTAGTAGCGAGTTACGATAAATTAAGGCAACCCATCTTTCGTTACGGTTGTTGTGGTTTTCATAGCAACCTCGGCAAACGGAAACTTTTAATTTTCATTTTGAATATTCTAGAAAGTTCTTCTAAAATCCGTTAAAGTAGTTTGATTTCATTGATTCGTTTGAAATTTTTTCTTTCCTCCAATTGGTTATATTGTTTTTAAAATATCCTTTAATTGCATTGGTACTTTTAAATCATTTTATGTGATATCATTGGTCAATTTATTTGTATTTTGACAGCTGTGGAATTTTTATTTTATTATAATTGTTTTCGCTAAAGGATTAAGAGTTTTGTTTTTTTGACCATTTTCGTTTTTATTATTTTTTTACGAAATAATTCTGACGTTATCAGGTTTACTATTTCTTGCTTTTTTTTTTCTTTTGTAAATTGTTTCACGCTAGGTGCCGAGCAGTGTGCGTCGCGTTTTCGGAGCTCCAGCGAAATTCAAGTTATTTTTACGTAATTCTTCATTTATTTAGTACTAAGCACTGTATTACTTCTATTTCTACAAGTTCAAACATTTCTAATTGTTTTTAAAGTGTTTTTATAGTCCTTGTACTTAGTTTTTGACTTATCAAGTAGTCCTAAGTCAAGTCTCGTTAGGCCTAATTCACGTATGTCTCGTTGGGCCTAAATATTTTGTGTCTTGTTTGTTTTCATTCAGATAGTAGACTACTATAAGGTTATAGGATATTTAATACCAGCTTTTTCTGTATATTTTTTTAAGTGCAGTGCTTTTCCTGTGTATTTGACATAGTGCATTTTCTGTAGGTTTGATTTTGTTTTGTGCTTTTTCTGTGCATTGATTGTTACTTTGGATAAGCATGGGTATAGTTAGAATGTTCAAGGAGATGAGGACAGAGGAAGCCAGTGAGGAGTTCTATGTGGAATGTGACTTGTGTGGGAATATGGTTGAGGCAGGAAAGGGGAAGGGGTGAGTGGGGTTAAAATGTCAGAGAAGGTTGAATTTACATGCAAGAGTTGCTCAGAGGTGGGAGATTTGAGGAAGGAGCTGGAGGCTTTGAAGGTAAGGGCTGCAGAGGGAGTGGAAAAGGGTGTCCAATGTGTAGACTTGGGGCATGTTGATCAGGGGGATAAGGTAACTAGAGGGGTAGTGGTTGGTGATTCAATGGTTAGGGTTTTGGGAGAAATGGTAGGGCGTAAAAAGCGCAATTTTGCAAGGTGTTGCTTGCTAGGTGCCAGGGTAAAACATGTAGTTGAGGCAGTTAAGGCAGGTGTGGTTAAAGGGGAGGAAAAGGCAGTAGTGTGGGTGGGAACAAATGACGTAGAGAGGACTACTAATGTCGAGTTTAAGAGGGAAGCAGAAACACTTTTAAGAGGCATTAAGTCTCATGGGGCAGAAGTAACAGTATTAGGATTACTACCTAGGTATGGGTTAGGTAATGGGTGGTTAAATCAAAGGGCCAATAAGATGAACGGGTTGTTAAGGGATTTGTGTGAGAGGGAGGAGGTTAAATTTTTAGATGTTTGGAAGTAGTGTAGGAGGGATTGGATAAGCAGGGACAATTTGCATTTAAGCTTGATAGGTAATAGGGAGGTTGGCAAGCGGGTTTTGAATATTCTGGAGTCAAAAAACTAGTATACAAGCAGGGATGGGAAGGAAATAGAGGGTTGACAGTACACAGTAATTGCTTAGGAAAACTAACAGGGTCTAAATTGCAGGAGACAAACAATACAAAGGGAAAGTGCAATGTAAGGGAGAAAAACAATACCAAGACAAATAATACAAGGGGAAAGTGCAATATAAGGGTAAAAAATAAGCTAAAAGTATTTTATTGTAATGCTCGCAGTGTGAGAAATAAAATGGATGAGCTCAAGGGAATTGCACAAGCAGAGGATATAGATATCATTGGGATTACTGAAAGTTGGGCAAGCAGTGAAGATGCACACATTTTAGAATTAAGTGGATTCACAATGTTTAGGGAGGACAGAGTGAATAGGAAAGGGGGTGGGGTTTTGATTTATGTGAGAGATATCTTAAACTGTACGGAAATAAAGTTAAATAGTAAAACTGAGGGGATAGAATCAGTCTGGGTGAAACTGAATACATACAAAGGCGAAGGACTAATTCTGGGCAATATATATAGACCTCCTGTTTGTAGTGAAGAGCAGGAAAAGGGCATGTGCAATCTGATAAACGAAGCATATCAAAAAGGAGAATTAATTTTAATGGGGGATTATAACTATCCAAATATTGACTGGACAAACAATCTAGCTACAAATGGGAAAGGGGCAGAATTTTTGTAAGTGATACAGGATTGTTTTTTGTACCAGATGGTGTATGAGGATACTAGGGACAATGCAATATTGGATTTGATTTTCAGCAATGATGAGGATAGGGTGCAGGATTTGGTTATAGGTGAGCCACTGGGAGAAAGTGATCATAGAAGTATCAGATTAAGTATAAATTTTCAGTCAGCATACACAATCAATAGTAGGATAATTCCAAATTTCAGAAAGGTAAATTTTCATAAGATAAGGGAAGAGTTAAAGGAAACATTCAGAGGGGGATTATTAGCACCGCATCATTCTGAACAATGGGAGGAATTCAAGAATAAGTTAGACAGGATGTTAAAAAAACACGTAACGTTCAGGAAAAAAGGAAAATCTAGAAAATTGCTCCCTATGTGGCTTTCAGTGGAAACACGCAAAGTTTTAAAATTAAAACAAAGAACATACAGGGTATATAAAAGCACTGGTAACGACAGACAAGGAGGCAGATCAGAAAGCCAGAAAGGAGTTTTAAAATATTAGTCGGAAGCAAAAGGTGTCCTTGGAGGAAAAATTAGCAAGGGAAATAAATATAAACCCAAAAGAATTTTTTGCATATGCAAGTGGTAAAAATAAATTTAGTACTACACTGGGCCCGTTGGAGGGGAAGGGAGGTGAATTAATTCAAGACGAGGTGGGAATGGCAAACGTGTTAAATGACTTTTTTCTGGGGGTTTTCAATGGTAACTACAATTTAAAAAAGGATCTCAAGGATGAAGCCTTTGCAGGGGGTATAATTAAAGAATGCAAATTCACCAGGGAAGAAATAGTACATCAGTTGAAAATAATTAAGCCATCTTAAGCACCAGGGCCAGACGATATTTATCCGAGAGTACTAGTGGAATGCGCGGAATAACTGGGGGAAGTAATTCACACGATATTTAATTCAACATATAGCACAGGTTGGGTACCAATGGATTGGAAGCTGGCTAACATAACTCCAATTTTCAACAAGGGAATATAAAGTGATCCGGGCAACTATAGACCAGTAAGTCTAACATCAGTAATTTGCAAAATATTTGAATCTCTGTTAAAAAAGCATATAATGTTATACTTGGAGGAGAGGGGACTGTTATCAGAGAATCAGTATGGGTTCAGGAATGGCAGATCCTGCTCTACAAACCTTTTGAAGTTCTACGAAAAAATTACTGAGGAGCTGGATAATAAGAGCAGTGTGGATATCATGTACATAGATTTTCAAAAGGCTTTTGATAAAGTACCTCATGAGGCATTACTGTTTAAATTGTAAAGGCTGGGGATTCAGGGAAAAACATTAATATGGGTAAAGAATTGGTTATTGGGTAGAAAGCAGAGAGTGCAGGTAAAAGGAAATTATTCACAGTGGACAGAAGTTATAAGTGGGGTGCCTCAGGGATCAGTTTTGGGACCAATTTTATTTATAATTTTCATAGATGATATAGGTCAGGGGATCAAGAATAGAATCAGTATATTTGCAGATGACTTAAAAATATGGGGGACAGTGGATACCAAGTTACAGATAGAAAATTTACAAGGGGATTTTGATAAGATATCCGAATGGACTGTAAAATGGGGTATGTCATTTAATGTAGGGAAATGTCAAGTTCTGCATATGGGTTACAGGAACAGTGGAGCCGAGTACAGGCTGCAGGGAGTAAAGGTAAAGGAGGGAGAAACAGTCAAGGATCTTGGGGTGATAATTCACAGGGATTTTAAATGGATCATCAATGTTCAGCTGCGGGTAAAAAGGCTAATAGGTTACTGGGGTATATTAAAAAGACTGTAACTTCAAGGGATAAGAATATAATCTTGCCGTTATATAAGGGTTTAATAAGACCACATCTAGAATATGCTGTACAATTCTGGGCTCCATATATGAGAAAGGACATAGAATCAATTGAAAGGGTTCAGCACAGAGCTACAAAAATAATAAAGGGGCTAGCAAATTTCGACTATAATGAACGTTTAAGTAAGCTAAACATGTATACACTGGAAAGAAGAAGAAGGAGGGGGGATTTTATTCAGCTTTTCAAGTTTGTAAAACAAGGGGACACAGAGGGCTTAAATTTCAATAGGGATAACAGAACAAGGGGTCATGGGTATAAATTGAATAAGACACATTTTAATCGGGATTTAAGGAAAAACTACTACTTTAATAGGGTAATAGACAGTTGGAACGCGTTGCCAGAAAATACAGTTAATTCAAAGGGAGTGTACGAATTTAAGACACAATTGGATAGTCAGTGGGAATTGGAGAATTCATAAACAAAGGACCAGCCTTGTTGGGCTTGAGCCTGTAGCTGGTCGTCAATATTGTATTTGTATTTGTATAAATCCCTTTCGTTTTCAGCATGCCCACTGTATTTAGTGTAATTGATAAGTTTCAGGGTATTCTTACCCAACATTAGTAGCTTAGTTTCTCTGCTGGTTCACAAATGTATTTTGATATGTACTTAAACTTACTACTTTTTGTGAAAGTTTTAAAAAAATATACTTTTTAAAACGTTCTGAAATGTGTTTAAAAAGTGTATTGTAAAAAAAAAATTGTAACGAAAAGAGTTAATAAATAACTATTTCCTTGGCGACTTTAGAAGTGCGCCAAAAAATCGCAAAGGCTGTTGCCATTATTCATAAACGTAGAGTGTAGCTGTTCCGACAAATGTTAACCAAATATCGCAATTTTTCAATCTTAATGTAGCTTGAGTTTAATCGAAGATAGAAAATTCATAAAATATTTCAAAACGTCGTTCTCAGAATAAGTTTTTAGTTTTGTAGGAATTGATGCTCTGTGTTGATGTAAACAATGATGTCTAACAATGCTAGAATTGCTTCTGTAAACATTTTTTTAGTTTAAATAATGCACATAAGTATATATTGTTTTATACACGTTCCTATGTTGTAGATCACATGTACTTGTTTATCTGATGGACATGTAATAAGAAAAATGCCATTGATTAAATCAGGGGTAGGACTTCTAAACCCACTCAGACATGAATAACAAAAAAAATACAGATTCAATTTGTTGGGTGTTTCCTTTTAAATACTGGTTATAAAGATCTACGAACGCTTTCTACTAGCTTCAATCAATAAATATTTATCCATTGCATTTCCATCCCATTTTCTAAAAGTGTCAGGGTTGGACGAAAAAGGATAAGAATTTTCAAAATACATATAAATTTTGACATCTCGAACGACCACTTATAACTAGGGCAACTTTTTCCAACAAATACAAATTTTATTTCACACGTTCTACGCTGCATGTTAAGTTCTTCAACCAAAATTCATCTTGCATTGCGTGTATTGTAAGTGAATTATAATCGCAACACAAATGCAACTTTCTGCATAAATGAAACTTTTTGCATAAATACAATCACCTGCAACTTTTAAAAATTTAGCTTAAAATTAATTAATTAATATGAAATTACTATTTCATTTTTTGCCCTCTCAATCAACCCTTCGATCACGTGAATTTGATCTTGAGAACGCCGAAGTATTGCGGATCAAACAACAAGTTAATGGAAAGAAGGTTTTCGTCCTAACAGATGAAAGTAAAATAAATGGCAAGAAGTACTTCAGCACATCGGTTGGCCCTCTAGATAATCTAGAGGAAACTTGAGTAATCTACTGCAGAGTATGTTGTTCGCCTTGTAGGTAGTGTTTTAAAATTTCTGAATGTTGAGCGAGAGGATTTTGCGATTCTGCTAGCCCATACAGCATATTATATGACTGGACACCGACTCAAGGTGCTTTAAACGCGGTTGTTCCAAATTACTTGGGTGGTTCTCCTGTTTCACAATTGCAGAAAAAAAGTCCGAGGATTTTGACACAAATGTGGACAATCCCATAGCTCATATTAAGCCGCAGTACAAAAGAAGCTCCGAAAAGCCGTTTTTCAGACCGTCGACCAACTGCCTGAGCCAGACTCACACGTTGGGCTACGTGCCTTCGGACTAGCATTGTACTACTCCGACCACCTTCCCACTGTATAGGACTGGGAGCGGTTTCAGTGGAAATAGCAATTTAGAGCGTCGCGTAAAAAAAGCAGTGTGTGACCCAGAGCTGCCAAAAAGTTTGCTGAAAATCAAAAGCAGCTACGAATGTTCCATTCGTCCCGTAGAAAACTCGGAATTTAAATCGTACAACATCGAGATAGCGTATGAAGATGGTCAGATAATAAGATAATCAGAAGATAATCAGATCGATGACTTTTAAAGATCCTCGCAACCTGAAACCGTTTTTTAAAAAACGATTGGAAAATAATAATGGACGGTTATTGCTGCACTTTCACCGAGCTGATTTTCTGCCAAGTCATTATTTGCTACTGCAACAATGTCAGGCAACATCAGTTTCTGTTGATCGTAGTTTTTCAATGTCAAAGATATTGCTGGCCATGCAACAACATCAACGTTCTTCTGTATTTAATGATGTATTCTAGTACTGTTGTACACGACTAAAATTGTTCATAAATTTTGAATTTTTTCATTTTTTACAAATAATTTATTTTAGATTTTAAAGTATAAAAAAATGCAACTTTATCTCCATAAATGCAACTTTAGGGAATGATAAATGCAACTTTTCCCATTTTTTGCAGCAACAAAAAAGTTGCCCTACTTTTACTAAAAGTCGATGAACTTTTTCGTAAGATTCTAAATTACATGCATTTTTGGTGCTACGGATTCACCTCTAGTACGAGACTGAATAACTCCATGTCTATTAGACATGGGCAATTTCATATAAATTACGATGGAAAATGTATTCAATTCAAAAGCATCAATGTTATATATTTAGTCTCTATTTCCGCAGTCTTTCATGTTTAAGAGCCATTCTGAAGGATTTTGATATGAGTGAACACGCACTTTACTAAAGTAAAATGTGTTCCTTTTACGGAAAAAACTACACTTTGGGAGATGAAATTTTCAGTCAGTAGGAAACGTGAAAAAATGCTCCACATGAATATTTTTTCGTCATTTCTTTAAAGAATTGTGTAGAAAGCATGCCCTGGATGGATTTAATTTTCTTGCAATTCACCCAGGATTTGCATTTATGAATATGTATGCTGAAAAGCTGGATTCACGCTGATACTTGTAATACTACTCGCCCTACAGCTGTGCAGGACGTGTTTAATGAAAAGGCTTGATAATGTTTCAGGAAGATACAAAAGTGTTTTTAAAATGTTTCTGCAATTTTTAAGGGATGTGTTTCTCTATGGCAGTATATTTTTAATTAGAACGTGCCTGTACCGAACTGTGTGTACGATTTAAATAATTTCTTAC
Source organism: Metellina segmentata (assembly GCA_947359465.1). Lineage (NCBI taxonomy): Eukaryota > Metazoa > Arthropoda > Arachnida > Araneae > Tetragnathidae > Metellina > Metellina segmentata. The sequence goes on along the minus strand of OX375879.1, from coordinate 114,830,255 downwards.
TTATTAAATGTGTTTTGTTCAAATGTAATTTAATATTTTAAATTAATCTGAAATGTTTGCTCAAAATGTGTTCCTAGTTAAGGGTTTTCCGTTATGAGTATTATTTAAATTTAAACTGATTCGATGTATTCCAAAATATTTTTTCTCGTTTTAGTTAATGGTTGTGTTTTCATTCAGCTTTACTTTCAATCTCTTTCAAATTATGTTTGAAACTATACATTTGTAGTTTAAATTGCTGATTAATGTTAGTTTTCTTCGCAACTATCGGATTGTTTGCTATACTCAGGAAATCATTGCAGCTGTAGGAAATAATATACATTATTTTTTAATTCCAGAGCTGCTGAGTTTTGCTCTTAAGAGAGAACAGATATTTGCATAAATGCAAAAATACTAATTGAATAAATAATTTAGTGCAATGAATTGAAAGCTTATAAATTATTCGGCGAATATAAATATCTAATATTTGAGACGTCGAGTATTACTTTCTTTTTAATTTCAAGAGCTTTTACATGGATAGTTTGTGGACATTTGAGCCAGAGTTTTGCTCATAAAAGGAAATAGACCGGGACATGAAAGATATTCAATTAAATGTTATTTCGCTTAAGATACTAATAAAATGACAAATATTAAATCCACGGTGAAAATAAAATATAAATTTTATTTTTCGTGATAGGAAGCAATGGTGGAGACGCATGGTTATCTTACAATCGAAATCAACCATTAAAGAGTTGTATGGAAGTAATCATTGTGCAAATTTTCTTATGAACGGGTACAGTCTCCTTAAAGTATCATGCCACATATAATCAAACAATATATAATACACCTAGGACATATGGAAACTAGGCTCCTTCGAAGGTACCTTGAGATTTCACTCCTTTCTTCCAGCGTCTCTCTTGAACCGCAATATAGGCTCTTAAATATCTTCCCTTTTGGTGAAGATTTTAGCTTTGATAAAAACAAGAAGTCACAGGGCACCTAATCCAGGCTGTAGTGAGGAGGCTGAGCCACTTTCGTGATAGTTTTTTTTACCGAAAACCCTTCACCATACGTGAACAATAGGTGCATCCACTCGTTTCATGCTAAGATCTCTAAGACAGCGAAGTATAGATAAAACCTCCTTCAAAATAAAAAAGAATAGGAGCCTCTTGAATATAGTTACAGAAAACAAGAAATACATCATCCAATAAATGACGGTAAGTAGGCATTTTAGTTAACGTCGTTCTGGAACTACAGGATATTAGTGATGCTCCCGAATCAAACACGAATGGAAAGACCTCAGAACAAAACCACATAATTATAATTCTTAAACACTGCCAGATGACGAGGTCAACACCTGAGCTGGCACGTTAAACGTGGACATGGGTGCATACAAAACGTGCGTATTTGTATGCACCGATGAAATGACCACGGTACGTTAAACGTGGAGCAGCCACCGTGAACACACTAGCGCGTCTTTCTAGTAATGGCTCTTCGTTACGTGGACGATTCTATTTAGGACCGTGGGGAGGACAGGCGCCTCAATCCCATGATAGTACTTTCGCAAGTCCAACTTGATCGGCTAATCGGATCACATGACCTAGATACGTATGTCATCAAGGTTTATAGTTGTTGGCGATTTATCTCTTCCTTTCTGCTTTCTTATTTTCTTTTCAGATCCATGGCTATGGGTGGGTAGAGGTGGGAGCCGAAAATTGTATCCTTTTATTATATAAGTTAATAATTATATAAGTTTGTGTTTTATGTATGCTTTTTGTTAAATCAGAATGGTCCTAAGCCAGAGGTGGATACGACACCATCATCCTAAAGCAAAGGGGACGGCAGAGGGGCGGAAAAATATCAGCTGGTAGTGAGTTCAGGAGTGGTTCTTAGATTATTTATGTAAAATCAACGGAAGCTTGGAAAAATATGAAAAGGGTATTACAAATTAGGAAAAGTAAATTTGAATGAAAAGGAATTAAATTGGAATTTTTTAAAAATAATTTGGAGGATCTAAAAATTTTTCCGCCAGCTGGGTTTGAACTCGGGAAGTCATCCTCCGCTGCCGACGCTAATCTGAAGGTGGGTGACTTTAGCCATTAGGTCATCGTTGCTTCACAAAAAGAAGCTCTTTAAAGTATAAGTACCCTTCCATCAATCATACATTCCATCAATCTGCTTCAAAAAATCATAGAAGACACACAAAAAAAGACTACCAGACAAGTAAATAATCATAGCTCACTGTAGATCAAATGATCAAAATAAGTTACGAAAGAATCAAACTGAAGAATCGATTCACTTATCACGAGTTTAATATCTACCGACCTCCCTACGGTCCTAAATAGAATCGTCCACGTAACGAAGAGCCATTACTAAAAAGACGCGCTAGTCCGTGAACACGACTGTCATTCATGGGACTGAACTTCCAAAATACGGGAAAGAGTTTGTGCGTCTGATCTTACTGTTCTCTTTGCTCAAGTTGAAGTGTTATGTTACGATATTCGATGACCCTTACTCCGTCTTTTGTATGGGCGGAAGTTGGGAATATCCGCTGGAATGGCGAGTCGAAAAGGGTTTCTTGTCCTAACGAGAAAGAGTGCTTTGCCACCCTTCTGTCTTTCCAAAAAAGGAGGCGAGGCGAGGACAGACAACGAACGCAGAAGGAGCGAACTGAGATGTTCCTGAGAGTCACGAGTGACCCGAACGTTAACTCTGGACGCTAACCCCCGCAAATGCCTAGATCCATCCACTGATGAGATGACCAGCAGGTTCCTGGTAGGTCCATCCCCTCTTCATATGACGGGAAGCCTCGGGCTCTTGTCATGATCCAGCGGCTACCCAGGTAAAACTGATTTTGCCAAAATTACACTGGGCACCAATAAAGAAGGGTTTCTCATGAATTACTAGTTACTCTTATTTATGAAGCTGAATCACGATAGAGAAGTCTAGATCATGCTTAAAAGACCATTTTTAACAGGTCACACAACGACTAACTCCTGTTAATGCGGGTCTTAAGTTCAAATCCAACCAAACACCGTCGTGTACAAGGATAGTAGTGCATGTTATATCTGTCATGGCCTCAAATGTCCTCCAAAAATGATCTACGACATTGTCGTGGTGTGGATGTTTGGAGAGTGGGGCACCAGATGTAACCTTGGAATCTGACCGTGGTTCAAAATAACGCGGTATGGTCCCCGCATTCCCTTCGGGTTTGATCCAGGATCGTTGCAAATATCCCGCTGTCTTGCTCCAGTGTTACGTTAATTGAATACCTACCTATCCTAGGGCACTAAACCATTTAATTGATCAACAAATTCATAAAACTCCAAAAATTCAAACCACCGGCCATTTGATGAAAGTCGCTGTATAAAGAAAACAAGAAAAAGTAGGACACCGGAATACATTTCCTTGTTTTCGCATGCGTACCTCCTGCTTATCTTAAAAGTATTACGACGAGCTCCTTTCTTCTCCCCACAAGACTAAAGTGATGTTTTCTTTCCGAGTCTGAATAAATCAAAGCGATTTATATTTATTAAGAATGGAACCAAAACAAATGGACTTGTGTTTGGTATCATTAGCTTTTCAGTTTTTTCTTTGCTAGTTCCCTTCAAACAAATACGCACGTTTTGTATGCACCGATGAAATGATTGCAAGAAAATGGTTATGGCGAGGGCAACAAACGTAATTTTACTTGTAATGGAATAATTTTCCATCTACGTGGATATACATAATCATTCGTATAAAACACATTTACTTCCGGATATTATTCAATTATGCTTATGCCCTTTTATTGGTTTCGGTAATGGACGCTGGAACTGGAATGCTCACATTAGTCAAATACCTTTGCGTAATGGGTGATGTTATGTGCGTAACATTCCAATGGTGCGCATTGAATTTTGATTTCAATAGTAGCTAAATAAGAGCATGTAATCTCAGAAATGAGACATTAAAAGATCGTTATTATTGGTAGCCATTTTTCTATTTCTATTGCATTTTAACAAAAGCCTGCTGCGTTGGATTTTTACAAAATGTGTCTGTTATGTGTCCTTTTTGTCAAACATATATTTGGTTGTTTGTTTATTTATAACTAATTTCAAATATATTAGTACAATTACAAGACTGTGAGAAAGGATCGGAAGAAGACACACAGCAGGCAATCGACAGAGAAAGTATAGTACACATATATTTGCAAAACAATTTCAAAGATACGTCTCTTAACCCATATATGTTACCATGTGACGCATGAAATTAGACTATAAAATTAAATTAAGGTATAAAAAGATCAAGGTTCCTGCTGCCTCAAAAGTTCTTGATCTTCCCATAGCGTGTATGAAAACTTTTCCAAGATCTTTCCAAAAGGTAGTCATTTTGTGTCCAGCATATTTAACAACATAAACACCATGCAAAACAATACCCATTGTACACATCATAAACACCATGCAAAACAATACGCATTGTCCACATCATATAGCAACATAAACACTATGCAAAATAATACACATTGTACACATCATAGAGCAACATAAACACCATGCAATATAATACACATTGTACACATCATACAGCAACATAAACACCATGCAAAACAATACACATTGTACACATCATACAGCAACATAAACACCATGCAAAACAATACACATTGTACACATCATACAGCAACATAAACACCATGCAAAACAATACACATTGTACACATCATAGAGCAACATAAACACCATGCAATATAATACACATTGTACACATCATACAGCAACATAAACACAATGCAAAACAATACACATTGTACACATCATACAGCAACATAAACACCATGCAAAACAATACACAGTGTACACATCATACAGTAAAATCTCTATTTGCATTATCATCCAATGACAGGATTACCAATGATGCTTCGAAAATCAAAGCCTCTATGAATAGAATATGGAGGACTCCTTCGACTCATGATTGGTACGTTGGCACTCAGCATGCCTCCTTAGGTGATACGTACATCGTACAGCATAGAAGACAGGAAAGCACTCTATAGGTTTCGCAGTGGACACTTGAAGCCAATGACGTTACAATTGGGTTGTAGGTATTTCCGTTTGTGCTCTAAGTGCAACTCAGAACTTCATCTAACGCCATTATCTACTATATTTGCTATCCTTCAAGCTAGTTTATACCTCTTCAGATCTGGTTGATGAGACTCTCAAGTCTCACGAGTTGATAGAAATGTATTTATGTCGTGGAATAAACACCAAACTATTAAGTGCAAAGAACAAGAATAACGGGAATTGGGAATTGCGACCGAAACATATAACCATGGACAAAACTGCAACTGTTAGTCACACAGTTAGCAAGCTTCAAACTTAGTAAAATATACTAAATAGTCAAATAAAAAAGCAGGAGTTCGGGTTTTCTACTAATCGTTTTGAAAAATAGGGCTGCGCGCGTGTGTGTGTGTTTGAGGGGGGAGTTTTTAAATACATTTTGGTGAAAAATAACTTTGTAGGATGTTTGCTGTACGTTTCCATTGTGGAAAGGTTTTTCCACTGCGCTAACAACCTGCAAGTTGTAAGGTTGTGTAGCCGTGATTCGTATCACATACCTCGGTTCAATTATCTATTTGTGTCTCTCAGTAAAACTTTACTTGTGTGTATGTACATTACGTAACATTGTCTATCTGGAGTCGGGCATAGCCTAGCCATATATACCCCTTTCAACTGAAAATCTAAATTGATGTTGAACTCATCATCTGACCTTGGTTTAAAGTTACAAGGTGTTGACTTCAGATTTTTCCCTTATGAATTATTACCGGAAATTTTGCCAGTATCCCGTTGTGTTTCTCCAGTTTGACGCAAACTACTTATCTACCATAAAATACCAAATCAACCAACGATTTTGAATAATCTGATAAATAGTTAAATTTCAATTTGTAATGTAATAAATAGTAAGGATGGGGTAGGTAAATCGTTGTCACTCAGAAGCACACACACAAAGGGCTATTATAAATAGTGTGCTGTTACATTGCTAAAAACATCGCGTTTGACTCAATTAAAAAAACACGTTATACATTATTTTTAGAATTTGTTGGAAGATATCAAGTATATTATTGTAAATATTATATCGTTTCAGAGTTTGAAAGAGGTCGTATCATTGGATTGAAAGAGGAAGGTTGGGTAAATCGGAGAATCGCTCATCATGTGAGTCGAAGCGATGCGGCGATTAGAAGATGCTGGCAAGAGTGGGGGGACAATGGCAGATTTCAGCGTCATGATGGTAGAGGTTGACGTAGGGAGACAGAGTGATTGTCAGATCAACTGTCACAGCGCCGGATTCATCGCTATCAACCATCATTCGTGCGACCCACACACGAGTGTCCACCATGACCATTCACAGACGGCTGAGAGAGCTAAATCTACGCTCGTACCGACCGTTACGCCACCTGCCACTCACGCCTGTACACTGTCGAGCCAGATTACAGTGGTGCTTGGCTCGATCAGTCTGGAATGATGCTGACTGGAGACGTATAGTCTTTAGCGACGAATCCCGCTTCCAACTGTGTCCTGACGATCATCGAAGACGTGTCTATAGACGCCCAGGGCAGCGTGCCGATCCTGCTTTCACTATTGCACGCCACACGGGCCCTCAACAAGGAGTTATGGTCTGGGGTGCCATTTCCCTTGATAGCCGGACCCCTTTGGTCGTCATTAGAGGTACACTTACTGCACAGCGGTACGTTGACGACATTCTGAGACCTGTTTTGCTACCGTTTCTTTCGCAGTACCCTGGGCTTATTTTTCAGCAAGACAATGCCAGACCACATACGGCACGTGTTGCTATGAACTGTCTTCAAGCTTGTCAAACACTTCCTTGGCCAGTCAGATCTCCAGATTTCTCTCCCATCGAGCATGTATGGGATATGATGGAAAGGCGACTGCATCCGGTAGGGAATGTTGATGACGTAGTCCGACAATTTTAGCAAATTTGGCAAGAAATACCGCAGGAGACCATCCGGGAGCTTTATCGGTCTATGCCACGCCGTGTGGCAGCTTACATCCAGGCTAGATGCGGGTCAACACCTTATTGAGCTCGTTACTGTAACTCTGAAATAAATCATTCAATTGTTCTGAAATGTTAATCATTTTCTATTCGGTATATAATTTTCCTATCCACCAATTTTTGTCTCCATCGGACAACTCCTTCTTGGTGCGTCGATTTTTTTGTTATAGAGTGTATTATATCATTGTATTATTGTAAATATTTTATCATTGTATCATTGTAAATATTATAATATTGTAAAATATTGTAACGGGAACGGTGTCTCAACAAACATTTACTGAATCGTCAAACGTTTCCTCATTTATAACATACCTAGTTTTATTCCTTGTATACTTACATTATACTGATCGGCGACGATCGACATATTATGGAACAGCACGTTCCACGGAACTACCTCCCATTCTTCTCAGACATTACGTCTATAAACTCACTCATACTAAGCATGCTGCGTTGTTGGTTGGAACTTTGAAGCACTTACTGAAACACTGTACGTGAATAACTACTATAAATAGTAAAATGCGTAAATGAAAATGGTGGATACACAATTACATACTTGATGCATTTCATTTAGTTTAATACATAGCACGCTGGGCGAATGCGTATATGCATACATTCTTTGTGAATGCAGCTCAGGTTTGCGTTCCTCACCTTCCCTTAACGTTAGAACAGGACGATTTGCAACATTCTATGGTTACTTCGAACCCCTTTCCAAAACCTGCAAGCCCGGGCACGCTGTGATACAGCACGTTCTATGGAATTACCTCTCCCACTCTTCTCAGACATTACGTCTATAAACTTACTCTTCCTAAGCATGCTGAGTTGGTGGTTGGAACTTTGAAGCTCCTACTAGAACACTGTACTAACTAACTAATACCAACACACACTCCCATACCTAGTGTCGTGAGACATTGTACCAGTTTAATTAAGTGTGGTTGGATGAGTAGAGCATGCCACTAAGGTGACATGTCTACCCAGAATATTAATGCACATTACATTTATATACATCCTTACATCTATATAGTATATAAACTAAATCATTAGCTGCCCAGCCAGTATGGTGGTTATGATCCTCGGTTGTCACCGAGTGGGCCCGGGTTCGAATCCCAGATAAGGCATGGGTGTAAAATTGGGGAAAGAAGTCGGACTTTCGCCTGCAACAACTACAACAACATTAAAACATTATACTATTTTTCGTGGTCTCTTAGGATAATCAAGTCCTGATGAATTTCAATGACTCTCACCAGGTTAATAATTTAATCCTCGAGCCCTTGTTGCATGCAATGTTCCTGAGCCATGCTATTTTAAGGTGGTAGGCAGGTGCTGGAACACTGTACGTGAACAACTACTGTCAACTAGTAAAACTAGCGTAAATGAAAATTATGAATACATACTTGCTGTATTTCATCTATATATATAATTCCCTTACGTGGCACGCAAAAAAGACGTTATTTGTAATCGCGTTTTGGCAACACTGTACGATTCTTTGTTTATCGCGAAGTCTCGCGCATCGATTGACTGTATAGCGTTATCGGATGAAATTTTATTGAAAATAAAAGGAAATTTTAAGGAGCTGTTGCAGTTAGTTTATAATAGAAATCAAAGAAAGCGGAGGATCTTTTCAGGGCCAACAATTATAGTTCAACAAGACGCTTGCACTACAACTTTCTACAACAAACTTAATTAAAAAAATTTTGATTCTTTTAATTACTTTGAAAATGTATACACAAACAACATGCTGGGTATTCAATTTCCAAAGCAACGCTCACATTTCGAGTCAAAATTTGCACAAAGTTTTCATTTGAATTCTGATTTTAGAGTTACTGTATATATTTTTTCGGTGATACAGCAAATTTAGATTTGAAAAACATTTTTTTGGTAACATATTTTGTAAACAATCCCTTCTGCTAGGACACATGTCTTCATTGAGGCGAGCGAAGCGAGCATAGGTTCGCGCAGCGAACCAATGAGGATTGCGAAGCAATCCTCCGGGGGTTGGCGAGCGTCAGCGAGCAGGGGGCAGGCCCCCTAGTTTAGTATATTACATTGCACGTTGGGTGAAAGGGTATATGCATACATTCTATGTGAATACGGTTTAGGTTTGCGTTTCTCATCTCCCCTCAATGTTGGAGCAGGACGATTTACAACATTCTATAGTCACTTCGAACCCCTTTCCGAAAACTGCAAGCCCGGGTACACTCAACATGTGTAACCATCTGCGCGTTGTCTCAACTAAGTACTACCATCTTACGCGCGTGAGCATTTTGCCAATATCCCTTTCCGACTACTTGCGCTCCGCGGAATTGTAGCTAAATAATCATTTTGAATCTCGGCCAAACTCTTCGGCGTTTCGGATGATGGCGAGAGTGAGTGATCGTGCTCAAGCGTTGGATGATTAAATATACTAATTGATGGAGGGTGCGTGGATTTCCTCCATCAGCTACGAGATATCCACAGACTACTGCATCGACAGGAGTGTGGGAGATTCAAGGCGATGCGCAGTGGGACGAAAACGACGAAAAACAGAAATGAAATTTGTTTGATTTTGAAGTGCGTAATGTGACAAATCAAACTCGAAAACATTTCAGTAGATAAAAATATACTTGTATTCATCTATATATATATTTCTCTTACGTGGCACGCAAAAAAGACGTTATTTGTTACCGCGTTTTGGCAACATTGTGCGATTGTTTGTTTACTAGGAGCCTCGCGAGTCATTTGATTCTATAGCGTTATCGGATGAAATTTTATTGAAAAAAAATGAATTTTAGACGAGCTGTTGCGGTTCGTAATAGAAATCTAAGAAAGCGGAGGATCTTTTCAGGGCTATTTAAAAAACGGTCCTTTTCAAGGCTAACAATTATAGTACAACAAGACGCGTGCACTACAACTTTCGACAACAAACTCAGTCAAAAAGTGTATGGGTGGCTCGAGTACTGGGGAAATGTACACACAAACAACATGCTGGGTATTCAATTTCCAAAGCAGCGCTCACATTGCGAGTAAAAATTTGCTCAAAGTTTTCATCTAAATTCTGATTCCAGAGGTACTGTATATATCTTTTATGTAATACAACAAATTTAGATTTGAAAAATATTTTTTTGGAATATATTTTGTAATCAATCCCTTCTGCTAGGACACGTGTCTTCATTGATGCGAGCGAAGCGAGCATAGGTTCGCGCAGCGAACCAATGAGAATTGCGAAGCAATCCTCCGGGGGTTGGCGAGCGTTAGCGAGCAGGGGGCGGGCCCCCTAGTATCCATATAATACGTGCTAGGTGGTGTTTGTAATTGTAATTTTTAATTAACGTCGTACTAGAGCAACACACTGGGCTATTGACAACGGTCCTGGATCTATTCCCTGAGAGAAATAACCGAGAACATCACCACGTAATTTTGAACCACAGTCAGATGACGAGGCAATACCTGAGCAGGCACCCCACTCTCCAAACTTCCTTTCCAATTCTAATAGAGGACTTTCGGCCACGACAGATTTAAGGTACAATAAACGCTTACAAACATCCATGCACTGACCGGGTTTCCAACCAGGAACCTTTCTATCTAGAGGCTAACACCTTAACCACCAGACAGGTTGATTGCCAGGTGTTTGGTAAGTAAAGTCTAAAATCCTTTACAATAAGTTGCCGAGAAAATTAAGTAATGACAGCTGTATCAAAATTAATAAATTTATTTATCTTGTACATGATAATATTATTTATTTTGAACACTAAAATATTATTTCTCTGCAGCTTTAGAATCTTTTTATACTCCTCTAGAATATTAGATTCGTATTTCTCTTGTACACTTCCCTACAATATTATTAGTTATTTTTGTTTGGGGGTGTTTTTCGTGGTATTGCCTGGGATCTTTGCATGTTGTTCCTAAATAGAACGTGGACTAATAATAGTGGACTAATGACACTTCCAGAACGACAACGCTCAATGTTGTGTTGCAGCCTCTGTCAAGCAGTGGTGTTGAGATATGAATGTAAAAGTCTCCCTTGACCTACTCAGAGTCACTACCTAAACCCCATAGATTATTTGTGGGATGAATTAGAGCGACGCTTACGGACCAGCTAACCACGTCCGAAATCTACAACTGAGCTGGAGGCATTCTTGCATCACGAATAGACACAAATACCCATAGCTCTGTATCAAAACCTCGTTGAAAGTATACCTAGAACAGTTGCTTGTGTAAATGCAGCACGTGGGGGACCATCCCCCTATTAGAGCATGTATTCTCTCCCTTATACCATCACATCTTGCTGTCCGGTCCTTTATTATAGGGTAGTGTATATTAGAATCTTATTTTTCAATTAAACCACCTACCGTTTACTGCTATCAATATTTTCAAACACGATAGTTGCTTGTTTATGTATATTGCTTTTATCAAACACCTAAATAACTAAATATATAGGTAGAAATAAGATTAAGAGCGATTCTATTGATCAAGAACGTCAAAAATTGTTCCATGTCATGTAGGTAATACTGCACTACAGAAAGGATACATGCTTTTGTACCTCTCAGAGAGACATATTTGATATGTAGCAGGATAGTAGTATAGCGTAATATTTTAAATATAAATATCAAAATCACTCACATCTGATCATTTCTAGTTGTATTGCCTGAGCCATACAACTGCTTGGATCTGTTAGTATCAATTTGGTTGTTTTCGTTTCTCACAAAAATCTTGATAAAATTTTAACTATCGTCTAAACTTATTGCAGTGCCTGTGTGTTTCAGTAGTACTTAAAAAATTATCGATGCCATACAAATACAGAAATTACCAGGGTCTGGACAGAAACGTTGGCGGTTAATCGAATAGACGGATAACAGGAAAACCTTAAATAACAACCCACACCCATCCATTAAATTTAAACGAATGATAACAAAATACACATTTACGAACTGAAAATACAATGTATATACATGTATTTTATTTTATTGAAACAAACAATATACAATTGACATTAAGTACTGTATATTGCATATTGTTACACGAACTTGCGCTCTGAACGCGTAAATACATATTTAAATTTTAAAATAGACTCAATTTCCTTTAGTTTCTTCGAGGCTCGAGCTTACTGACGAGTAAAAGAGTGACGGTTAATCGAAGTTTCACTGTATAAATTTTTTAGTAACTTCAGAACGTTATGTATGTTAGACAGTCTTTTCATCGTTATAAGTTTTTTAAAAGAATCTTCTTTTATCTGTATGTCACACACAACTGCGAATGACAGAACTTCGAGTAATTTCGACCTGATGGAATTTTATTGCCAGGCAGCTTGAACATTTTTTTGAATGCTAATGAAGTGTTTTTTAGAATTTTATGTAGGTTAAAACGACAGTATCAGTTGTTTTCATGACAGATTTAAGGTAATTTTGTTTTTGGTAATTTTTAGTTAACGTCGTACTAGAGCAACACAACGGGCTATTGACGACGGTCCGGGATCAGTCCCTTAAGGGAAAGATCCGAGGACAACACCTCGTAATTTTGAACCACGGTCAGATGACGAAGCAACACCTGAGCTGGCACCCCACTCTCCAAACTTCCACGCCAACCCAACGTGAGGACTGACAGATTTAAGATGTGTCGTTATCTCCTCACCATCAGGGTCTCAATTCTCTAAGTTAGTACGGAAACCCTACATTTACGTACCTTTAGGAAATACCTATTTTTACTGAATCGGGTTTTCAAACCATTTTCCATTTGGTTGCAGGTAACACCGGAATTAATGATTGAAAGTATAAACACGAGTGAAATAATTTTCTTTCTTTAGCATTGTTGTTTGACGAGTTGTTCTCATATTTACAACCCAACTGGATCAGGGCCCCGGTATCACGGTTGTAATTGCCGGATTAATAACCTGAGGGTAGTGAGATCCAGCCAAAGACCGACACGTACGAAGAGGGATCATAGACGTTAAATCTGTTGTGGCCTCAAATACATGCAATATGAAATAATAGACACACACAATGTAGGTTTTAGGTACACATAAGAGAGATATGTTAGGTATGGGGAGTAATACAGCTGACAGGTATCGAACCTGCTCTGCCTACAACTCGAAGATTGCTAGCGCAGTAAGCTTACCGCACTGAGCCACGAAAGGTCCCTTGGAAAGGTCCTTTGGTGCCAAATCAGGTACGATCTCTATCCTGACCGCGGTTCAAAATTACGTCGTGCTCTCCTGGGATATCTATCTTCTTTCTGGATTGATCCTGGACTGTCGCCAATATCCCGTTATGTTGCTCCAGTACGGCATTTATTAAAATACCTAATTACCTGTAAAACTAGTCATCACTTTGGAATAAGTAGTCTTAATTTCAAAATATTATCACCATCAAATTTGGAACATTCTTCTCTTATTTGTGCCAATTCTTTTTTTTAATTCTGGATATACTAATGGTTAGAAATAATTAGTAAACTAAAATTACATAAAATTAAGGTAGTGATATTTTTTTAATTAACGTCGTACTAGATCAACACAACGGGCTATTGACGACGGCCTGTGATCAATCAATTAAGGGAAAAATTCGACATAAAACTAAGGACTGACGTTATAAACCTTTTCACTACCTCTCTAAAAGGGCACTTTAAAGATTCTAATTTTCACAAGAATAAAAAGTTAAGTTGTATTTCAACTCACAACGAAGTAGCCACTGCATTGATTGCAGTAAATTGCTGCAATTGCAATATATTTAACCAAATACCCGATTAAAAATGTGGAATACTCTAATTACATTTAGAATTGAGAGAGTTGCGTTAAATGGTGTTGACATCTATACACTGCTGTCAAAATTATTAAGCACTGGTGAATGTATGCTAAGTTCTTTGAATGGAACTCGTTATTTGCGCCATTTTCACTTCGAATTGATATCCCCAGATCGAAAGAAAATTCGATGTTTAGATGTCCTGTCATCATTCAGATGCAAAATGAGGCATGGAACTTAACAGTGGTCTGTGTGCTTATTGCTTTTCAGAGTAGCGTATATAAAAAGGTTTTAGAGCTGACAGTTGTACAACTGCATAAAATACTAAACAGTTCAAATAACCACTGTAAAAATATCGATACATTTCACACGTATGTCGGAAGCAGAAAGGTGAATCGTAATATGTACCATTCAATTAATTTGATAAGCATTTGAGGAAAATTGATAAAAAATATTAATCGATTAAGAGTAATATTAATTCAAAACTTAAAACGTGTCATTTTAACCGCTTCGTAAATTTAGCGTTAAACAAGAAGCATTTAGTCTTTTTCCGCTTTGCTGATCCTCTGATATTTTTATGAAATTCTTAGACGGGAAAAGAGTTTTTAAAATTTCAATTCATTTTACAATATGTAATCTATTTTATTTAATTATGATCTCCTGTATTGCGACATATGGATTCAGTTATCACTGACAGTAGTTTCTTAGAGTACAAGAGCTTTTTTGCTTATAATCCTATTTGGTATCGTAATCCTATTTAGATAGTTTATGATACTATTAGGAGTATCAGAAACTATCAAACCCGTGGATAACACCCGCACTACATTTTCGTAATTGCGTTTATCGATTGGAGTGAAGTGTCGTTACTATTTAGCATCTTATTTTAATCTTTTTATAACAAATCCATATTCATATTACGACGTAATACATAAACATGCATGTAGTTTACGCATTTTAGTACGATCGAATGTGATAACATCGTCAGCAGGATATAAAACTTAGATAAAAGTTTAATTTCAGACCTCTGAAAGGGTTAAGAGTTTTCCAAAGTAATGCAGTGCCCACACAAACTTAACAATCACACTTAAACAACTAGTTTGGCGTAATTAGCCCCCGTGTAACAAAATATGACAGTAGAGCGACAACCCATGCCAAACTACAGCAGTTAAGGGTATCCTAAGAAACTTCTGCGACTGTTCTGAACCCTGAAACGGCTTAGAACCTGCACTGTGCCGTGTGTCGTTATTCCCAACGCTCACACGTCTCCCTCCTGTCACTCCAGAAATGGAATTCGTCAGTGTTGCTGTTATTCAACTGTACATTCTAATGCAAGCATTAACGTCTGAGTCATGTTATTTTGTCATAAAACTTCACTAGCAGTTTTAAAACTTACTAACAATGCATAACATGAATACGAGAAACTCTAATCCTGCTTGTGAACGATTTTTCAACTGTTTAACACTCCTGATGATTGTCTTAACGAGGTATCTTGTCATGAGCTAAAATGATCGGTTCAGGATGGATGTGATGTCTAATCATAAGAAATTGATCACATCGTAAACCCGCTGTTTGAAATATTTTGAATTTCGTCATCAGATAAAATGATCGGTTCAGGATGGATGTGATGTCTAATCATTAGAAATTGATCACATCATAAACCCGCTGTTTGAAATATTTTGAATTTCGTCATTAGCTAAAATGATCGGTTCAGAATGGATATGGTGTCTAATCATTAGAAATTGATCACATCGTAAACCCGCTGTTTGAAATATTTAGAATTTCGTCATCAGCTAAAATGATCGTTTCAGGATGGTTGTGATGTCTAATCATTATAAATTGATCACATCATAAACCCGCTGTTTGAAATATCTTGAATTTCGTCATCAGCTAAATTGGTCAGATCTTGATGAAGAGACATTTTGCCGTTAGCAAATTTGGTGCTATATTGTTGAAGAGATATATTACCATCAGCAAACTTGGTCAGATCTTGATGAAGAGGTATCTTACCATTAGCAAAATTGGTCAGATCTTGATGAAGAGGTATCTTATCATTAGCAAAATTGGTCAGATCTTTATGAAGAGGTATCTTGCCAATAGTAAAATTTGTCAGATCTCAATGAAGATATATATTGTCGTTAGCAAAATTGGTCAGATCTTGATGAAGAGATATCTTGCCACTACCAAAATTGGTCAGATCTTGATGAAGAGGTATCTTACCATTTGCAAAATTGGTCAGATCTTGATGAAGAGGTATCTTGTCAATAGTAAAATTGGTCAGATCTTGATGAAGAGATATCTTGCCACTACCAAAATTCGTCAGATCTTGATGAAGAGATATCTTGTCATTAGCAAAATTGGTCAGATCGTGATGAATGAAATATCTCGTCGAAACAGCTTGGAGAACTAGTCAATATTATCATCAGAACGAATGTGGTGGTTGTCTAGAAGATTCATCTCTCGTCATTAGCAAAACTGACAAAATCCTTATGGACAACCTATTTCGTTATTAGAAAAAAATTACCAGATCTTGATCATACAGAACGACGGGACCGTCTCGGTGACAAGATATCTCGCCATTAGCAAAACGGGTCAGATCTTGATGAATCAGATACCTGATCATTAACAAAATTCTTGAAGTCTTGATAGACAAGATATTTCCTCGTTAGTTAAATTTGTTAGACCTTAATATACGAAGTATTAGAAAAATTGTGGAAATCAAAAGAAAAATATAGATTAGATTTGATGAAGATTGATCGTGCAGTTAAAAAATTGAACAGAACTTGATGGTCGAGGTATGTCGTCGATACCGCTTAGGAGTTAATTATTGGCAAAATGTGTAAACCCACGGAGCCATGGCAATTTCATTTATTATCCGGTATCCTCACATGAGAAGATAACGACATCTAATGTTGCGAGAAGAAAGATAGATATGAAAACCAAGATAGTTATACTATGGCAAAAAAATAGATTAAGAAGAAGGTAATTTTATATAAATTAAAATAACATTTTTTACTTGTGACACGAACGAAATCCTGGATTAGTGTTATTGATTAAATTTTAAGCCGCTTTTCTCTTAGTGTCAGTTAATTCTTAAAATACAAGCACACACAAATGTTGCCTGCTTTAATGTTAAAGAAATAAACCATAAGTGACACTATAAAAAGTTAAGATTAACATGATACACAATGTTCCTCAAAACAAATCACCTGTCACTTTAATGCAATCAAAGGTACAATGAACTCTGTGGTATTGTATACATTATCCTGATTTACCTATCCCAACTCAAGTGCATCAGTGCTCAACGCTTAAAAACACCACAGACTTTATTGTAAGCTCGTTTTCGCACGCACCATCAAAAATGATTAGCCACCTACAAATAACAAAAACCACACACCGAAAGAAAAAAAAATGGAATGTAAAAACGTTCTATCAAAATCAGCACAAGCCCCTCATATCCTATTTTCTTATTCCACAAACCTCTTCAATCATAATTTCCATAAATCCATTTGGACGCCAAATTGTAAATGTAATAATATATATTACCAGCGAGAGACAGCGCAGTGTGTCGTGTAGGGACTTTTTAATACTTTTTTCACTTTTTTTTCCTTCATCTCAAAATTATAACTTCCTTCCTTCCTTATTTCCCCTTCCTTTCTACTCTAGTACGGCAGGCCGCTCACTGCCAGAATTATTCCCGACAATTCATCTTGCTCTAGGGCTACTGTGCTCCAGGACCATATCCTACATTTGCCAACAAGGTGTCACCTCCTATGATAAATGGTAGGGGAGAAAATTTTGCAACTGCGGTTTTCTTGGGGATAAAATATTCTCCTTTAGGGATAAATTAGAAGGGAGGGGAAAATATAAAAAAGTCTGGTTCCCGTGCTTCTTTATGCTGGTATTTTAGTCTCATTTCCTGGGAGCTTTCGATCAGGTAGGGGCCTTTTTTTACGCGTGCGTCCTAAGATGACGACAAGGGTCTTCTAGGCAGGGGGAGAGGGATGAACCTCCGATGTCTTAATTACCTTTCATGGTTGGATAGGTACCGACACGCCTTCTTGTTACAGGGTCTTATCCCGGCATATCTATTAATAACTCAAGTAAATGGACGTAGCGTGTGGTTGAATAATTAATTTACGGCTGATGTTACGAGTGTTAATGCTTGTAGCGGTATGCAGGTTTTCTGGATTTTCTTGCGTTTGCTCAGTGGATCTATTAAAACATATTCCATCATACCTGCATTTTTGATTGAAGGTAGGGTCTTTTGGAAAGAAGGACCAGACTTGGATCACGATACACTTGAGAGCTCATTGAGTCTGTGTGTTAGACGCAGAAAACCAATGAAAAGTCCATGTGGATGTTTAAGGGAACGGTCTTTCTATTTTAAATTGAATTAGTTTCTTCAATGCGAATTTGTCTTGTATAACGGGAAAATACAGGGGGCATCAATGAAAAGTCTAGTGTTACAAGATGGCGAAAAAAAAAGTCTTCCATTCCTTTGTCTTATTATTACAGTCCTTTGTCTTATTATTCGTCTAGAAATAAGAAGATATTTTTTCAACACGAAACATCCAGGGCATAAATATAGCGTCGCGTAGACAATGAATGTCCGCACCTTACATGTCCTTCAAAACCAATGCGCATGCGCTCAGAGCTCAGTGAAGGGTTACCGCAATGTGTCAAAACTCAATGATGCTGGAACAGCTATCGACCAGTGT
This sequence comes from Metellina segmentata, assembly GCA_947359465.1. Lineage (NCBI taxonomy): Eukaryota > Metazoa > Arthropoda > Arachnida > Araneae > Tetragnathidae > Metellina > Metellina segmentata. The sequence continues at coordinate 114,811,810 of OX375879.1, read as the reverse complement.
GACTTTGGATTACGTGGAGTGAGGACAGTGTAAGTGGTCGTTCAAAAACTACCGATAACTTCAATACAATTGTACTGGACAGTAATCGTGCACCTGGACAACTTGGTGATAATTTACTAGAATTTAATTAAATATGAAATTTCAAGGGATTTCAGAACAAGAAGAAACACTCATAAAATAAATATAGCGTCATAGACAAAACATTCCTGACATGACCTTTGGTCTCAGAGCGCATATGAACTGAGCAATTCTACAGTGTGTAATACCAATGAAGTCAGCGTGCGGAAATTGGACATTGAAAAGAACAGACCAAGAGAGACGTGTAAAGGGTTAAGTATCTCAGGTGTCCAATTCTTGACCACCGACCAACCGGTCTGGTTGTTAGTCTCTAGATCGGAAGGTTTCTGTTTCAAATCACTGTATGGATATTTGTTAACGTATGGGGTAGAGTGGCTGGCGCGCCTTAAATCTGTAGCGTCCGAAAGCCCTCACGGTGGTTTGGTGTGGAAGTTTTGAGAGTGAGGTGTCAGCTCAAGTGTTTCTTCATTATAAGAACGTGGTTAAATCTTAAGTGGTGTCCTTGGAACTTTTACTTTGGGGATTGATACCAGACCGTCGTCAATAGCCAGTTTTATTGCTCTAGCACGACGTTAATTAAAATGATCAATTACCAATTCTTGACAGTACTGGAATGGCTATAAGGGCATTTGACTACATTTAAAGCCTTTTCAGTTCCAGAAAAATCTTAAAGCAAAAAACCATTTTAAGAAAAGGGTAGGTTTGTAGGTATTTTAATTAACATAGAACTCCAGCAACACATAGAACCATTGACGACGGGTCTGAGATAAAACGCGAATGAACTTCGGCTAGATGACGTAGCAAATCAACCCACTATCCAAGCTTACACACCACGCCGACGTGAGGACATTTGAAGTTATGAGAGATTGGGCGGGCACCATCCCCCTTTGTTAACGACGGTCTTTGACTGGATTCGAACTCGCAACTTCGGCTTGTGGTTGGCGCAATGTGAAAGTTTGGAGAGTGGTGTGCCAGCTCAGGTATAACTTGTCATCTGACATCTCGTTTAAAATTACGTGGTGCTGTCCTCTGTTTTTCCTCTTCCGGTTTCATCACAGATCGTCGCCAATTACCCGTTGTTTTGCTACAGTGTGACGTTAAATAAAATATCTACCTACAGTATAAAGTGTTTCTCTGATGAGATTATAAAAGAAAAGATGCATACAATACCGCTGACCATACAAATTGACCTGGTGAGCCGATCCTTAAAGGGCTTAGTGGTATTGTACCCGCAGGGCATGGTGGTGAGGCTTGAGATAGGCCCCACTGAAGAGCCTACCCTTAAAGGGCATAGTGGTATTGAACACGCAGGGCAAGGATGGTGAGGCTTGAGATAGGCCCCACTGAGGAGCATACCCTTAAAGGGCCTAGTGGTATTGATCCCGCAGGGCATGGTGTTGAGGCTTGAGATAGGCCCCACTGAAGAGCCTACCCTTAAAGGGCATAGTGGTATTGAACACGCAGGGCATGGTGGTGAGGCTTGAGATAGGCCCCACTGAGGAGCATACCCTTAAAGGTCTTAGTGGTATTGTACCCGCAGGGCATGGTGTTGAGGCTTGAGATAGGCCCCACTGAAAAGCCTACCCTTAAAGGGCATAGTGGTATTGATCCCGCAGGGCATGGTGGTGAGGCTTGAGATGAGCCTCACTCCGGTAGGGAGGAGTACCAGATTTGCTCAATGAATCTGGAGATTGCTAAGAGGTCAGATAGATCCTACTAGGACAAAGTATCTACCACAACGCCCAAGAAATTAGAATCCCTTCACGGATAAGCTTAGAAGTCGGTGAAAGAGCATTTTGTTCTATGCTATATTTTTCAGTCATTCACAAAGGAATCTATCGGCCTGGACAATTTATGGGGACATTATTGCTAGAGGGCATGCAAGTGCAAAATAATGGTTCTTATTGCCAGATTCTCCACAGGGACACGTGTTGGTGTAATTCATGCGATATATGAAGACATACAAGGCGTACGGGATTTTAACCTACAACAAAATGAAACAGACACCTGTTATGACTACGTGGCTGTAGTTACATTTACCTTACCTTGATGACGAGACATCTCTTTATAAATATATTACCGATTGTTCTATAATGTGGAGATCAAGGCCTGGTAAGTTTTTCTTATAGTGAGATAACGCGTCCATCAAGATCTGGTAAGTTTTTATACTGGTGAGACATCTCGTCCATCAAAATCTGGTAAGTTTTTATACTGGTAAGATATTTCGTCCATCAAGATGTGGTAAGTTTTTCTAACGGTGAGATATCTCGTCAATCAAGCTACTTTTGCTAATAGCGAGAAATACTTCTTCGAGACATATTAGGAGAGATACCAGAAGTTCCTCTTTACGCAATCCAAAACTCAATATTTTATAGACTTTTTTACAGACTTAACTAATTAGTATTTAGTATATAATGTTATATGCCATTTTACTTCAGCTGAAATTAGTGTTAATAGCATTGTAGATGGTTAGAAACAGTAAATGTTCATACTTAGACCAAGTAGTAAATTGGAATAATATTTTCAACTAAACTATATGATAACAAAAATAAAGTTAATGTTTATTTATGATTCTATATAAATGCTTTGCAATACGTACATTGCCCATCTTGACGAATACAACCTTGCGACTGTTACTTCTAGTTAAATTTAAATTCATTCACTTGAAACTTAATGTAAAATTGAAATATATTACATGCAGTCACAAAGAATCTATCCTGAAAGATTAAGCTGCCCTCAGAAAAACTACTGTGTTAAGAAACTAAAATTCTTTATACGTGCTTGCTGATACTTTTAAGTGAAAAATACAACGCAGATTTAGTGCTTGTGTTTCCAAACAAATAACTTCCAAAAAATTATAAAACTTCCCCGTTTAGACTAGAAGCGAATCGCTGTAGGATGCATCCCGCTGAGCCTTACCTCTAACTCAAAAGTATTGCACCCGAGAAATTTGATGACACTGCAAATAAATCTTGACACTCCATCACCTTATAAAACGAAGTGAAAAGCAGAAAAAAAATTATAAATAAGAAGACAGATTTCGAACAAATTCCTCCGTCTTATACAGATATATATTTTTGGCGCTTTTTTCACACCCCTTAACTTCCGTACACCGACGGAACATTATTTAACCAAACATCACAAAGTGCGAAATATAAAAAAAAACAGGAAAAAAAAGAAAAAAGTCTTGAGGAAAATGGGAAATCTCCCCCTTTTGTACGGCATTGATGGCAATTCCCATAAATTGTGTTCGAAGAAATTGTTGGAGCTTGAGAATCTTTGTCATATTTTTTATTTGGGGAAGTCACGGGTCCATGACTGACGTCATGTCCCCCCTCCCATCTTTACCACGTCACTCCACCCTTTCTTTGGGAAGTGATGGTTTTGAAGTTTTAAAACTGTTTGTCCATTTACGCAACGGGGTTTATTCGTCCCTTTATGATTCATAAAAGCTTGTGGCGGAGCAATATATTGGGGTGAATCTTATAAATGATTACTCACAGGTTGATGTGGAGAAAATGAAATTCTGAATAACAGCGTTCTTGGTTACCTATTGGGAAAGTGAATTTATTTATTCCATAGTACTGAGGCATGCTAATTGGAATGTTCCATATTCCTATTTGAAAAGTTTTATTTTAAATCTGTGAATGGGTTGGATATGTTCCTCTTTCTATAGCAATGGCGCTGGCATGGACGCTAAGAGGTCTAGGGCAGATTTAAAGGTTCATCTGTGCTCCATGGTACTGACAAGACGAAAGGATCATTGTTCTTCTCCCCTATCTTTCGTAAGAAAACGTATGCACATGTAGATGATACAAAATTCGTCTGACTGCATTAGAAACTGTCTTCTACAGGTACTGATCTTTTCTTAAGTAGGCCAAATAACATATTGCCATCATGCGAAATGTTTCCATGTTGGTAAAATTGACAGTCAATCTCTTTGAGCCTAGTGGTTATATAGACGATGTATTTCATCATTAGCAAAACTGTCTTGGAACAAAGCAAAAACAATCTCCATGCATGAAATATCTCACGATTGCAAAAAACTGACCCAGGTCTTGATCTCATCATCATAAAAATTTGACCGTATGTTGATGGATGAAATATCTCGTCGAAACCACTGAATATTAGCAAGTGTTATGTAAGTGACCCTGTTATGCAAAAGAAAATATGTTTATGCTCTCTTCTAAAATCGTCTTATAATTTTAACCTTTAACTGCAACCATGGCTCTTACAGACCCCGAGTCATTTTTGACAGGTTGTTTCCTCCCCTTAAAGTGAATATTGGTTCCTGTCCTATTCAGTATCTTCCTACTACGTCGAACAGAAGCCACATTCCAAGACTGGTTTGGATGCCCCAACTATTTCGTATTTTACACTATTTGCACTTCCCGCGTGGTCTCCTAGACCCCTTCCGAGCATTTGCGTTACCGTTCTTGTTGAATGAAATCGTCTAAGTTGGAAAATGAATTTCGTCAAAGAGCCATAATGGCAACAGACTTTACTAAAAAACGACCTGTGTATCTTACGCAAAAAGAAATTTAGGATATTGTTGATGATTGGTCGGAAATAGAGTACCGGGGCAGTGAAATTTCGGATAATATTATTGAAAGCGAACACGAAACGGATTCGGAAATTTAGACAGATGAAGATGAACACATTTCAAGTGCGTCTTCACAAGAATAATATTTCTACGAAAAAAGTAACTTCAAAGGGGATGCAAGGAGGAGGGGGGAACCTAATCGTGTCGTTAGAACACCTAAATATAACAGTTTTACAGTTTCCAAGGTTGGAACGTCCAGAAAAATTGGGTCCGAAAGCGGAGCCTGAAGAGACATGGAATCTACTTAACTTATATCTATATAAATAAGAATGGAGTGTTTGTTTGTACATTCAATATTTTCGACCCATTTCAAGTTTTCTATCCGTTTTGGACCCTTCTGATGCCGAATCCGCCTTTTTCTCGTTTGGTGTCTGTCTGTCTGTCTGTCCGTCTGTCTGTCTGTCTGTATGTTGTGCCCTATACACGTCCACGCGGTTTAAGATATTTCCATGGAAATTTGCATACAGTGAGTACTTATCTTTATTTAGTGAGTGGAATTGGTTGCGAAAGTCTGTCTGTCCGTCTTTCTGTTCTATGCTCGATTTTGTGTTTGTGTGTTTATGTAGGCATCACGTGAATTGTTTTCCAGATATTTGATTGCAATGTATTTTAAGTTATACATTATCTATTAGTTTAGTGAATGCAATATTAAACATTTCTTTATTGTTATATTTAGATGAGTTTCATGCTAAAACACCTGAGTAAGTATACTTAAATCAACCATAATTTGGTAGTTTTGAAAAAATTGGAATGTCTATTGAATATTACGATTACTTCGATTGCTTTACCAGTACTGCTGAAAAAGTAATTATTCTTCAAAAAATTATATTTTTTAATAGAATTTCAGCTCTGATACTTCATTTATTTCGAGTCTTATTTTTGTTCTTTGCGCAGTGAAAACGATTTCGGAATATTTGAAACGGACGATATTTTTCAACGAAACGAGAATGAAGAAGATCGCGTGAGCAGTGATATTTTCTGTTTCTTTCGCTCTGAATTAATTTCACATTTCTAAATTTTGTGCACTTTTAGTTGTAAGTTATGGCAACTGTGCGAGATCAAGAGATAAAAATGAATCACAAATTAATATCTTTAGAACAATTTTTCCGACATCTTTTATTTTGTTCTATTTCACTGTTTTCTGTTTTAAATATTTATTATTTTAATAAATGTGTTTTCCTTCTCATCACACGCAACAGCACCACAAAGTATTAGACTTAAAATTGTTAGGTAAATCAGTATAAATTTTCAGTAAATTTTAAGTGTAGTTATGCCATTATTGTAAGAATAATGCCGTTATTTAAAGAATAATGCCGTTTTTTAAAGAATAATGCCGTTATTGAAAGAATAATAATGTTTAAAAATCCAAACTATAACTATTTCCAACGTTAAAAAATTCGTTGTAATAATGACAGAAGATTGCAAAATTTCACAATGTCGCATACCGGAGGCAAGAGTGACACAAGTAAAAAAATATTGTTTTGTTGACTATGAGTGCGAGAGCACTCGCCGTAAATGGTAATTTTAATTAATTGAGTTGAACATGAAAAGAACTTAAGAAAGGGAATTCCAAATCTTCCTATAAATCGTCTTTTATAGTAGTAACCTTAGTATCACCTTTTGTCATTTTGTAGCTTATTCATACAGCAATTGTGCGATGTATTACATGAATGGATATGCATGTGTAGGATTTGTGTCCAAAGTAAGTTGTAGAAAATATAAAGATGGCTAAAGGTGTTAAAATAAATTTTTATTCTACAAAAAACGTAAGTCATTATATATTTTGATTATCTCTTCAATCTAGAGTCAACCAATTCAAACCGAGTAAGGTCGGGTATTTTGCTAGTAGAATATAAAATGTATTTCATGTTAAGAATTGAATTGTCTAAATTGAAAATGTATAAATAATAATTATCTACAGAATCCTTCATTAATATATTATATTAATCAACTTTATACGTACTTTTGGGAGTTTTGGGAGGGAGTTTTGAGCGACCCCTCCACACTAGTTAGGAGACAGTTTGTGACACAGCAGTTAAGGGTTAACGAAACTTTTTGGTAGTCCCAGAGCTATAAAATTCACTTCAACCAATGGGAGTCGAAGAAAAGAGAGTATAATCTCCCGGCATGTGTAGGATTAAAAAACTCATCACCCATATATGTGCAAGATATGTGTACTTAAAAACGTGTACCTGAAAGTAATATCACCAGTCCTCATAACCTCAGCCATTGTAAATTGTAAAAGCTAAGAGCTGGGCCGTAAGGACATCTAAGAACCTTTAAAATTCAGATCCCTTTGGCTGAAATGTGTCATTAATCTGTCCGCACTTGGTTTTAAATAATCCAAACGTTGTAAATTGTTCAAGTTGAAAATTGGCCCGTAAGGACACTTAAGAACCTTTAAAATTTAGATCCCTTTGACTGCAAGATGTCATTAATATGTCCGCACTTAGCGTAAAATAATCCAAACATTGTTGTAAATTGTAAAAGTTAAAAATTGGCCCGTAAGGACACTTAAGCGCCTTTAAAATTCAGATCCCTTTGACTGCAAGATATCATTAATCTGTCCGCACTTAGCGTAAAATAATCCAAACATTGTTGTAAATTGTAAAAGTTAAAAATTGGCCCGTAAGTACACATAAGCACCATTAAAATTCAGATGCCTTTGAATGCAAGATGTCATTAATCTGGCCGCACTTAGCGTAAAATAATATCAGAACAATCATTCTCAAATATCCATCTCAGTTAAGCATAAGACAAAATGAACTGGCATGTTTCAATAAAATATTGCACATGAATAATAAGCAACCATAACAACCCCGTTCATTAACCGATGCCTTCTATGCAGTTATTTTTTCAATCATGCCGGAGTCATTTCGTACAGCCATGCGAAATTTCCAGAAACATAAAAAACCAGTTCATTTAATTAGGTAATTCAAAAATTCAGCATAACGCCGTGTTACATTTCCAATAAACAATGCTTCAAATTCCTTTTCATCCAATTCCAGAGAGATTGCATTAATACAATCACAGCTCGTGCTCATTAACGTTTCCTCGTCAGCTTAATCTCTTAACGACGAAATATATCGTTATTATTTAATTATTCTAAAATAGAAAAACTGTCCTTTTCTGAAATGAATGGGTTACGTCTGAGATTGCTAATTGAATCATCTCCCTTGTGTTAGACTGATTGCTGAAGATATTGTTTGGACCCCCAGAATACATCCTTGCTTTCACGAAATTATTCATTTGAAAGATCGTATTATGGATTACTTTCTGTAAATGTAGGCCTGGTACATCAGCTTCGTAATGAATGTATATTTGCGTTATTCTTTTACTAATGTTTATTTTGTGATACTGCAACAAAATTGCAATATTAAATAAACTATCTTTAACTGTGCTGTGGTTGATGCTCATTTTCTAAAAGCAATGTTTATTCTTCAGAGTATGGATAAGTGCAGTCTTTTAAATGCGAATAATTATCTGTAGAGTATTCTGTTTAGAAAATCTTATTGCGTTGAATAATTATGATCCAAACATTTGAAAGCTATTTCAACATTTCACGTTAGGAAGCTTTTGTTATTCGTTTAGTTTTACAGTTTTGTTTATGAATCTGGTAGCGGAACTTGATTATGAGTCATTTAGAGGTTTGTTTCGAATTGTATTTACTCCTTTCCGCTACCGATTCGTGTGGTGTGAATGTTACTGTGTAGGTAGCCTGCTTCTGTAAATAATTTAACCCCTTATTTTGGTTAAATTTACTTCTCTGGATCCCGATAGTTTATTTATTTCTATAGTATGTATTACGAATATGTAATAAGCAGGCGTGAGTTTTTGTAATTCAACTATGCATTATAAAGTGGAGCATTCGTTTAACCGAATTAAGTTAAAGTTCTATCCACGATTTGGATTTTGTGAGATTTTTTTAATGAACGTTTCATTTCGATTAATGATCAGATTAATTTGTTTCGTGTAGAAACACGCATAAAAATTAGTGAATCTAGCAGTAAAAGTATGTTGAAGCGGAATACCGTAAACACATTTGCTAGCTCAGTTCTTTCAAAATTTCTAGTAAACACCACATGAGATAGATCACCCGAGCCTGTGCTTGTGGGAGACTTATAAATTAATAAGTACCTCAGACTATTGTATTTACTCTCCAACTATTTCAATGAGATATCTTATTCCAAAACTGGATAATTTTGTAAGGGATTATAAGTCTGGTCGAGACAAAACTGTCCTAGTACAACCAAGGGGAATGAAAATCCAACCTAGTACTTGCCCTATTATTGGCATGTCCCTTTCCTAGAATTTATGACAGTTTGGAACCTGTTTTTCCATCAAACTGTCCAAAACACAGGGCAGTTTCAACACCAATAAAAAAGATTTAAGAACGATTACAATGACACGTTAGAACTATCTTTAATAATACAAAGAGTGGCTTCTTAAAGAAATTACCATTGTTGTATTGCCACCCCTTGTATATGAAAATGCTTATTTAGACTAAATACCCATTACATAATTTTCTAAGTTAAGGGGAACAGTGCACACAAATCTTTCAACATTTCGATTATTTTTTAAAAATTTAAATAAATGTTTACAATTATGTTTAAAATTATATATTTTGATGAAGATACGTTGAGTACAAGCATTTAAAATACTTTTTCTTAAAATACTTGTACATACCTGAAGTGAGGTCATTTTTATGCTTTAACCCCTAAACAGTTATTTCTTCTGCCTTACGGTGTCCAAAAAAATGTGCATTTTTTATCAACAAATTTATATTTAAATCGATGAATTCAAATCAACAATCAAATTATAACAAGCATTGAATTTAATAATTTATGATAATTTTTAATTTTAGCCAAACTGTGCCATTTTTACTTAAAGTTGGCTTTTATAAACATGAACAAGAAAACTATTTGGCTTTTATAAACATCCAATAAATAGATGTGAGAAAAGAGAATGCAGTTTTTTAATACATTTCAAAACTCAGCTTTTGTATGATAAATTAAAAAAAAATGGAGATAAGCGGAGTTTTATATCACAAACGAGAAAAAAATATCTGGTTTCTTTTCTCATCCATTTTCCGTTTGTTTTTTGTTTTTAGCAACACACAAAGCACTACCTCGTCGGTCTCAGTTTTTCTATGGTAGGTGGAATGACTTCTAAAAAGTGTCTTTCAGTTCATCGTGCAGGATTCGGCAAAATTCCTGGTCGTCGTTTGGCGCAGCTTGTCCATTATTGGACCTTGCGCCATAAAACCCAAACCAACCAACCAACCTGGTTGTCCTTTTTTTTCTCTTACACTGTTCCATGCCTTTCGATCAGGTGATCAACTAAGTCAAATCTAAAGTTTAGTTGAGAATATTTTCCTACAAAGTTCCTTAACACTAGAAAGTCCGATAACGAAATTTCACATTTTCCAGAATCATTTAGAGAAATTTTCGATTCATTATTTGATCCAATTTCAGAATTATATTCTGTTATGAACCTCTCACTGGCACTCATTCCTCTTTTATTGTAGCACAAAATTCAAAAGAAATAGTATTCTCAACGTATAAAACACTACACAATTCACTCCTTCTCCCGCGTAAACTTAAAGAATTAAAACTTGATATTAAAACCGGTGTACGCAAGTTTGGCATTCCAATCTTTACTGAACTACTAGATTCTTATTTTAGAAATATTGCAAAGGAAAAATTTAAAGCTTATTAAAAAAAAGTTAAAAGTAAAAGCCGGGTAAATCATTGGATTTGCGTAGAAAAATAAGATGCCCGAGCGACGTACGGGCAATAAGAAAAGTGACCTTTCGCAGCACCTGAGTGGTGTTGGTCAAAACTGTTAAGGGGTTAAACTCTAAAAAGGTCATTTTAATTGTTAAAAATGATGAAAATTGGATATTTTTCTAAATAAAGTATGAGTTGAAGAAAATCTCAAAACTGCACACTTTAAGTTTTTTTTTTTGAAAATCTTTGTGTTAAAGTTTTTAAAAGAGACTTCATAACATGAATATAAAATTAAAAATCACTACACATGTGTATATGAAAATGTTCGTTAACATATTACCAATTTAACATTACGGAGATAGGACTGCACAGGTCAAAAATGCATTAAATTGAAAAAAGAGTAAACAGAAATAAAATGCAAATTTTATTAATCAAGATTAAATAACTACAGCCATTTCATAGAAGTGCCTCGGAAGGAAATGGAAGAGTTGGCTTTCAACGGGCATCCACTTAAGCATTCCATGAATCGGGAGTTGTTTATTGTACACAGGTCACTAGCACTTGTCCCAACTCTAACTGCTTGTACCTGAGAGGAAACCATTTGCGAAAATTTTTTATCTATTCAAACTTTCTTAGTAAGCAGGTAAACAGCAGAAGAGCTTCAGAGCCTACTTTTGAAAATGTATCAGTTTGATTGACACTCCAGAGTACTTAATTAAGAAGCAAAAACATTTCAAAGGGGGGTTTCTGAAGAAAATCATTGTTGTGATTATCTTCAGCCAGCACGCTGTGTGCTTCATTCTTCTTATAAAATTTGCGAGTAGTTAAAATAATAATGAAAGAAAAAAAAACGTATCGTGTGTACATAAGAGTTACAGTTTCCGAGTAGCTAAACATGTGAAAGAACAAAATATAAAAGCATCTGCAGCCATTTTACAGTATAAAATGGTATCAGTCCTTAAATTTGTTTGACTATCTATGGTTAAACAGCATTTTTATCCAAGCGATGTCCGGCCCATTTTCGTGACCGTACAGAAATGTGAAGGAGCATTGGGTGGAATAGTGGGGAGTGCTATTCCCCCCCCCCGCCTCACAAACACCTGAATCTGTTTCGCTTTGTCGGAAACGGAAAGTGTACAATTGAAAGGGGTCATGACCAATAAAAACACGAGTATACTCTTGTCTTTCATCTCTATGATCAAAGACACTCTCTTGATAGTTCAATTCACAGTTCGAACTCTCTTGGTAGTGCATTTTGTATCACGTATTATACATCACATGGAAACTGGTACCCTATATTTGTATTAAGGTAGTTACAGTAAAATATGCCTGTCTCCTTCGTAAACAAGTGCCATAGCTTTTCCGCCTTCAAATATCTAAATATACCATTCATTACTTTGACATTTTCCGTCTTAGGATTCCATCTCTAATATACACACCTCGTCAAAATTAGCAGCTTCGAACGATGCTGCAGGGAATGCATTATAATAAGCCAGGGAGTCCAACATTAAACCCGAACAAATATCGTAATATATTCAAGGAATTTCAACAACTAACCCTTCAACCGATACACGCAGAAAATGTAAATCAGTCATTGAGTATAATACATCGATTGGGCCATGCTTGTTGGACATTTCCTTTCATGACAGCTGAAAGCAACCTCGCTTCGATTGCTAACAATCTTTGTATGATTTTACAATAATTACTATTGATCACCATATTCATTATGAAGTAGAGGATGGCTCATGAATAATTGACTACTGGGTTTTGGTTTCACGAATAAAGGTGTCTGGGCGAGAGGTTGCGGATTACTGTATCGAATATATCGAGGAATGACTGTCGGTGGAAGCCTCTGCCAAACTGTATTTTCTACTATATCGATGATATATCTTTGTTAGGAGTTGTGTGTAACTACGTAATTGCTATCTATGGCCGAACGGTAAATTAACACACGGATTGAAACCAGTGGCTAATGAAATGACATAGGAACGTTCTAATTGTCCTGGTAATCTGTTGATTCAGATCAACCAGAGGTGGGCTGTTATTAGAGTAGACTTCAGAGCCGTGTTCTTCCATTCATACTCGTAGATGTAGAAGATATATTTATTTGCCTCGAACTCTACACTATTATACATATATAACCAAATTGATTCAAATCATGATATTCTTGTACTTTGAGGAAAGTTGGGTGAAGTACCATTGTTATAAAGATGCGAGTCAATCTTTAGTTTAGCAGAGCTCATGAATAGTTGCATATTGGTGTTTAGCTTCCTGAAAACGAGAAGCAATGGATTGTTGTATCAAATATATCGAGAGCTGACTGTCTGTGCAAACATCACCCCAACTGAGTTTCCTGCTAAATAGATGACGGACAATTGTATACGATTTGTGTGTAGCCACTTAATTTCTCTATATTATCAAATAGCTAATTGAGACACGTATCGAAGTTATTGGCAAATGAAATGGTACAGAAATTTTCAAGAAGTCCTGTTAACCGTCGTTCCAGATCAACGAGTGACCTACTGTTATTAAACGTACACTTAAAAACTGTTCAATTCTTGACATTGTGACAGTATGACATAAGTTGGGTGGATGTCCTTTGTTATAAAGATGCTAGTTTATCGGATCAAATGAATAATTGAATATTGGATTTTAGTTTACTGAAAACAGGCACATCGATCAGAAGCAATGGATTGCTGTATCAAATATATCGAGAATTGACTGTACGTAGAAACTCAACCGTATGTCCTAGATCAATGACGGACCTTCGATAAGGATTTGTGTAACTGCTTGATTAATATATATATATATCCTATTGGGTAATTAGCACACATATCAAGGCCTTTGGCTTATGAAATAGCACAGGAATGTTCAGATAGTCCTGATAAACTGTTGATACATCTCAAACAGTGATCGCCTGTTATTAGAATACACTTGAAAGACGTTGTTGTGTGTGTGTGTATATTGGATTACACTACTAAACCATATAATACTATTATAACTTGTAGAAATGTGATAAATATTTATTTACGTTGAATTCCGTGCGTTTAATGGCAGTATCATTAATAGTAAATTTAATACAATCACAGATATTCTGAGTTGGAGAAAAGTTGGATGAAGATCCATTGTTACGAAAGGCGACTCTCTTTTACAGCGAGGTTTATCACAACTGAATTTGATTTGTTATACATATGAATGTTCACCGTATCGTTTTTTAAGGCAAATGAAAAGAACAGTGGTATAATGCATTCAAATTCAAATTTAAGCCCTTGTATTGCTGCGTTGCAAAGTCAAACTTTGCATCTGAATACACCGAATGTCTTGAATATTGATTTGAGCTTGTCAGATTGGGGAATCCTTTCAAAAATGAGTCATGAGAATGAAAAATCTTCTAACAGTAATGTCACACCGAAAAAGACATATCAATGGGCTATATTTAATAAAATCACTAACTTTGGTATTTCATAATATAAAGCTTTCTAAAGCATTTACGAATCCACGTATTTTAGTAAGCTGAAGTATAAAGTGTTTACGTAAGCGAATAGAGATATCATGTATCTGATACAAGGGTTCAGTATACGAACGAAGGCTTTTAACGTAAAATATGAGGCTTTTAACGTATTCTGTAAAAAAAAAATACGATAGTTTGCAATATACGATAGTAAAATGTAAATCACATTTTCAAAAAATCAAAATTCGAAGTAAATATTCAATCTACTCACAGTAAATTTGTGTAGATCAAAGTATATTCTACATATTGAAAAATACCAAATGCCAAAAATAGATTATATTAAATGTGATTTTGTACTGCATTGAGGTTGTAGGACCCAATTCAACTACCTATGCAACATCTACAATCAGTTTTAGTAATATTTGAATTTTAGAACTTTAAAACATGCCTCACATTTATTTAAACCATTGTAGCTAGTAACTAGGATATAATTTACCTGTGAAATACCATAATTTAAATTTTTATTTTAAAATAATAGAATACAGGTGCTTAAATATCGATATGGTTGTCCTGACAAGGTATCTCGTCATTGGTAAAACTGATTAGATTTTGATGGACGAAATAACTCGTTTATCAATATTGGAAAAAATGGTAAGACCTTGATGAACGAAATATCTGATTCATTAAAATAGGAAAAATTGGTAAAACCTTGATGAACGAAATATCTCGTTCATCCAAATTAGAAAAATTGGTAAGACCTTGATTGACGAAATATGTTATTGAAACCACTTGTAGAGTTTAACGCAGGGAATCGGATAATATTTTAATAGGAATATACTACATTTTATTCACAGCAATTATGTCCTCACGTTGGGTTGGCGTGGAAGTTTGGAGAGTGGGGTGCCAGCTCAGGTGTTGCTTCGTCATCTGACCGTGGTTCAAAATTACGAGGTGTTGTCCTCGGATCTTTCCCTTAAGGGACTGATCCCTGACCGTCTTCAATAGCCCGTTGTGTTGCTCTAGTACGACGTAAACAAAAAATTACCAATTACCAATTCACAGCAATTATACACAAAGATCTTTAACGTACAGTTGCTGAAAAAAAACGAACCACGAACTCTTTACTTGTACAATTTTAATTGCAGAGAAAATTCAAAGATGGCGTTTGACAGGAACATGTGTCTATAAATTCAAATGTATACAATTTACATAACGGACCTTCATATTAAATAAAGCACCAACATCATAATTTCCAATAGGAATCCATGATTTCGACACACAATTTCAAATCTATATCAGAAATTAACTTCAGATACCAGCTTTCATGTCATTTGGTCTTACCGTTTCGAAGTAATGACTACAGAAAGATTGCGACTGTAGAAATGCTAAATCAGTTTTTTAGACTTTTATGGATATCTTCCTAAATTATATTTCTATAGCGCTGATATTTTGTACAATGTGACCCAAACAAAATCCCACCTAATACTTTATTTCAAAAATAGTTTTTAGAATGCAGTAATAATTATTAAATTAATGTTTGAAAAAATAAGGAATTGGAACCTTATTATATTTTGATGGGTATCGGTACATAAGGATTTCAAATATGAACATGCAAAATTACAACTTTCCGATGATTAGTTTTTGCGCTGCATTAAATTTTACGTATTATTGCATTTTTAGGGGCAACCAAAGTTTAAAAAAATATCTTACAAACCTCAGATAGTAATTCTCAAAACGTTTTCACTTGCATAAAAATTTAATAGTGTAATTTTCAAATAATTTGTATCTGTGTAATAAATGTAATACTTCTCGTATCGCTGAAAAATTTGTTTGGTAATAGTATTCAAATTTAAAATTAACTACAATTAATCCCGATCGAAGAATAGCAACTTTTTTGTGATGATCCTTGAAATTCATGCCAATTTTAGGATTTGATATCTCGGGATATAAAGATAGTAAAATTATGAAATTTCATATTTAGACAAAATTAATTATGCAGAATGTAATTATGTCATCAAAATACGGTTTTCTATAAGGAATTCGGTTTTTGTTGAAAATTGTATATAAATATGTTCCACTGTGCAATTTTTTGGATTTTAATTTGTAGCGGAAATTATTCCATATCGAATGATACCTTTGCATTTGCTCTAGTATGTATAATGCTTTAAATAAAAGTGGGTTTTTATCCACGATTGTACTAGTTACCATACTATTGAAGGAACATATTGACTTACAAACGACAACAAGTCGATATTTTTAAGATATGAGTTTTCCAACTTTTCTAGATCCTAATGGGGGTAATCTTTTGGCTGTTATATAATTTGTTCTATAAAAATAGGTTTTGATATCTTGGAAAGAACACATATAGTGAGCATAGCAAATTAAATTAAATGTTCTAGTTTTGTTTTCCCAGAATTGTTTGACTTAGTGTGCTTCACTTATAGACCGACGATATAATGTATTCAACAACTTTTCTGTTAAAACTAAAATTTATATTGATTGGTATTTTCTTATATATAACTAAGGTATTATAGTAAATTAACATATAATTATGCTTGTACCTTTACCCTACTGACATTAACTCCGGAAATAGATTTCCCTTCACAATTTATATCACGAAATAATCGATGATGTATCTGAATAATTCAATCTATGAATTCTTGAGAATTTCATCAGCTGAATTTTGTAGTTAATTCACAGTAACACCACTTTCCAAGTATTATTGGACCAATCACTATGCAATTAATTGAAGAAACATGTAATGGATTCATTACACTTTTATTAAACTCAAAATTTAGACCAATGGGAATTTTTGCCACCAAATACACCATCATAATAAATCAACATTGAATTCTACATGCAACATTACAACACATTAAATGACCATGGAAAATGATTTTTCCTTCATAATTTAGGTTATGCAACAATGAATGATTTATCCGATCAATTCAATTTCTGGAATTCAACAGAATTCTATCAGTTAATGAACTGAAGACATGTAAAATTGATTACCATCACATCACATCAATCCAGACATAAATAACCATTACTGGCAAATTATCGGTTTCCAAATCTCACGAATCTATCTTAATTTCAACTACCAATTAAAAGGGAAAATAATGTAGGAATGTAACTGGGATTGAAAGCAACACACTTAAAACTTCCCTTATTCAAGCTGCACAAGATCCCGAAAATGCAATTGATTTTAAAACAGGTTGGATGCATAGGGAGGGAAGATTCAGACTTTAACCCTAAGCTTGCATTGCACGTTTCGTAGTTTGAATAAGAGTATTACCAGCTAAAGATGGATGGACGTTTTATACCTAAAGCGAAAGACCTCAGAGGATAAAGCTAATGGAATTAAATCTTGCTCTACTTCGCTGGTGGATGAAACGACTGCTCGTTTTACAACCGAATCTCTTTTGTGCGATCAATAAATGAGGTTCCATTACTCTCGAATTTACCGCCTCTGGAGAAATCATAATTGAAATATTTAATTTTAATGGACTTTCGCCGAAAGTCAAGTGCAGAAAGCGTAAGAGTTTTCTAAGATATGGATAAATTAATAGCGTTATCTTTTCAAAAATTCAATGAAAGATTTTGTGTTGGGGAAGCTAATTTACAGCCTGTTCAGTCTATTCCAAACATAGGTATAGAATTTCATAGATTATCGGGGTTCTTCCAATTCGCAATTATAAAGGAGTTTTAGAAATATGGAACTTGTTAAGTTAATATAGAAATTTAGCTACTGGTATAGGTAATATTATTTGAAAGGTGTTATTGTGTAATTTGAAAACAATATAGTTTTAATCCTTGTAATTTCCTTGAGTGTGTAAACTGGCATGAAAGAGGTACTTATTCAATCCCCTTTTGGTTCGTCAAAAATTGTAAATTTAGTTCCCCCGTGAAAAAAAAGCCCGAATTTCCACGTCTATGTTCGATAAGAACCAAATAATGTTTGCATCCTCTAATTGTTGAGGACGTTTGATTTTACATAACTGCCATCTATCCCTCCAGGTTAAAGTTTAGTTTAACGATCTATATATATAATTCTCTTACGTGGCACGCAAAAAAGACGTTTTTTGTTATCGCGTTTTTGGCAACATTGTACGATTGTTTGTTTATCACAAAGCCTCGCGCTACAATTGAATTTATAGCGTCATCGGATGAAATTTTATTCAAAGAAAATGAATTTTAGTCGAGCTGTTGCAGTTAATAATAGAAAGGTACAGCTACACTCTACGTTTATAAGCGATGGCAACGGCCTTGGCGATTTTTGTTTTGGCGCACTTCTAAAGTCGCCAAGGAAAAAATTATTTTCTAATTTTTTTTCTGTCACAAATTTTTTTCTTTTTACAACACGCTTATTAAGCACATTTCAGAACGTTTTAAGAAGTATGTTTTTTAAAAACTTTCACAAAAAATAGTAAGCTTAAGCACATATCAAAACACATTTGTGAACCAGCAGAGAAACTAAGCTACGAATGTTGGATAAGAATACCCTGAAACTTATCAATTACACTAAATACAACGGGCATGTTGAAAAATATTTACAAAAAAAAAAAGCAATAAATAATCTAACCTGATAACGTCAGAATTCTTTCGTAAAAAAATAATGAAAACCAAAATGGTCAAAAAACAAAACTCTTAATCCTATAGTGAAAACTATTATAGTAAAATAAAAATTTCACAACTGTCAAAATACAAATAAATGGGCCAATGGTACCACAGAAAACGATTTAAAAGGACCAATGGTACCACAGAAAACGATTTAAGAGGGTCAATGCAATCAAAGGATATTTAAAAAACAAAATAACCAATGGGAGGAAAGAAAAAAATTCAAACGAATCAATGAAATCAAACGACTTTAACGGATTTTGGAAGAACTTTCTAGAATATTCAAAATGAAAATTCAAAGTTTCCGTTTGCCGAGGTTACTATGAAAACCACAACAACAGTAACGAAATATGGGTTGCCTTAATTTATCTCAACTCGCTACAAGAAGTGCGCCAAAAAAATTCGCCAAGCCGTAGCCATCACTCATAAACGTAGAGTGTAGCTGTACCAATAGAAATCAAAGAAAGTGGAGGATATTTTCAGGGCCATTTAAAAAACGGTCCTTTTCAGGGCCAGCAATTATAGTTCAACAAGACGCCTGCACTCCAACTTTTGACGACAAACTCAATGAAAATGCGTGGGTGGCTCAAGTGCAAGAGTAAATGTATATACAAACAACATGTTGTGTATTCAATTTCCATATCAACGCTCACATTTCGAGTCAAAATTTGCTCAAAGTTTTCATTTGAATTCGGATTCCAGAGGTACTGTAAATATCTTTTCTGAAAAACATAAAAAAATTTAGATTTGAAAAATATTTTTATGGAATATCATATTTTGTAAACAATCCCTTCTGCTAGGACACATGTCTTCATTGATACGAGCGAAGCGAGCATATGTTCGCGCAGCGAACCAATGAGGATTGCGGATAATCCTCCGAGGGTTGGCAAGCGTTAGCGAGCAGGGGGCAGGCCCCCTAGTATTGATATAATACTTGGAGATTAGTTTAATTAATGGCGTACTGGTATAACACAGTGGGCTATTGACAATTATTGGAGATCAACTCTGAAGGGAAAAATATGAGTGCAAAACCATAATTTTAAACCATGGTCAGATGACGAGGTCAACGCCTGAGCATCTAACCCACTCTCAAAACTTCTACACAATACCACCATGAAGACATTTGAGGCCTCCACAGATTTAACGAGCACCAGTCTTTGCACACGATAGTCTTGGGTTAGGAACGAGTTTCGAACTTTCAGCCATCTGGTGGCTAATCAGTTACTCAGTAGTAACAGAATCAGTTATCAGTCACTCAGTAACTTAGCTACCACGGCCCCATTTTCGTTTCATCAAAAATTGCGGATTTAGGATTGCCATGAAAAGAAACCCGAATTTTCAACGTCTTTTTTCGTAAGAAGCAAATACTCCTTGTAACTCTGATTCGTCGAAGATGTTTAATTTTACATTTCTGCCGTCATTCAGTTGAAGTTGTATTCGGTAATTTTGATTTAATACTGTGTGGAAACAAGATGGTACATTTCATCTCAATTCAGGCAGAGGAAGGGAGGCTTAACTTCAACGTCTCAGATATTTTTGAATTTAACCTATGTTAAAATTCAGGAAAAAGTAAGAAATGTGTTTTTTTTGTTTTTTTGTTTCGTTCAAAAAAACTCCTGGCCCGAGATACAGGCCACCAAAGATGGGGACTCGGGCGCCATTTCTCACTTGCGATTTTCGGCAAAATGTTTAACGTTCTATCTCTGAAACGATTTAAGATATTATTTACGGTGTATTTTATTTGAAAGATAATATATTTATAATTAAAACCATATCCTTTGTTTGGAAATATGTGTCCAAGTTCTTTTACTGTAGCCTTCTAAATATTTTTTTTTAAATCAAAAATAATTTCTTTTTCAAAAATGCCATTTATAATTTTTTTAAATTTTTTGACTTTTGATTAGTATCTAAGAGTACTATATTCTCTGTAAAGGGGAGCTGACACGTTTGAGTTTAACAGGCTTTATAACCTCTTTGCTACCTGGGTCCAAACAGTGAACCTCGACTCTTTCGTCTTTTAATAATCTTTCTGAACATAATTGAAAGTTAAGAACTCTGGTATATGTGCGTGGACGTCTAAGCTTCCAGTTTGACACCAATAGATGTCTGTACAAATCGATAATTCCTGTGGAATATTTATTATTCAGAAGCTATTTGGAAGAAATGGCATCCACTAAACGTTCTCGTAAAAGTAAGCGAATCATTTTTTAACAAAAGATAACATTTTTCTATTATCTACTAAACATTTCATTGTTATAATATTGATTCGATTTTTAGGCAAAAGTATCTGAAAAGTCATGTTAATATCTCTTAGCAGTACTAAGTGTAGTGTTTCATTAGAAATTTTGACTGAAGAAGAAATTCAATATGTCTTGCAAAAAACGATTTTTCCGTTGGACCAAACGAAAGTGTTGATGAGTGGCCAGAACTCTGGTCATATTCTGGTTCTGATTATGAAAGTGACTTCGAAGAATAATCTGCAATTATTCCTGATTCTGAAAAGCTTTCGACAAGTTCTATCCTTTCAAGAAAAGCAGGTGGACCTTGAAAATCCAAGAGATATGGTTTGTTTTATTCAATTATGTTCCCTAATAAGATATTTTGCACCTGTATTTTATGTGCAAAAAACTTATTTAACCTAGTTATATTTATTTGGTGTCTACAAAAATGGTTTCTAGCAAAAATAAATCTAAATTCTTTTTAAATATTTTAACTACCAAATGATGAAAAACTTGATTTTATCTTAATTATTTTAGAATGATACAAAAAAGGTTCCTCTAAAGAAGACATAGTTGATGATCTACCTGAGTCACTTACACCAATAAATGCTTTCTACAAGTATTTGAATGTGAAAATTTTCGAAGAAATTGCAAACAAAATTAGTCTGTATTCGGTTCAAAAGAGGGAGCACAAATCCATAAAAACGACCGCTAAGGAAATTATGCAGTTGGTTGGTTTACACGTATTAATGGGCACATCAAGATTTCCCCAGACAAAAATTTATTGGTCTCGAGACCTTGCCATTTAGCTGTTCGAAAATAACATGTCCAAAAACATGTTGTTTTACCTGGGAAATAATTTGCATTTTGCCAACAATGAGGTCCCCCCAAAACAGAGACAATATCCTAGATAAACTCTGGAAAGTAAGACTTTTTCTTAATGTAGTTTTTAAAAAAATGCTTTAGTTTGCCAAGGCCTAAACATCTGTTTATAGATGAGCAAATTATACCCTCTTCTGGAAGCTGCAATTTTAGGCAGTATGTTCCCTGCAAGCCAAATCCTACTGGTTTAAAAAACATTGTTTTGTCTGCAAGGGATGGTTTAGTCCTCGACTATCCAATATATGTTGGAAAGGGTTGTGTTTCCTCTGAGGACATGAAAGTTTTGGGCCTTGGAGAAAGTGTTGTGAAGATATTGTCAGAAAGTACCCCCTCAATCTGACAACATGTAGTATACACTGACAGGTACTTCACTGGGCTGAAATATGCTAAGTATCTCCTCGAGAAAGAAATTTTTACAGCTGGTACGATTAGGACAAACAAAATTGGAAATGACCGAAATAAATAAAAATTGGACAAAACATTGAAAATAGGAGAGTGGGATGAACTTGTAAACAATGATAAAAAAAAAACTATGCATTTTAAGTTGGAAAGAATAAAAGCGACTTATTTTATCGTCATATTTGGGAAGTGAACCTGTGTCAAGATGCATGAGGTGGTCAAATGAGGAGAAAAAAAGTTTAGTGTACCACAGCCAGCAGCTTTTCAGGCCTATAATAGCTCAATAACTATCCAGATAATTACAGAATGTAACATAACCTTCTAGAACAATCCGGAACCATCCAGATAATTCTGTGTGTTTGTCTTAGCATATGAAATGAAGGACATATGAATCCCCAGTTTAGTTGTTAACAGGCAATCAAAGAGAGTGGTCTAACAGAACTTACGTAATTTTTTGAGATTCTGCTGATTGGAGTTGTATGGTGTTTATAGGAAATGTGTTCAGACTGGGGTTACAGAAGAGTGAAGTGTGCTGACTATTTGCAAATCCATAAAAGAGTGATATATAAGACTAAAAAAAGAGACTTCCTTCAGGTTGGGAATAAGCGTGCTAAATTCAAAACTGTTTCAAAGTGCAGGTGTTTCCAGTGATGACTTTCTGTGTACTAAATGCTTTGACAGAATATCAAAAACTACAATAACTGAACAAGAAGTCTCCCATGGTGTGGATGATGCAGATTCTGTATCTGCAGGAAAAGAAATATTTGATTCCCTGAATCAGTTGGCTGTAGTGGTTGGTGCTGGTCAATAAAAAGGTGCAAGTTCTAACAATTATCCCAGTGTCCTTTTCAAAAGTACAAATTTTGCACCCCAGTTCATCTGTATCAAAATACATGGTGGACAAAGCAATAAATGTGAGGTCCGCAAAAAAGGTGTTTGGAAAGCAGGATCCATATTGTGGTCATCCTGTGACAGTAGCTCATGTTCAAATTTCATAGCCATTTTATCTGGAAGATAAATGGGACTGTTCTCGTTAGAGCGCCAACAAAAAAGACACTATCACTATAACAGTTGCAGGAGAAAAAGTGGTGAAAGTGAAAAGATACATGATCCTCAGTATTAAAGAAACTTTTACTTACTTTATATAAGAAGGAATATCCTGTATTTCACATTGAAACACCAAAATTTTATGCACTACTTCTTAAACTGGTGGTTTCACACCCAACTAGGGATGTCTCTCTATGTGTGTATTGTGCTAATTTAGAACTTTACAGGGTAGCTTTGAAGAACTTACTTGAAGGCATGTATATTATACCATGGTTGAACGTTTGAAGTGGTTAGTAATCCGTGATGTAGAGCAAGAGACCTGTTTGTATCACGAATGTGGTGACTGCCCTGTAAAGGGAGAATTCTCTTAACAAACACTTGATCTAGAAAATCTAGCACATGACTGTTCTGAAGTTACGTATGCAACATGGGAGGAAAATCAATTCATTAAGGAAACTATTACCTGTAGTATTGATACCTTCATTAATGCTCTTGGGAAATGGTCAACATCTATAAAAATTGCAACAACAACATTTTGAAGAAGTGAAGGGACGTGTAAAGGCTGAACAACTATGTTTAGGGCTTCACTGTGATTTTGCTGAGAACTGGTCTGTGATTCTACAACAAGAAGCACAAGGGTATCACTGGAGCAATAACCAAGTTTCACTTTTTACAGGAGTCACATGTTTTCAAAACGAAACCCCAAGTGTTGCAGTTATAAGTGATGACAGGGGACATGACTGAGCACATGTATTGTTGGCAATACTCAAAATTCAACAGCTGCAATCACAGCCAGAATATCATCATTATTTCTGATGATGCTCCTGGTCACTTCAAAATCGTTACCAGCTATTTGAAGTGACTAACTCGCCGAAATGTTGACCATTCGCCCGGGGGTTGGCGAGCGTAAGCGAGCAGGGGGCGGAGCCCCCTAGTTATATAAAAGTATTTAAGCATTCGGGTCTAGATATTGATCAGTAAAAATTTAAAAATCATCTGTTAAAATGTTCTCTATGACTTCCATCCAAGTTATTAAAGACGCAAAAGTTTCTTGTAGGCTATTAATTAAGACCAGTTTAGAAGGATATGCTATCTGAAAATCTGTCAACAGAACACTAAAGAATACTCCACTCTTCACGAAACATAAATTAACAAGGATATTCTTCGCAACCTCCAAAGCTGATTACCTACATGAAGTATCAAGGTGTACATGATAGAAGATTAATGAGATAATTTCGCTGTCTGATAACTAATAAGGAGCCTAAACAATAGTTCACATAAGAATTCTATTCGCAAAGGCTCTTTTCTCTAATCACCGAGAAAAATTCTTCGGTGCTTTAGAACTCGCCTCGTAAGCCTGAAGGATAAAAAATTTTATGATATACAAGGGATGTCAAGGGAATAGGTGAAATACGAATTTACACGCGTCTAATAGTGGGACTCTCGGGAGAAGGCAGTTGGATCCTCTGTTTTTGAATGAATTCGTTAGTGAAATTAGGGACTAGTTGTAACGTAAATAAGTCTCTTACTATATTGATAATTTAACTTAGGATTATGCTTCTAAGTTAATCGTTGGGTGTAACATTGATAAAGACATTAGCAGGAGAAAAATATCCATGAAGATCATCTTTCAAACTTTAAAATCTCCTAAAGGTTTCGACGAGATATCTCGTCCATCAATATCTGACCAACTCTGTTAATTTTGTGCTGTCTCGTCATGATTATATTATTGATTTAGTGACGATATCAAGATCTGGTGCATTTTTCTAGTCACGAGATATATCGTCTATTAGGTAAGGTAAGGTAAATTTAATTAACGTCGTTATAGAGAAACATGACGGGCTATTGACGACGGTCCGGGATCAATCCAGTAAGTGAAAAGACTAGAAGACAACTCCACGTCATTTTGAACAACTGTCAAATGAATAGGCGACACTTGAACTGGCACACCACTCTCCAAACTCCCACCACAACCCAACATGAGGACTTTCGGTCACGACAGGCTTATGGTGCACCAGATGCCTCTATACCGTACGCTTACAAATATCCATGCACTGAACCGGATACGAACCATGAGCCTTCCGATATAGGGACTAAGACCTTCACCCCCAGACCGGTTAGTCGGTACTCGTCTCTCCATTAGGATATCGTAAGTTTTGCTAATTACGAGATACCTCCTGGAGACGACCACCATAAAGATTTTGTCAATCGTTTAAAATGGGCTTTCCTACTTATTCAGAAATCAACTGACTCAAGGTCGACTCCCTTCAACCGAAATATACGCTTACAAGGCGACTTTCTTTCTTATGGTTTTTTCCATACCAAGTGTTTTTGTTTTCAAAATTTGCTATACAATTGGATATATAAGATGTTAATTTGAATGATGTCATTTGAATAATTTTTACGTATGCTGATGAGAAATTTCTTTTCTGTGTCGATGTTACAGTTTGATTATTCAAATTTTAATGAATATTAATTAATGACACATATTTTAAGTCAAATATGCATAATGTTATGTATAAATTTCCCAATTTTTAGTTCGTTACATAATATTCAACATTTGTCAAGAGTTTTTCTGATGCCAATTGTAAAATAAATATTTTTATTTTCATAAATTGGGCCGCGGTAACCCCGTTGGAAGAGTGACGGATTAGAAACCGGAGGTTTGTGAGTTCAACCAAAGACCGTTGTGTGCAATGTACTCATGATGGTGGTGTGATGTTAAAATTTGGAGAGTGGGGATGTCACTTACAACGATAAGTGTTTGGTAAGAAAATAAATCGAAATGTCCTACCTCAATTCGAAATCCCGGTTGAGTGGTGAATTGGCCTTTCTCCACTACACTTGAAGATACTCCAGATCGTGATATTAGTAAAACGCAAAGAAGACAGGAAAAGCGATTAAAAGTTAACTTGGAATGTAATTAAAAGTATTAATGTATTTACAAGATTTAGTACAAATAACAGAAAAAGAAGGGAATCCAAAATGCTGGCATCAATCCGTAATCATAATTATATCTTTCGAATCTTTGTCCAACAACGCAACAGCGTTGCCATTCACAGTTTTGTAGTTGTTCTCGGAGACGTTCTCGTAGACTAGTAGTGGAATTACTAGTTCGTTTTCGACATTCCCCCACCTTGAGTATGCCAAGATATTCTGGAATACTCAAAAGAGTCGTGGATTCACATGGAAACTTTCGCTGTAGGTTTCATGACTTGGCCTTGGAAGTCCGCCTCGATGTGACATTTCGGACGTGGCTGGTCTCATCTGGAACTGGAACAGGAGTTTCACCGGTCCTTGTCTCCTTTGAAGTCGGCAAAAGTTTCACTTGATATGGATATCTCTCCTTTTCTTGGATCTCAAGAGGAAAAAGTCTTTGTACAGGTCTCAAGAACTTGCCAGTTTGGGTTCTAACTTCTGCCACTCGAATTTTCCCATCTTTACCTGGAAAAACTCTCTCAATCTTGGCGAGTGGCCAATTAAGCCTCTTTGAGTTGTTATCGCCGATCAGAACAACAGGGGTACCAGCTCATTTGTTGATCTTGTTATCTGATCATGGCTGAAACTGAAAGGTGTTGTTTGCAAATCTTTCTCTTTGGAATTGATCCCGGACCAATGTAAAAAACTAGCTGTGTTGTTCCAGTGTGACATATAATAACCATCTACCATCTATCTACCTTGTCTTTCACAAATCGGATTCGAAAGAAACTATGAAACCAGAGCAAATGCCAGCAGAAGCGCTGTGTTTCTGATTGTAAAAGTAGTAAATATGGTTTTGTACTCGATCAGAAAGCATCAAAAATTTATTAATTCTTATTATTCATTTTAACACAGTTAAAGAAACATTTTGAAAGCAGCACTGAATAATTCCTTGACAAAAATTCTCAAATTCCATCATTATCAACACCGTATCATGAATCCTAAATGAAACAAAAATTAAATTTAAACAAAACGTCAATTACACTATGGAGAGAAAAACGAAGTCACTAAACCTTCCCAATATTCTACAAAACCGGATTCGAATATACGAAAAAAACGCGGTGTTATATATAGAGAGAAGGTGGATCACAAGAAGGAATAAAACCAACAAACAATCTAAAAACACGGTGCAATTTCTAAGTCATCCATCACTGTCGGATTAATACAATACATAATTTAGTTTCCAACAGCATAATAAGCTTAGATATACCCTTTTCGGGATGGAAAAAAAAGGCCTCTATTTTCTGTGTAAATGTATGCTTTCTGCTCTCAGAGATACGTAATCCCGCAGAAAATTAATTTTGAAAAAAAAATTGTAGCGCCTAGGAAAATATCGCTCGTGGTCATGTTGGATACGTTTACAGGCATTGGAGCCAAATCCTTGAGAAGTGATATATTTGCGGTGAATGTTCAAAGCAGGGGATTCTGAAGAATGTAATATAAAGGAGTTGAGAGAATATAGTGTTAGAATGCACGCAGCTATAAAAAACCTAGCTAAAGCATGTAGTATAATCTAATAAATCTTTATTTAATTTACTACGTGTAAACAAAATATATGGAATTTAGGGATGATTAGGTAGAATTATGTTTCTTATTTATGCAGTGTTTTGATATGAAAGAGTCGTGGAAAAAATATAAATACCAGGTATAACGAATGCTTAAGACCGTAAACCTTAACACTATGTTGAAATATTCCTATATACCATTATTAACAAAATATGTGAGTTAGTGTTGATATAATTTAGCTATAATTGATCGGTTTTTATCTTTTCATTTATTTAGGTGACTTTTATCTAAACATTATTATGAGAAAGAATAGATGTATATTTAGATTGCATTATTAGTTACACATAATAAAAAATGTATGACCAGAAAATGCAAGAAACAAGGCATACAAATGCAGTTTGATAAAACAAAACACTTCATTGAAGCAGGTTCCATATTCAATAGAAGTCATTCAAAAAAGTATCAACCTCATATCATGAATTATACAATTTAACAAAGCTTTGTAGTAAAATTAGTATTTTATTCGTTTCAAAATGTTAAACAAAAAATAATTTGCTGTATTTATCCTTATACCTGGGAACGTTAAAATCATTGCAAAAACACACAACAAATATTTCAGCCGAAAGTTCGTTGTGAATCCCCTAAAATAAAACTCACAGCGTGATAAATGTACTATGAAGAACCTAATAATACCCGTGATGTTATTTTAACATTTTAAAACAAATATGCCCTATAGCATACCAACTTAGCCCAGATATATAAAAATCAAATATCTGGACGAGACGCAACATTTATTTATAGGCTAGAAATGAAAAGGGTACACATATTCAAATGGACATCAGAACGACATCCCTCTCGCTTTCAAAAGGAACAGAAAACAGACACTAGCACTCTCAAGCGGGGCACATGGTCAGAAGAAAGCACGAACATGCGTCCTCAGAAACAGGTGATGAACAGTTCCTCTTTCAGATTGGGGGAAAAAGAAGAAAAACACTAGTGTATGTTCTGCTACAGCCCTTTTCTATAAATGGACGTGTTTACGTAGGGGGCGCATTGCCCTAAAATTGATCAAAATGTTGAAAGTTATGTTATTATCATTTATTAATTATACAACTACACCTATTCGTCGCTTTGCGGCCTAGATACGTCCCGGAAAAGTTGGCCGTAAAACGAAGAGCCATATTACAAATCAATTACAGTATTTTGATACAAACCCATACAAATTCAATTATATATGTTCTAATCTATATAAATAAGAATGGAGTGTTTGTTTGTACACTGAATATTATCGACCCATTTCAAGCTTTCTATCCGTTTTCGACCTTTCTGATGCCAAATCCACCTCTTGCGCATTTGGTGTCTGTCTGTCTGTCCATCTGTCTGTATGTGTGTATATATGCATGTACCCTATACATGTCCACACGGTTTAATATATTTTGATGGAAATTTGTATACAGTGAGTACTTATCTTCATTTAGTGAGTGATTTTGGTCGATAATGTCTGTCTGTCCGTCTTTACGTTCTATGTTCGATTTTTTAGTTGTGTGTTTGTGCAGGCGTCACATGAATTTTATTACAGATATTTTATTGCAATCTGTTTTTTTTTTAAATATATTATCTAGTAGTTTAGTGAATACAATATTAAACATTTCTTTATTGTTATATTTAAATGAGTTTCAAGCTAAAACACCTGAGTAAGTATACTTAAATCAATGGTAGTTTTGGAAAAATTGGAATGTATATTGAGTATTGCGATTGTTTTTATTTGCTTTACCAGAGCTGCTGAAAAAAACCAGTCATTTTTTAAAACATTATATATTTTTTTACGGAAATTCAGCTCTGATACTTCATTTATTTTGAGCTTTATTTTTGTAATTTGCGCAATGTAAACGATTTCCGAATATTTCGGACAGACGATATTTTTCAACGAAAGGGAATAAAACGGAAACTCGTGTTTCTTTCTCTCTGAATTAATTTTGCAATTCTAAATTTTGTGTACGTTTTAGTTGTAAGTTGTGGCAACAGAGAGATTAAGAGATATAAAGGAATCACAAATTAATATCTTTAGAACAACTTTTTTCCGACATCTTTTATTTTGTTTTATTTCCCTGTTTTCTTGTGTTTTCCGTCTTAAATACTTATTATTTTCGGTCATTGTGGTGGTTTCGTTTTTTCACACGCAACACCACCACAAAGCATTTCACTTAAAGTGGCAGGTAAGTCAGAATAAAGCATATTTTAAGTGTAATTATTCCATTATTGAAAGAATAATGCCGTTAGTGTAAGAATAATAATGTTTAAAACATCCTAACTAGAAATTTTTAAACATTAAAAAATTATTTGTCATAATGGCAGGAGAAGATTCCGAAATTCCACAATGTCACATGCCTGATGTAGAGTGCAACACGAAAAAAATATTGTTTTGTTGACTATGAGTGCGAGAGCCCTCGCTGTAAATCGTCGTTTTTATTAATAGAGTTGAACATAAAAAGAACTTAAGAGAATTCCAAATTTCCCTCAAAATCGTCTTTTGTTTTAGTAACCTTAATGTGACCTTTCGTCATATTATAGTGTACCGTATCGACGATAAAGTAAAACCACTTCCTGGTTAAAATACTTATATTAAGAGTTAATATTTACAGAATTGTACAGCTATAGTTTTATAATTAAAGACGATGTCAATCACCGATACAATACAGCCTCCTCAAGATAAAGTTCCTCAAATCGTCTGCTTCTAGAAAAAGCCTCTGTTCCAAAGTGTCTCTTCTCAGCCCGCCTCCTCCAGTCGTCACTTCCGCAGTCGGACCAGGGGGTGGACTTGGGGAACAATTCCCGTTGGGAGCTCCCACGATTCTCGATAATGATTCTGGATGCTCTCAAGACGTTACAATAGCTTGGTCATACTGCAAGAGTGCGATGTATGTGAAATGTATTACACTAATGGATATGCTTGTGTAGGATTTGTGTCCAAAGTAAGTAGAACAAATTATAAAGATAGCGAAAGGTGTTAAAATATTATTTTATTCTACGGAAAACGTGTCATTATATATTTTGATCATCTCTTCAATCTAGAGTAAACCAATTTAAACCGAGTAAGGTCGGGTAACTTGATAGTATTTTATAAAATCATGTAGTTTTTAGTTCATAAAGAACTTTATTATTTTTATTTATATATATAAAGTTCAAATACCACTTACTCATCACTGTATCTCAAAAACTACAAGCCCTAGCAAGCTGGAATTTTTCAGGGCCATTATTATTCTGTAGAAGTGCACTGAGAAGGGATTTTGAAACACTCGACTCCTAAGAAGCCTAAAATTTACCTAAGGACTAAGTTAAAAGCAATATGGAAATAACACACATATTGAGTACAAAACGATTACTGTACGCAGCTGAGATTGCTTTACTAGTGATGGTTGAAAAACAATTTTTTTAAATAAATTAAATTTTAAAATTTATGTTTGAATTGACTTTTTATTACTTCCCAGCATGTAAATAATTTATAAAGAATTGATTGATGAAGAAAGAGAATATTTAATGCATGTAATTTTACGTAACTTGCGTTTTGTAATGGAACACGAGAGCCCAAAAGAAGGACTCATTGATCGTAAAACCGTCATTTTGCATCTCGGTATCTGGCAACGTCAGAATTAATGATTATTTTTTAAATTTTATTTGAAATTCTGTGTTTGGGTATTTTAGTTGACAGCGAGATGCTGCGGTCATATTTTACGATTCCCAATTATCATAAATGTGTATTCTCTTTGCTAATACATCATTATTGTCTTTATCGATATTGTTCAAATCTTTTGTTCAATTGTTCTATTTAAGAATACATTCAGGAAGTCGAAATCTTACACTTTTGAACAGATTTTTTTCAAGAATTCTGCATTTCTTTCAAGGGTTGGAATTTTGTTTCTGTTTTCATTTATGTGTTCCGGTATATAATTAGCAGAAATATTATTCAGGAGTTATATTTTAATGATTTATTTATTTCCTGCAAAATATCACGTGATGTGTAATTCCTTGGTGGTATATGTATATTTCGACCAACTTTCTTTAAATATCTTGTTTAATACAGAATAGTGTAGAGATTGCTGTATCATAAAAATAAATAAAATATAGAAATCAAAATAGTTTTAAAATGTGTATCTTATTATTTTAAAATAACTAGGAAGCTCCGCCCCCTGCTCGCTAATGATCGTCATCCGCCGATGATTGCTACGCAATCATATTTAATTCGCTTTCCGAACTTTGCTTTTGAGATCACTGCAGGATTGATCCCGGACCTCTAGTATGACGTTAATTGAAGGTTCCCTCCTTTTCCCATTACAATTTTTATCGCATGCGCCCGAGTAACGGAAAATTGCCAACATTTTTTTGCTAGACTAGGGGGCTCCGCCCCCCCCCCCCCTGCTCGCTTACGCTCGCCAACTGTACTAATTGTACCGTAAGAAAGAGTACCTTCTGAGGTATACTGCGATATTTTCAAAATTAAAAACTAATAGTAATACGATATAGATATGACAGTTTTAGTTTTGTATCGGAAATTACGATCTGAAAGTTCCGAAAATTGTATGACCAACTTTTAATTGCATCGAATTTATTTATTAACCAATTCGAAAAATAATTGTACCATAAGAAAGAGTGTAATGTAATGTATGCAGTGATGTTCCAAAATTTAAAAAATAATGGTTTTTGCTGTGAATATAACTATTTTAACAAGAAGTAGCGAAAATATCCAAATATTCCGAATTTTGTATGACCAACTTTTGATCGCATCCAATTTAATTATTAACCGATTTCAAAAATAATAGTACCGTAAGAAAGAGTACATTCTGAGGTATACTGCGATATTTTAAAAATTAAAAACTACTAGTAATAAGATATAGATACGGCAGTTTAAAAAAAAGTAACAAAAATGTACCGATTTTTTCCGAATTTCAAAAAAATATTATCAAGAACCAAATTCAAATTTAAAAAAAAACTCGACGAGCTGCAAAAATTTACGTTGAGAGGTACTCTTAAAAAAATACTCACGGCTGAAGACTGAAAATTTGAATGTGTTGTGCTCACTCGCGGAAGAAATTTCGCTTCTTCAATTTTGACACTTAATAAACCCTAAACTAATAGCCGCATTGGAAAAAAATCTTAATGATTGTCCAGGGAATACGATGAAGAACAAACCTTGGTAATTTTGTTTTTTTCCGATCAGTACTTTCTCGGGAAACCGTCTAACAATCGAGCTAAACAACAGTTTTCAATCCTGCGGCGTCGGCGGCGGCGGTAACATTTTTTTAATATAGAGAGATTAGCTGATCCGTATATAAGTCGACCCCAGTATTTTAGCTTCAAAAAACGTTCCAAAAATTCTCGGCTCATACACGGAAATATAGTGTAAACAAAAACAAAATGTTTAAAAAAATGCCAAGAACAAAACATCTCATTTCGACATGAAAAAGGAAATATTTTAGCATAACATATTGTTAAAATTCAGAGGAAATCTCATCATAATTTTAAATGTTTTAGCTAATCCGTGTTGTAGTACTTCTTAATATTTTCTTATTCGACTGTTGTTATGGAAACGGCGATCGAATTTGCCGGTTCTTTTGAAAACATAGCAAACTCTCTAGAGCGTACTGTCAAATTTTATGAACGAAATATTTAAAAATTTAACCTTTTAAACGCCGCAATTCATTTTCAAAGTTTTTTATATTAATTTTTCGCTCAAATGGCTTCTTTTACAGCTAGTATGACTGTTCTAGGCCTTTTTTGACTAAAAAAAAATCCTAAGTATGATTTTGAGGATGTTCCCATTTGGGAACATTGGCGTTTGGGATGAAGTAAATAAGGGCATTTTTCCGAAAGGTAATTTTTTTGCAATTGACTCAAAAGGAGGACTAAGTTTGGTTTCTATTTCATATTTTTATATATTTCTCTTCGGAAGGATACATTTTTCTCTCATTGCCAGTGCTACGGGGGAAGAAATATAAATGTATAAGCTTTTTGCATGCAAGGCACTGCTTTCTAACATCCTTCTTGCAGAATGCACAACGTCCTTGGGTGCAAGCGACGAGATAGTGTTCGTCCGTCTTTTTAAAGTGAATTGGTAGATGAAATCGTGCTCCTGGTCTTGCTGAGACGACTCTTGATCATAGTGGAGCCTCTGCTTTGGCACCATCCTATTTCCCTGAGTAAATTTAAATCCTATATAGATACCCATTAGATGAGCATATCATCCAAATTTTGTACCCAAATCTGATGGGGTTTCCGGGAAAAAGTATCTTACAAGAATGATGTCCGTAATACGGCACCATAGATCAGTCAATGCTGAGTTTATCGTGTAAAACTCCAAACTGAATCAAGTTTCTACACATATTATCGTATTATCTTATTGTTTTCAACAGGATTAAAGTACTTTTTAAGCTGACGAAAGCGGGCTCTAGCCATTATCTTAGGAAATATTGTAGCACATGTGTCTCCAGAATTACTCTAATATAAGTCCTCTGTAGGCACCGTGTGGTAACAGCTCAAAATAATTAGACCTAGGAACTGAAGAATATCTTCACAGCTACCTGTTATTATCTGCCCCTTTGCAGTGTATACAACGCTGTCATCTCAACTAGATGTTGCACATAATTCATAGGAAGTATTTTGTGGAATAACTCTGGAGGATCCATTGTCTCAAGCTCGGGAAATTTTTCAGCCAGATTTTCGAGGCTTTTTCCTGAAATATCATTATCCAATGTTGTATCCCTTTTCCATATTGGATTGGGTTCTGGTCTTCGCTTCTTTGCACTTGGAGCAGAACATGAGGATGTGCTTCTGCTTTGATCTACGCCCGAATCGGGAATTCGGTCATCTGAAATAGTCGAATCCCCATCTTCATTGTTAATCATCAGGTCAATCTGGCCACAAACATCTTGAGAACGAACCTCATTCAAAGCTTCATCGTTGATGTGTTCTTCATCACTCAAATCAGCGTCTTCATCAGATGGCAGTATGTAAGGATCAGGATCGTCTACGTCCTAGAGCTTGTCATTGGATAGGCTGTTGAAAAATTCCTGCTCGTGTCGCAAGAACTTGCGATGCATCTCTGAAAGATGTAGTTGACACGGATTGATACCTGAGAAGCACTTGAATAGTCAATTCCTATTAGGAATGGCGTATTAAGTAAAAAAAAATATTAAAACTTCATTGTTCAGCGTATACTATACAGTAGTACTCTCTGAGATAGGCGAGAAAGAAAATCTTTGGTCAGAATGAAACTCATTGGTTGAAACCGTAACGACTACAGATCGCACCTTCGTCGAGTCTTGAAAAATGAATGTTGTTGGAATGTGATCTTTGCAAAGGTCATTCAAAACGAGCTCCTCTCTTTTTCTACCCGTAAATCACGTGATACATTTCAAACAACCATTTCACGAAAGGGTTATGTGGTTACTATTCTTGTGAGGTGTTTAGAGTGAAAGAAATCATCCCAATCGTAAATATGTATAATTGTAACAATGCGATTACCTTACAACAGAGTTTCACGGTTTGCAGAGAAAACGGATGTTAGGCACATGCAGATACAAAAGTGCCAGCTGGAAGTATGAAAGAATCAGACACCACATTTATTAAGTTACCCATAGTTGAAGAATTGTGCTAATTAAAAAAAAAGAAGAGCATTGACTCAAATTTTGCGAGTTAAAAAAATCCCCTCAAGCACTATATCCCAAATGCCAATGTTCCCATTTGGGAACATCAAAATTGTTGTAAGAATTAATTCTTACAAATGACACTTGAAAATATTTAGTTAATTTGTAAGCTAATATATGTCCCTTGACTATTAAATCCCGTCAGTAAAATTTAAAAAAAAATTAATTTAAAAACAGCAGAAATTAAAATGTGCATGACACTTTGAAGTTCACAAATTCAGTAAATTTGACCTAAATTATGTAAAAAAGCTGAATTTATTTTTTGAAAAACGGTGGCACCTAAAATAACTTTATATTATTATGTGACATTTCGGAAAGTATGGATATTCTAAACAAAGAATAAAGTTATTAAAAAAATTCACAAAAAAATTTTCCCATTTGGGAACATTGGCAGGTAAAAGGTTAACTGTGTTTATCGTCTGCGCTTGCTCCAAATTCATTACCCCGTTGAACCACAAGACTCGCTATCACATGAATCGCTATACCAATCACAAAGCGAATAAAACTGGAAAAAAAAAACGACAATTTTTTTTATAATAGATAGACAATAAATTACAAAAATAAATTTAAAGTAAGATTGGTTATATTAATATATATAAAACGGGAAGTCATACGTTGTAGTTCAAATATATATTTCATAAATTTAATATCGCTTTTCATTGAAAGACGATTAAAATCAACTAAATTTCATTTGTTTTTCGTGTTTTATTGGGTGTTATTGATAGCTGTACTGCACAGAGTCAAGTAACTACATCGATCATTCTAAATGAATGCGTGCTTTGCAATTAAAAACCGAATTTCTGAATTTAAAAAAGTACCATAAGGATTCGATGATTGTGTTGGAGAAAATGGAATTTTGTACAAGACTTTGTTGATATTGGAATAATATCACAGCTAGTAATTTGAAATATTGAAATTTTTGTCTCAAGTGACCGAAAGTCGAAGTTGATTACACTACATATTGAAACTGTTCTTACCCACTTAGAAACATGAATCATCCGCTGAATGCAGTGCTGTAAAATAAACCTTCTGTTTATTAAAATATTGTTATAGATTGAGTTTAATTTGTCTACCCTGATATTTATTTCTGTCACAAACTACTTCGTTATTCCACATGCCACTGAATGAAATTTCAGGAAAAAGTGCGTTTGCTTCAAACTAAATTAATCACCCCCTTAGGGGCAAATAGAATGCGAGGTGTATAAGGAATATGCTCGCAAAAGTTTGTAGCCGCGTCTACATTATTTAGCGAGGTATTCAAATTTTTCTTTCGAATGTAAGGACCGTAACCGAAAGCGAAACCCAAAATGATTTTTTCTCGGCTATTTATTTTTTAGGGCTACAGTGTGTTTTAAATGCTAAGGCTTTTATTGTAATTGATGTTGAGATTTCAAACATTTTTTTGTTGTTTATTAATTGATAACTTAATACTTGATAACTTTCTGCATGGAATAAAAATTTTGAAAGAGTTATTTTTTTCAAAAATTGCTGAAATGAATTATGACTGTATTTTTGCTGTTTTTCACAGATTTCTTACAAAAATATTTGTAAAAAAATAAATAACTGTGGTACACGAAATCCCATGCACAAAATTTTGTTAAACACTTCATAGAAGGTAAATACAAACGAATTTGTAAAAAATTAAAATTTTCAGATGGAGTAGGAATTTGAAAATATTGAAATATTTTTATAAAAAATGAATTGTTTGATTATTGCCAATGAAAAAATAATTTTTTTCTTTGTATTTTATGTTTTGGATTGGATTAAAGTAGAGTAAAACGTTTTGTTGTTAATATGAAAACAAAACTTTGTTTAAAAGGTATCGCGTCTACTTAATGAAATTAGCTTTTTGTATTTTTGCTTTTCTGACACTGGAGAAAAAAATCGTTTTTATTTTTCTGTCTGAATTTGAAAAAAAATTTTTTTCCATATTTGTAAGTGATCAAATGAAACCACACACAAAGCCATCTGATATCACAAGCCATAGGTTTATTGGTTTGTTAACATTTAGAAAGTGGCAAAATGTCACAGTGGCAAATGTTAACAGTTGCCTGCAACTGCTAGTTATAAAATTTTTGTTAGTTAAAAATAGTTAAAAAATAATTAAAAAATTTATTTATATTCATTTATATGCTATAAATGACATTTACAAGGAACATTTAAAAATTTATCGACAAATTATTATTTACTTACTTATTTAATTTATTTTTTTCTCTGCAGAAAAATATCTGTTACAGATAATAACAAAATACATGATCCAGAAAATGCATGAAAACGGCATAAGAAATAAGAGTTGGATATAAAACAAAAGCACCTCATTACAGCAGATTACTTTATCAACTAAATATACCAATAAACCTCCTAAAAAATTTGTAGTTAACAAAATCTGTGTTGAAAACTATTGTATACTTTCTTTTCTTTAAGAATTTAACAAAAACTAACTTACAGCATTTAGGGATCTACCTGGGAACTTTAAAATCAATATACGAAATGAAAAAAGGGCAAACCTACTTTATTAGGTAAAAGTTGTAAAATAATGTGATAAAGCAATGTTTCAATTTATAGTGATCAAAGCGTATTGTATATTTAAACAAAATTATTGTGAATTACAATTTTATTACCAGATTAGTAATTTTTGGTAATCTTTGGTAATTTTTGGTAAAAATTTGGTATAATAAATATATATTTAAATTTTAAGGACAACTGTTGTTTCACGACGAACTAGATTAGTTTTCAAAAACAATTGCACTGTAAAATATACGTTTTATACAAATTTAAGCAAAATAATCTAAAATAAAAGTAACAATATTTCATTTGAACCTTACTTTAAAATAAAACCAAACATATTCTGTCAAAGGCTTCTGTAATGTGTACACTTAACCTTAGTTAGATTTTAATTAAAACTATTTATGTATTAATACTAATTTAAGTACGTTGTTAGTATCAGAAAAAGTAAATTAATGGATAATTTCCGTTAAGATGTTTGTAATTACATAATTGTATATACAAAATATGTAGAATATTGTGCTGTAAATAAGTAGAATTGTAAAAAAAGAGTAATAAATAACATTTTCTTACTACAGTTAAAATGCATTTGTTTGATAAATTAATGCACAAACAATGGAACCCTGAAAAGAAAACAAGTCAGTTTTATTTGTATTTTGAATTAAAATGAATCCAAATGTATTTTGTTGATTATCTATTTTCTATTAACAGTGGAAAAAAACTAGTTTACAGTTTGCCATTTTCTCAGCAAACGTAAAAAAGTACCTCAAAATGCAGTTAATTAAGAATACGTTTATATTAAAAATATTCCTTAACGACATTTGTACGAAATTATACGATTAAAAATATTACATCAAATATTTTTTTACTCGATCGTAAAAAGCAGTTTTTAAAATTTTTGTTACACATATCAAGAAGGTTGCGAGTACTCGAAAAATGTAATTAAGTATAAGTTTAAATTAAAATACTCCTCCTAATTAACGACTTCAAAAACAACTCTTCGACGAGTTTACTTTTGTTGCTTAAAAAAACATTAAGACGCGCAATTTAATGAGCAAAGATTTTAACGGACGTCTCTAATTATTTTTCACCGGATGGATTTTACAAACACATTCATGCTTTTAATGCCTCTTAGTGCGTGTGTACATCGAAAAGTAATACCATTATCTCACGAGTGACGAACCTCACAACGCCATGTAAAAAGTATTTAAATCTTCTATAAATCTTTTCCGAACGAAATAATACCGATGTCCAAAACTAAGCCTCTGGTGTAATATGTTTTTAATGAGGCCGTCCAAAAGATTTCGCAATTTCAACACTTGTTTCGCAGTTATTTTTCTTGGAGATCCCATCTATAAAAACTATTTACTTTAATCTGACAAAAACGAGCAGACCGTGACGGCTTAGATTAATACTTTGAAGTAAACTTCCACATGAGTTTACTTCCTGGTGGTTGAAGGATAAAAACAACATTCAAGGCCCATACAAAAATTATTACGACGCGCGATTCAACCGTGTTATCATTAACGACTGAATTATTCCTCTTGAGTGGATGGAGGTGAAATAATAAACACTTCCGAGACTGTTGGGGGAGAGGGGAAGAGGAACATGAATAATACGGAATTCGGGAGCGAAAGGATGCTTGAAGAAATGGTAAATCATGCGGTGAAATTCTTGGGATGTTGTGTAGTCATTAAGTATTTAAGAAAGGCGATTCTTGAGAGATGTTGGTGATTTTGACTTGGAAGTGGTTGTAGTTATTATTTTATGGTTGTTTTGGTGTAATGGAATTACAAAATATCATTTTATTTGACGCTTTAAAAGAGACATGGCTTTTAAATGCTACTGTATATGCAATAAAAATAGATACAAATTTCAAAGTTGCATGGACATTTTTTTTGTAGAATTTTTTTTAATTTAGAATATTTTTATAGTGTGAATCCTGCATTGAACTCATTGAGCGTCAAGAGTATCAGAGTAGTGAATTATTATTTTCCCCACAACACACATAAGGACTTAATGACCAGACCTGTTGGTTGAAATAATCCTAGGAAGGAGTCCATTGTTAAACAGGTCAAAACTGATTAGAATTCATGCAGAGGAAACTGAAGGTAAATGAACGGATATATACGTATGACTCAGAGGTTTAAAATTAAAATTACAATAGTGTTTCTAACATTTAAATTTGTATAACATCTGTCAAAAATTGTAAACATATTTTTCATAACATGAGAAAGGTAAGACTTTTCTAACTAACTTTGAGTGCTGCACATTAAAATATCACGTTTCAAAAAATCTCATTCAAGTACAGTATTTTACCTATTAAAAATTGTTATAGTTCAATAAATGTGAACACAGTGTAATATTTACGCGTCTAGGAAGTTGAAGTGCACATAACATTTTCTTAAATTCAAAGTTAAAAGCGAACTTTAAATTATAATTCATTATAGCATTCATTTTTCTTGTCAGCCATAAAATTACCATGTAAAGAATATAAATATTATATTAACATATCACTGCATGAAACAGCAAAAGATACAAATTTATATAATTGTGTACTTACTCCTAAAAAAATAGCAGCAATCACTTATCAAAGAGGCAATCTATTTGGTTTGATACTTCCATAGTTCATATATCTTAGTGAAACCTTTCTCCTTGTCTATCGTTGACTGCTCCTACGTTGTCAGAAAATAAATCCAAATGACAATCTTTGAAATGCATGATATTCGGTACTCAAGTTTTTGACTTTTGAAAAAGCCTTTAATGAGCTGTTGATAGATTCAGTAGTTAGAAATAATGATTGACTAGGGGAAATCATTGCTTTTCAGCATTTCTGCGAAACCTGAATCACTCCGTAGTCTCTTTACCTGAGAACCTACAAAGATTTCGTTTTAGATTTTTGATCGTGCAACTATGTAAAATTTTTATTTAAGTTTAAAAGACCAACTATTTTAAAATCCTCCGATTCTCCCACAAACTCTAAATTAATCTCTCGACGCATTGTATGTTATGGATAAAGGGCAGAGGAAGCCCAGGTAGTTGAGCATGATGTTTTGACACCGGAAGGTAGCGAGTTTAAATTTAGTCCATCCAAAGACCGTATCGTGTAAGTGGGGGTTTGTGCATGTTAAATCTGTAGTGGCCTCAAATGTCCTCATGTTGGTGTTTTGTGGAAGTTTGAAGAGTAGCTTGCCAGCTCAGATGTTAACTTCATCATCTGACCATAGCTCAAAATTACGAGCTTTTGTCCTTGGATATTTCCCGTAATCCATAAAGCAAAATTTTAGAACACGTCGTCGAAAAAATTCAACAGATAGAGAAATTTGTTTTGCCCAATGTCGCCAATATCCCATTGTGTCGCTCAATGTGCAAAGTTATTGCAATACCTACCTGCCCAAAGAGGTTTCTTCAAATATCCTTCAATTTTCGCTAGCTTTATCCTTTATTCCAGGAAAGGAACAATAACCATAAGTAATCGGTATGTATGTATTTTAATTAACGTTGCACTGGAGCAACACAATGATAAATATGCGGTAAGTTGGGCAATTAATTTCGCCCTGGAGCACCATAACGGTCTATTGTCGATGGTTAGGGGTAAATCCCAACGCGAGAGATCTCAGGACAACATAACGTAGATTCGAATCACTATCAGATGTCTAGGTAACACCTGAGCTTGCACCCCAATCGCCGAAATTCACTCCATACCAACGTGAAAACATTTGTAGCAACGATAGATTTAAAGTGCACAAGGCCCTTTTGTACACCCCGTTTTTTGGCTGGATTCAAACTCTTAAAGCTCACGTTGCTAATACGTCACTCTCTTCCAGCTGGGCTACCGTGTACCGTTCTAGTTTTTAACGTTCCCAGGTAGATCCCTAAAAGCTGTAAGTTAATTTTATTAAACTCTTAAAAAACGA
The DNA here is from genome assembly GCA_947359465.1 of Metellina segmentata. Lineage (NCBI taxonomy): Eukaryota > Metazoa > Arthropoda > Arachnida > Araneae > Tetragnathidae > Metellina > Metellina segmentata. The sequence goes on along the minus strand of OX375879.1, from coordinate 114,770,178 downwards.
ATATATACAATAGTTTTCTACATAGATTTTTTAAACTATAATTTTCTCTAGGAGGTTGATCGGTGTATTTATATACATTAAATTTTTTTTTAAATTTCCAATGGCAAGGCAGTACAATTGCGAAGACAAATACAAATACAATACAATACAAAGTTGACCGAGGTCATTTTAGCCTTATACAAGGCCAGAAGTGATGGTCACTTGTGAAGGGGCACCCAGTGAGTGGACCATCATTGTCCCTAACAAAGGACAGCACAATTTACATCCATGCCCTAACCCCGGATTTGAACCAGGTACCTTCCGATCCAGAGGCCAACACCTTGACCACTAGACCGGTTGGTCGGCTATTTTAAAGTCAAAGATAAAATATTTCTGAACGAAGTTCAAAGAAAAAAATATCTCTAAGCAGATGCTGTGCCCTAGTTTTGCCAGTATTGATTCCGGACCGTCGCCAATAGCCCGTTGAGTTGCTTTAATACTACGTTAATATACTACCTGCAAACCAATAACTGAAGAAATACATTTATTAATACTATAACCTTCCCGCGTGAAGGAATAATCTATCAAGATACAAACACGTTTGTCAGTAGCAAGTTAGTAGGAGTTTCACGCGCGTAGTGAAATTTAATTTCCCAGATCGCTACTATAACAATACTTTTTCAATTGCATAATTAAAACCTCTTGAAACGAATATCTTGAAAGAAACACATTGGAAAATAATTTTAGTTGCTGGATTCAAATCATGTGTGTGTGTTTATAACATTAAAGCACTATTTACTAAAGGTGCCAAGTTCGTTGTTAGTAATGAGGAATGGCATGCTACCATTTACACGAAGTGTAGCATCCCAGAACATCATTATGAGTTTGCTAATGTTGATTTATGTGAAGATAGAAAATTAGAGATGGGTTCTAAAGATTTGACAGTTAATTACTAACATACATCAGGCTCAGATGGTTAAAGCGTAACTCTCAGTAATACGTGAAATCAAACACAGGGATCTTACAAATTATTCATCAAGTTTCAAAACACAGTATTTCGCAGATTATTACACAAAAAACAAGAGTGTTACGTGATCCAAGTTTTTGTCATTGAACTACACATATTCAATGTGGACTCCTTGTTACACGACACACAGCCGTAACTCTCAGTAATATGTGAAATCAAACACAGGGATCTTACAAATAATTCATCAAGTTTAAAAACACAGTATTTCGCAGATTATTACACAAAAACAAGAGTGTTACATGATCCAAGTTTTTGTCATTGCATTACACAGATTTAATGTGGACTCCTTGTTACACAACACACATCCGTGCGCAAGTCAAGTTTGATCCTCACAAGTTATAGTATTTTGCTGTTGATTTTTCAATGTTGTTGTCCATGTGGATAAATAAACAGTGACTTTAAGGGGTATCACTGGCCGTAAAGTCTGATAGGTCATCTGAACAGTGCTAAGTCATCACCATAACATCCGCCAATCCAGCGGTGTGGAAATATGTTGTATGCAATGTTCCCCAGTAAGCTGTTCAAGCGATGGCAGGTGGTTAGTTGTATTTACATCGCACTGGAGCAATATAACGTACTATAGCTGAGCAGGTATATTGTCCCATATTGCAGAAAATTCAAGCCTATTCAGAATCTTCAAAAAGCTTTCAGCTACATAGTCGCCATTTCGTAAACATAAATAAAGCTATAATATAGCTTTGTAACATGGTATGTCACGAAGAAGTCTGCAATCGGGTTCCTTGAAATTTGAGAAATTTTCTTTCATTACGCGATTGACATGAATGAGTGTGATTAAAATCTGGGAAATTATAGGAATTCGAAACCCGATGAATCATATGTAATAACCCAATTTATCACAACCATATTGCTTAGACACTATTAAACATTAAAAACGATTAGTTGGATTGAAGTCAATTATGCTCCTACAAAAGTGTTTAGATCTTTGAATATCCTAGGGGTAGTCAGCTGATATAGTAGCAAATAAACAACCGAAGGGTAGAGAGTTATAAAATCGATCCAACCAAAGATAATCGTGAAAGTGAGGAATGCTACACGTTAAATCAATCGTGGCTTCACATGTCCTCATGTTGGCGGAGTATTCTAGTGTTTGTGGAGTTAGGTGCCAGCTCAGGTGTTAACTAGTAATAGGATAGTGATTAAAAAATACGAGGTGTTGACATTAAGTATTTCTCTACTTGTTTGATCCCGGAACGTCCCCAATATCAATGTGTGCTGCTTCTGTGTGACAGCGATTAAATTACCTACCTCTACCCTAAATGCCCTAACATAAACTATTTTTGTCAACGACAGGGACTAGATTCTGCTAACCTTGAACACCTGCTATCTGACGAAAAGACAACACATGGAAATGACAGTGAATCAAATCACCCAGAAGCTGACAGCAGCTACATTTACGACATACTATGAACTGACATATCTTGACATACTATGAACTGACATCATGAGAGGGAATCCTTTTCCTCGCATATGTCAGCGATTTTTATTTCTATCACTGCCTCTGGCGGCAGGGCTTGTTGAAGATACGACCACTGGACATCCGCTCGCTTCTCGCATGAGTGTCTATTCGTTTTGAATACTTAGTCTAAAAGTCGTAATATAAGGAAACGCCAGGTTTGATCCTTGTTCCCTCGGTGACTAAGGTAGAAAGAGGAGGCTTATAATTTGATTTTTTTTTCAAGCGCGAAATTTATTTTTGTGAATAAACTGGTTGTTTAAGTACATTTCTCATGCCTTTTAACCCTCCTAGTGAGTGTTCTTCACGTTGAAAACTGAATGTAGTGACCAGTTTCTGGGGCTAAAACGTGTTTTTAATTGTCACCAGTTCTGGGCAAGGGGAGCAGTTTTGTCTGTATATATCTCACCCTTTGTAAAATTGACCAGATATTGGACGAGATTTCTCATCGAAACACTTTGAGGGTAAACTTAACAAAGGTGTTGAGACTACAAGATGATATGAGCATAGAGATTACAATCCCAGTAGGGGAAGGCATCCAGTACTACATGGCAATACAACTCTATCCACTTCAAAGTGCAGGAACAAACGTAAAATACAGCCAGCACTCTTGATATAAAGATCATTTCGAAATGAAATGTGAAACACAAAACAGGAATCATAAAACACGAACATGAATCATTTTTGTACGCATTCTGTATGACAGTTACAGTTGATACGTACGTAATTACAAATTCCCTCACCAATATGATAGTTTGCACGTCCTTAACAAAAATGACTTAAAGACACAGTAAAGTTTACAAGTACGCTATTAGCAGCTCCACGATCATAACAAAAATGAAATTAACGAGGAGAGCTTGCACGAAACCATACTATTATTAAATACATATACAGGTAAAAATAGCATCCTAACGCTCGGTGCACACATCCGGTTCTTCAACGTGCGGTGCCACTGCGGCACCGAAGCCCAACTATGCACACATAACCGTGAAATGACGCACGAACTCATTTTGTGCCATTTGCGATAAATATTCTATCGAAGAAAACGTGTTTATTTCGCTTACTTGGTGTAAAAAAAAAGTATATTTGAAACAAAATAGACGTTACTGGATGCAACCATTTATTAATTATTATTAATATTTAATTTGCTTATGAAAATAAGGTACTTCAGAACGTAGACTCATGTGCTGCGACCGTGGGGAACTGAGGTACAAACTGCACGCAAGTTGGACGTGCGTCGCCCTATCGGTGCCCGAGAGTGCACTGCTCCATTAGATCTAATGTATCTCATACCGCACTTGCGCACGTTGAAAAACATGCGTGCAACGAGCATAAAATAGAAATTTAAAATGGTGTATTTTAATTTGTTTTAATTAAAAAGGTAAAATGATAACCAGGATGGCGTGATAGATTGAAAGTGGAGGGATAGGTGATGATGACAATTTAAATAGAGTATTATCGAGTTAAAACGTGGATTATAAAATAATAACCAGAAAACAAATCTGGTGGGGAAAATAGAAAAGTACATTCAACAAATGACCTGAATGTATATGTTCTTGTAGATACGCTTTCCTGCCCCAAAATCTCTTATATATATACAGTACCCTACGATAATGGACCGGACGCCAGCGGATTTGCATAAAATCCAACTGCTTGTTTGTGGGTGTTTTTCGTGGTCTGGTCTCGGACTTTTGCATGTTGTTTTTGGTCAATTGAACGCCGACGCCTACATGAGCATTTTGGACAATCATGTTGTTCCTACGCTCTGGCAATTTTATGAAATAGACAAATGTTAGTCCTAGGACGACAACGCTCCACGTCATGTTTCAGCCTCTGTCAAGCAATGGATGTAAAACGTCTTCCCTAGGATGCTCAGAGTCCCGACCTAATCCCAATAGAAAATATGTTGGACGAGTTAGAGCGACGCTTAAGGACCATGGAACCACGTTTGAAATCTGCAGATGAGATGGCAACATTCTCGCAGCCGGAATGGACCCAAATATCCATAGCTGGATATCAGAACCTTGTTGTAAGTATACCCAGGATTATTGTTAGTGTAATTGCAGCACGTGATGAACCATCCCCGTATATATGTATTCTTTTCCTTATACCATCACATCTTTCTGTGCGGTACATTATTGTAGGGTATATGTCTTATCATGAGGAATAATGAGAGATTCATGGCTATCCAAGGAATGATCAAACAGTTACCAACATCCATCCTTGCATCGGTATGCAAATACTGTATTCCGTAACGGTTCGCCTTTTACAGTGTCCATAGAGTTTGTCCAGGAGGTTCGGATTCGTGAGCATGGATGTGTTGGTGATTTTTCTTCTCTTCAATTTATCACCCTTCAGTTTTTCACAGATCTATACCCATAAAATATCTTCCAAAACAAATGTGAGTGCGTTTCATCGGGTCACTGAAAAATAATGAATCCTATCTTCTCATAACAAAGTAGATCCAACAACCCGTCTTTTTGCGTACGTTGAATTCAAATCCTATCACCATAAAAAAGATCAAACACCACATACGTCCAAGTTTGTTATTTATTCTTTGAAAACACTAATTATTATAAAAGAGCCAGAGTTGAAATTTATTTTTAAAACAGGTGGTGATTAAAGATTAGTAAACTCTTGACAAAACATTATAATTTGATATTACCTAGATAATAAGCGAATTTATCGTCTCTCAGCTTCACATAGGAATATAGCCACACAGTTCATACCGCAACATTTGAGGTGTAAATAATCTCATCAGCTTACTGAAAAAATAAGGAATCCTATCTATTCATAATGAAATAAATGCAACATTCGTCTCCAAATCCAATATTCAAGGAAAAGCCTAAACAACAGACAGATGTCAAAGCTTGTTATTTATTCTTGAAAAACACTAATTACCCGCACGGAACTGTACTGGGTATTTATTTTTAACTCAGATACTTCAGTTCATTTTTCTCTATCTACCCAACGAGTAATTTTTCCGGAAATCTTAGCGCGTTCGCACCACACATATTAAAAGGCACATTCGCGCTCGGTTTCCATTATAAGAGCGGGAACCGAAATCCCATTTTCCCGGGAATCCGGTTTGGAGTAGGGGTAAATTAAACCCCACTCCTTCTCCATCCCGACTTCAAAATCGATATGCTTAGTGCCTCTTTTCTAACAAATGACGCTTGGATTCAATTTCGCTGTTTATTCGGGAAGTATTCCGCTAATGCCGGAATGAAAAGAAGATCTCGGGAAAAACAGGAAAAATCGAATGAAGGACGGGATCAATAGGTAACCATAGATAGAGGGAAGGGCGATCTTTTCTGTCTCTCTTCACAACTCGGGATGTTGAGAAGGTGTTTACCGAAACAGTGTAAGTTATTGGTTCTGCAGGAGAAATGTTTGTCTGCTAATTTAGAATGGGTTTCCAAGGCTTTCCTTTTTTGGACGTCCGATTCGCATTCTGGGAATGTCTCCCGATTTTTTTTTTACTCTCCTGTGAGCTTTTTATGGGATTTTGATCAGTATTTTTGTCACGTCGAATGGTTTGGTTAGTGATAAAACCGAATTCCAGATTAAGTCCGGTAGTTTATCTTGTTAAGGGTCAGTTTCTGTTTAGAAGGGATTTATGGGATCGGTCTTTCTTCGGAATTTGTTGTTGTGTATGTGGGTGCGGTGCGTATCTCTTTTACCAACAAATAGTGGTTGAGCACAGTAGAGGGCTTCGGAATTTTTTTTTTTAATTAAGTCTTAGTGCAGAAAACTTGTGTAGTGTGTCAACAAGGTCTGACAACAAATTTAACGACAAAAATGTCTATACAAAATCCCGTGTTTATGAATAGGTGGAAAATTATTAAAGGTAGGGAGAAAGTAATGTGTGGATATATGAGAAAGTAAGTGGTGGATTTATGTCACATTGAAGCAACACAGCATACTCTTCAGGGTTGATGAAGGCTATGTCCGGGATCAACCCCAAAGGTAAAGATCCGAGTATAATACCTAGTATTTTTTAACCATGTAGTCAGATGATGAGGTCAACGCTTGAGATTATACCCTTCAAACTTCCATATCAGGCCAACGTCAGAAAATTTTTTTGAATACTTATAAATTGTGTATAAAGACGTAATTTTAAAAATTTATATTTTATTAGTTATATTTATTGATAAGGTGCAACAGTTTAAAATGAGGCCCCGATGGTGTTATTTAAAATCTAGCCGTATGCCTCTGACATTAAAAAAATTCGAAAATTAAAAATAAGTAGTGTTTTTTTTTAATAGATGTACTTATGTAATGGTTATTAATAATGTGGGGCCTACATAGATAATTTTATATTGCTGAGATATTTGTTTGTAAGCTTCTTTTTTACAAATCAATGAATTTTTTTTCTCTAGGACTAAGCCAACTTATAAACAAATCGTTTCTTTTATTTTGCTCTAATGAGTAAGGCAAGAGCCCGGTTCTGAATAGCGTGGTCGCTTAGAATCTCTCTCTTTTTCTCTCTCTCAATACGTTCTTATTTTAATCCTTAAATAAATATTATACACACATAAGATGTAATAATATATAAAAAACAATAAAAAAAGAACCAACAAGCATATGCTCAAATGTATAGGTTATACTTTTTATTGATACACCCGCTATAAACATAGTCCAACATACATCATGTTTAAAAAATTTTGTAGAATCTTTATGGTAAGTGCGAGGTATTTTAATTAATATCTCACTGGAGCAACGCAATGGACTATTGGCGACCCTCCGGGATCAAACAGAAGACAAAGATCCAAGGAAAACAAAGATCCAAGGAAAACACCATGTAAATGTGAACCACGGTCAGATGACAAGGTCTCACCTGAGCTGGAACTCCACCTCTTGAAACTTTCACACCACTCCATCGTGAGGGCATTTGCTGTCAAGAAATATTTAACAAGCACCAGACATTTGTACACGACGGTCTTTGGTTCGATTCGAACTCACCACACTCCTGTTGCTAATCTATTTTCCAACACCTAGAAACCTTACGAATAGGTAAATAATTCAAAACTAAACCTTATTCGTTATTGTCGCAAGCACCCCTCGAATGTAACGTAAATGTACACTAAAGAAAGAATATAGCAGACGTCAAGCACTTAACAACAATTTTGCCAGCTTTAATTTCACCGTTTGACAGTAATTGTGTATACAGTTTCATATTCGGAGCTCACAGTTTCTATCACTAATATTGATACACGCCTGGCAGCGTAGAAAAAGGTATTTCAACCGTCGTCAACAGTATCATTCATGTTTCAGTGGAATATTCCGGTGTCATACTAAATCTGCATCAAATGTGCTAACGTCTTATGATTCAGAACATGTCTGTATGGGTACCGTTCTTCGATCAAATCTCACAGCAACTTGTCTGTTTTAATTATGACCGATATGCTCGGTGCATATCGGAAATCTCAGCATACATGTTACACGTACGATACCAGTGTCTAAATTATAGTTCCTACAAAATTTTAAAAGCCCATTGTGTTGTTCTAGTGTGACTTTAATTTAAATTCCTCATTTTCACCATTTTCAAAAATTATTTCTTCCACGCCCCCATTGGAATACTCTATTGTAAGCAAAAATAAATCTCAATTGTATATCTCCTTTAAGTTTAGAATTTCATAAATATTTATGTAGTTGCGTAATTATAAATCAATCTATAAAAATAAAATAACACGAAATTAATTAGAGATAAACACATCATTGTTCATTATTATTAGTAATAAATATCCAAGAGGATGAGCCTGGGGTATATAACAAGCTCTATTTTAGTTAGCAATATCCTAAATTTTCCTGGCAACTATTTGCTATCTGTTTCTCTTTTTACTCGTAGGTAAAGTAATCATTGACAGGATATCACTGTACTAAGAGTGTCCACATGGTCAAGAGAATAAAACGTTGCTCAACCCGACTTTGGTTTCAACGAGGTATTTCTTCCATAACGATCTGACCAATTTTGGTAATGACGATATATCTGTTCACACGATATTGCGGGTATTTTGATGATAAAATCAAGATCTGGGCAGTTCTTTTAATAAAAGGATAACTATTCCATGTAAATCTGCTCAGTATTTTTCTTATAAAGAGATACCTAGTCCATCATGATTTGGTCAGTTTCACACGATATTGCGGGTATTTTGATGATAAAATCAAGATCTGGGCAGTTCTTTTAATAAAAGGATAACTATTCCATGTAAATCTGCTCAGTATTTTTCTTATAAAGAGATACCTAGTCCATCATGATTTGGTCAGTTTTTTAATGCGGGATATCTAGACTATCAAGATCTGATCAGTGTTTACTAATGAAATAATATCTAGTCCACCTAGACCGGGTCAGTTTTTCCAATAAAAGGATATCTAGTAAATCAAGATCTAATTAGTTTTTCTAATAAAAGGATACCTAGTCCCCATCAAGATATGGTAGTTTTTTCAATGAAAGGTTAACTTGTCCATCAAGATCTGGTCAGTGTTTCCTAATGAAAGGATATTTAGTCCTTCCAGACCTGGTGAGTGTGATATGACAATCACATAAAATATTGATTAGCAAGCAATTAAATTAATTAGCAAGTATTAAAAGCAGGGAAACACAACCTGCAAGCTATTTGTTTCAATTTCATGTCCCCTAACAAATCCCTGAACTTGAGGAGAAACCAAATTCATCACTCCTTGATTCCGAGAAAATGGAACGGGTGCGCTTTTAACCTTCACCCAACGGGGTTGATATCTGAAGTGGCGCAATGTCACTCGGCCAATAGAAGGATTGCCCACCTGTCAAGTCGCGGTTTAGCACCCACAATATTGGGGGACGGTCAGACGGGGAGAACGATAGAAAAACGCCAACTCTAAAAAAAAGAGGAGACGGATGATTTTTCGGTTGTGGCCAGCTATTTCCAAAAATATGGTAATTCCACAATTAAAAGATGTACCATCGACGAATTGAATGAATGAAAAATAAACGAAGTTGCCAAACAGAATACGGCTGCCTTTACTTTGTAGTTCACCAATAATATAAATCTCTAGATTCCAGAAGGAAAGAACCAACTGATACCACAAGAAGGAACCTGCATATCCCGATGCCTTATTTCAATCTGGCGGTCACCATATATAAAGGTATGTCCATATTTATATGCAATGCCGATTGAGAACTCCACTTATTCCGATCGAACCTGTTGTCAAAACTGTATGTTGGTGTACAGATCAAAAATTGGATATAATAACCAGAACAGTCAGTTTTTATAATCAAGGGATATATATAGTCCAGAAAACCTATTAGGAGGGTTTAATCAATTTTAGTCTAAAATGTTTTAGCACCTTATTATCCACTCTTACTCCAGAACAGCCTCTGGAGCCAGCATTGCCCTCGATTCATTTAGCACCCGCTGGGTAACTTTGGAAAACTATGGTTTTAACTGACTATGGTCCAGACACAAGCGTCTAAATTTAGGCTGGTTATGGCTATCGGAATTAATTGGAATATCGAAGGTCACAAACTCGAAAAGCTTCTTATGAATTGATTCCACTTCGATTCGTTTATTTCGAATCTTGCATTGAATTAGCTATGTCTTTGTCGTCTATTCTAATTAAACTGTCTTCAACAATCTCGAAATCAATTTCGTGTTCCCCACGTCAGTGTAATCATTGTAATCAGAGAGTTAATATAATTATGAAAGTTCTCCTTTTTCCTCTCAGAAGATTTATTTTCTGAAAAATAGAAGCTTGTCTGAGTTTATTAAAGATATATGGTTTCTGCTAAACATTTGTGAAGTGCTTCTATACTTTCTCTTTAATAATGCATTAAAATTTGAGATTGAAGTAAATATGTTAGTTAAAAAATCCTATCGAAAAATATATTTTTGCATAAAATAATCTATCCCATATTTCATAGATAAAAAAATATTAATTTTATCATGCATATATATGTGAGTAATTTTATAGGTATTTAAAGTACTTTTTATTGATTATTTGCACAGTAGGTTGGGAAAGGTAGTATCAATCAAAATTTATACTTTTATGGGCATGTATCAATATTCAAAAAGAAAATAGTCATGCATTTTAGTAAAAATAATCCCAGTTTCCCTAAGTGGTATTCCGGCTTTAGTCAAAAACAATTAAAATTAATCAATGAAGCATTTCCCACACATTGAATTCGAGTTCATATTAGTAACAAGTAGAAAGAAGAACGCAATTTAAAATACATAAATAAGTATCATTTTATTTGATTCACTGACTAGAGTTTGAAAACTGTGATCCAATTATAATTTTTTTTTAAATTTACTCAATAAATGTACGGACATATTGTCTAAATCCAATTAATCACAAATATAAAAAAGTCAGGTACTTGCACCACCGCTAAGTTGCACTTATTTAAAACCACTTTTGCGATCTAAAAACCCCAAATGAATTTAATTTTCACCGAAACTCTTTTGAAATAAAAACCTTTCATTCAAACCTTTATTTTCCACTTCCAAGAATAAATCTTCTTTTGAAACCTTTAAAACTTCGGAAACGGATATTTTACTGGGAAAAAAAACGGTAAGTAAACCGAAGCGGAACAAATGGAATAAACCAATTAACGGAAAACATTTTACTTTCTCCCTAAAACCCCGAGCTGCCATTGCCCCTCACCTACAACGGCATGTCTGCCCCGTCTTACTTGTTGGTGCTAATGAAGACCGTTTCGTTAACCCGGAAAGAAAACTACTCCTTCCCTCTGACCAAAAAATAAGTAAATTTCTCTCCAATTCGATTTCGTTTGCTCACTTGGAAGAGAATCTCACTAATGCGGCGAAACAAAAGCAGATCGATAAGTAAATGGAGAGAAATTTCCAATCTGCTCGGGATACGAGGAGGACTATGGCCAGCCGCTTGGAAAATAGACTTGATGGATCGACGCGATGCGTTTGCGTCAAAGGTTGTTTAGGCCTCGACAGGGAAGATCCCCGAAGTACTTTTTTGGACGCGTTACTTATTTTTTTAACCACTGGTCTTAATTTTCCTGCACATAAATTTTAGGAGCGAGCTAAGCCTAATTTCGGTTGACACAGTTCTTAGATAATTTATGGGAGGTTTTCTTATTGGATTGTAGTCAGAAAGGAAAGATGTCCTCGATATTTATGTTTTTACAAGGAAGATTTATAAAGATTAAAAAAAGAATATTTATTTAAAAGAGGGAAATGGTCTTGATATTGAGTTACCTCGGTCGATTGTTCTTTTCCTCGTTGGGGATATCCTATAGGATGGATACCAGATTAAAACTAATCTATTAATTGCATGTTCAAAGAATTCTTCGTAAAAATCAGTTCATCCATGTACATCAAATGTACCTGAAATAAAACAGCCTGCTATTATTTGGTTAAAAACTGATGGTGATTTATCGTATTTGAAAATTGGAAAAATATAGCCTTGATAATAATATGTGATAAATTTGTGTCAGGCAACAAATTCAGGTTGTTTGAGACTCCACATTGAAAAACCCCGAAGTGCTTTCTTTCGACACGTAACTTATTTTCTTAACCATTACTCTTTTAGCTGTTTTTCAGCACATAAATTTCTGGAACTAGCAAAATCTAATTTTGATTGTTACAATACGTAGGTTACTTATGGGTGCATATCTAATTGAATTGTAATCAGATGGAAATGATGTCCATAGTTCGTTTTTTTTTGTCAAAACAATTTTCAGTGTAGTTCAAAAGACATATTTATTTAAATCCACTCCACGATCAGCAACAGCACTTACACCACAAAAACCAAACCCGAACAACATGCTAAGTAACATCTTCAAAGCAGACAACACAGAGGACGAAATGCAGGGGCGCAGGGACATACACTTCACAACCGAAACGTCATAGACACACCTCGATTTCAACACCATGAATTGGAACATTTGGGAAAGGTAGACCAATAAAACATGCACGTGGTCTAGTCGGAATGGATGGTACAATCCTGAATCTCTTAACAGTAGTCATCTGTAAGAAAATATTTGACTAAATGAATGCGTGTTGGAAGATCAGACACTTTCCAATGGTTCTCAGAAGGAGGAGGTGGTACTATTTCAAAAAAGGGGCAAATACGCCACAAAACCAGAATCATACCGCCCAATCAGTCTGCTTCCAATGCTGGAAAAAACCGTAGAAAGACTTATTCTGATACTAAAAATTCTCATACGCCAACAAAGTCCTGTAACGAAGTCAAATTGGCTCCAGAACAGGAATCTCAACATAGAATGCAATGATTGATCCAATAACAAACATAAAAAAAAGCAAAAGAAAGGGCCTTCACACATGTATCATTCCACTGGACATACAAGGAGCCTTTGACACACTCTGGTTGCCATCCCTCATAAGAAGTCTAAAATATAAGAGACTTCTCCAAATATAGTTTCCCTCATTTCATTGAGAGCTACCTAATGACAGAGTGATAGAACTACACCATGACACCATAGTCGCTACACGCACAATTGAAAGGGGCTGCCCTCAAAAATCTTGCTTAGGACCATTTCTGTGGTTCATCATCGTTAACTTTACTCATTATTAGAAATGAACTGGGGATCGCAATGCCAGTGCCAAGCATTTGCAGATGACACCATCCTAACAGTAGTGGGGACCTAAAGAACATGACTTGAAAGTGCAGCAAGCGCAACACTGGACAAAGTAGTGTACTGGTGTAACAGAAAAAAAATTACAACAATCAAAACATAAAACCAAAGCCCTTGTTATCAGTAAGGTAGGCAGACTCTCCAGGAAACCACAAATTAAGAGTGGTAACTGGATAGTCAAAGTTGTCCGACATCTAAAACTACTAAGAATAACGATAGATAAAACAATGTCCTTTATTCTCCATCTTACTCAACTAAAAACAATTGATCAAAACAGTTGATCAGCTCAAAAAAAACTGATTGGGGATTCATCTGTAGTGACCAACCAATCAATATTTATTTAAAAGGATAGAATCTTGACTGATTTATGTCTCGGTCAACTTATTTGGTGTGATCCTATAGGATCGATTGATTGCTACTTAGAGATGAACTGTTTAATGAAAGTTAGAAGAAATATTTGTAACTATCATTTAATTTGTTAATCAAAAGCACTTGAAGAAAATATAGTGCATTTATTAGATAAAAACTGAAAATGGATATTTTCGTATTGAAAATTGAGAATATAGGTTTGATGGAATGCTCGGCGATTCTTTTGTGCCAACAAATTGTTTGGACCAAAACTAGGAAAATCCCCGGATTAATTGTAAAATGCATTAATTATTTTTAACCTATATTCTTTCTTTTTCAGCAAATAAATTTTAAGAACGAGCGAAGTCTAATTGCGGTTGGCACAATTTGAGGATAACGTACAGATGCCTTTATAATTGGGTTGTAGTCAGATGGAAAATAAGTCCCTGATACTTATGTTTTTTAAAAGAGGCTTCATCTTAACTCAAAAGACTGGGATATATATCTTCAAAAGGGAAATAGCCATGAGCTTTGAAGTATCTAAGTCAGCACCAATTAATTTAGTAGAGTGATATTAAAAAATTTGGATAACCACGAAGATAGTTAAATACATATTTAAGTAAATCTTTGTTTGAAATCACTAGTCTCTTGTAAATCAAAACCAGTTGAAGAAAATAGTCTGCATTAATTAAGTAAAAACTGATAACGATTTATCGAAAATTGTGTAGATATGTAGGTATTTTAACTAACGTCACACTGCAGTGACACAACGGGCTATTGACGACGGTCCGGAATCAAACCCGAAAGCAAATATCAGAGAACACCACGTAATTTTGAACCGCGTTCAGATGACGAGGTCACAGCTGTTATCCCACTTTCCAAAATTTCACCCCACCCCAATGTGAAAACATTTGAGGCCACAGCAGACTTAACTTCCACGATCGCCCTTTTACCCGACGGTCTTTGGTTGGATCAGTTACTTTTCCAACTGTAAACCTTAACTTTTCCAACTGTAAACCTTAACTTTTCCAATTGTAAACCTTAATTTTTCCAACTGTAAACCTTGACCCTTCGCAAATTGGGGATATATAGGCTTAATACACTCGATATGCTTGTGCTGTATGTTATTTTGGTTTCTACAATGAGGATGGTTGAACTATTTTTTTCCATGCAATGCTTATATTTTTATTCCCTACTCTTAATTTTTTGCAGCACATAAATTTTAGAAATGGAAGAATTCCAATACCGGTTGGCACGATTCGTAAAAATTTACCGAGGCCTTTTTATTGGACTGAAGTCAGATACGAGTAGTTTTAATATCCGTCAAGAATTATATGTATATCTTTTAAAAAGAAGATTATATCATGGATTCTTTTGTTACGAAAGCTTTTATTAGATTCTTTAGGTAATATTATGAAATTGTGGTACTGGATAAGCCTAAACTACCAAACAATTTTTGATCGGAGACAATCTGTACACATAAAATTTTATAACTACAGTTATTGATCGTCTCACACTGTTTTCAAAATGTTTTAGAAACAAAATAATTTCAATAAGATTTTTGGATACATCAGCAGTATTCATACCATATGGTTTAAATATAATTTGAATAACATTTCTGTCACAGGGATGTTTAGATAGTTTCAGATTTGCCTTTTGGTTCTAGTGATGTTTAGTTATTTTAAAATTTGCCTCTCGGTTCTAGGGATGTTTAGATATTTTAAAATTTGCCTCTGGGTTATAGGGATGTTTAGGTATTTTTAAATTTGCCTCAAGGTTTATTTTCTATTACTTGTTCGGATCTAATGGGTATTTTCATGATAGACGGAATTGATATCAAGAGCTTCGGCCATCATAATAATAAGCCATTTTATCAAATTTGTAGGGGAGAAATGTTAAAGTTTAAAAAATTATTTTGATTTATCCAATGTTTTACATATTTTAAACGTTCAGTTATTAAACACTCATTTAAACAACTGTACATTTTAATCCTCTTGTAAACTTTTAAAATCCTTTCTTAATGAAACATATTTCTGTAAAATATACTTTGTAGAAGTCCGTAGTCCTTTACATATTTGAATTTTCTTTACTTTCAGTGGTATTGTTATTACAATATTGATATTCAATTGCAATGTGACTTCTTTGGTCTTCTGCCTGTATTGATACTGCCCTTCCACTGTGGTGAAAATGCGATGCAGGACCAATGTAAATAAAGAGGACACATTATCCTGCAGACCTGAAAGCAGGATATACCCCAGATATGTGTTGTTCTAATCCCGAAGAACAATAAAAAAACCAGATATATAAGTACACGTTTAGGCTGGTAATACAAATTATAAAAAGTGGAGAGAGTACATTAGTCACATCTCTGCTACCCCATGCTATACAAAGATGCCAGATTTTAACCCTCTTGGTGGTTATCTTGACGAAGCATCTGATTATTAGCAAAAGCATTTGCAAACCTCAATGGATGAAATATAACGTAATTAAAAGAAAACTGACCAGTTCTTGATCTTTCCATCATCAAAAAGCAGAAAATATCTTGATAGCAAATATGTATCGTTATTAGCAACATTGTTCCGATCTTGAGGAACGAGATTTTGCATCAAAACCACTCGGACTAAGTTATTGGCAGGTTCTGATTGCTTGGACAAGTTTTTGCATCTATAGTAGTCCTGTGTAGAGGAATGGCTGATATTATTGTAATTTTGAATGTTTGGCATTGTCAGGGGGAGGCGTTCATGCAAAATATAGGAAGGTACAATAATTTTGATGCAGCTGGAATCGTGTGTATCTCCTCCTTCATCAACTTTATTTTTGTTAGTTTCATTCGCACCACGTGTCACGAAGTGACATATGAAGTTAGTCATCTATCAGAGTTGCACCAGGAAGTTAAACATTCAAGTGGTTTCAACGGTATATCTCGTCTGTCAAGATCAGACCAATTTTGCTAACGACGAGTTACCTTTTCATCAAGACATCGCCAATTTTTTAATGATGACGAGATGTCAGATTTTTACTAATGACGTAATAAGTTGTCCGTAAGGATCTCGTCATTTTTGCTAGTAACAAGAGATACCTCATCAAGAGATATTAACACCAGGGTTATTACCAAGTGGGTTAGGTTTTCCATGAAGGTCTCGTCCGTTTTGTTGATGACGAAACATACCTCATCAAGAGGTATTATTAACAGGTGGGTTAGATTGTCCATAAGGATTTCCTCCGTTTAGTTAATGACAAGAGATACCTCGTCAACAGGATTAACACCAGGTGGATTAATAGATACATTTGTCGAAGTGCGTTTTTAAGAATAAAATATCTGTATATGTATCTAAATGATTCCTTATTGACATTGCCACTATATATAAATAAGACAATTTTATACACTATTATTGCAGCTATATTGGTACATTGTCCAGACTAATTCATGACTAATTTTTTTCCTGACAAGATGATACAGTTGTAAGGATCTAAAGAGTCAGGAATTTTCTAATTTTAACCAAATGAACTAATTGGAGATTCATCCTTCGAACTGCTGCCTGAACTGAAGGAACATTCCTATTAAAAATAACCACAGTAGTTAACTTAATTCCTTGAAAACCGAATCAGAGAATAAACCCATTAGCTCTACCCACTTTTCCGAAATCGATGTGTGGTAATAGAGGGTTGTGTTCGTGGACACAAGCACTTCTTTCACCACTTTAATGCTTTCCCATGATTTCGCAGATTTTCATCCTCGTTTTCTGTCCAGTGGTGACACAAAATCGAAGAAGTGGTAGTAGTAGAGATGAAGTTCTCAGCAGATCAGCGGCTCTTTTTGCCCTCGTTCCTCCCCCCCCCCCCTAAATTCGTCAATGCTTTTTGTTTATTTGTGTTTATTTCCCCACTTCTTCGAGCTCCTCCATTCGCCTAATTTCCGCAGGGAGTTGGTCGCGTTTGAAAGAGGCAATATGATACTCGCATGATAGGCGGTGTCAGTTTTCAAAAACTGGAACAAAAAATGCAGAATCGTAGAGGAAAATAGGACAAAGGAACACAAACACAACATTTTTGAGAAAACCTTTGTGTCATGAAGAGCACCAGTGTTGACTCTGTGAATAATATTGGTGTTAGCATCACGACTTCGGAAGAAATTAGATTTTCGATATTTTTCATTGTTTAAAATAATTACAATTTTCATAATCACAATATAATTTCTCCCTATATGTATATATATATATATATATATATATATATATATATATATATATATATATATATATATATATATATATATATATATGTATATATATATATATATATATATATATATATATATATATATATATATTATATATATATATATGTATATATATATATATATATATATATATATATATATATATATATATATATATATATTATATATATATATGTATGTATATATATATATATATATATATATATATATATATATTATATATATATATATGTATATATATATATATATATATATATATATATATATATATATATATATATATATATATATATATATATATATATATATATATTATTATATTATTATATTATTTAAGAGGATGTGTGTATATTCTCTATACAAATCTACATCGTTTAATCC